>OZ005656.1:225760878-226255878 GCA_963930645.1 Salticus scenicus | reverse complement strand
AGTGAAACTTGAATAATTCGAACTTGTTTAATTCGAAATTCTGGATAATTCGAGTTTTTTACTCGGTCTCTTGAATTTTGTATTAAAATAGTGTAAAAAAATCGTGTATAGTTCGAATTCTATTTGGATAATTCGAATTTTTCATACGATTAACTTTAAAATGTTATAGTAAAATTTTTCCCAAGATTTTTTCAGCTAGAATACATTATTTATTTTAATAGTCTTTCAAAATAAGGATAAGGAAATACAAGAAAAGCCCCTACGTAGTGCATCAGAAGATATGGTGCATATACATGAACTTCGAGGGTTTTTTGAATTGAAAGTCATGTCTGATGTAGAATATTCTATTTTTATATCAACTGATAGGTTCAAATCATATGCTATGATACAAAGATTGTACTTGAAGAAGCAATAAAAAGGTTAAAAAATATGTGACTATTTTTTAAAAAAAGTGTTGAATAATTAAGCTCGTAAAAAATATTGATTTAATGGGAGGGGGTGGGGGTGGGAGGTGGATGTAGTAGTTTTCTTAGATATAAAGTTTATATGTTAAATCTTTGATCGTAGAGTTTTAAATTTTTTAATTTATCTCTTCTTTTTGACAAAATAGCATGCTTGCCAATATCCTAATTAATATTTTGTAGTGTTGTTAGTCCCGCCCTTTTTTACACACCAGTAAATTTTTAAAGTAATATTTTGCGAATGCAATTGCGATTAAATAAGAAGAAAAATACTCTGAAAAGGTTGCTGATGTGAAAAAGAAGGCTGGGCTAACAATACTACGGAATTTTAATTAGTATGTTGCAAGTATGAAATAGTATATGCAGGGATGAGAATTTTCCGCGGATCCGCGATTTTCCGCTTTTTTGTGATTTTCGTTAATTTCGCGATTTTCTATTTTGTTAAAATCAAACTCCAATAACGATCAGTGTTCAAACGCTCCACGAAAAACTTTAGATTCTCAATATTTTTCCATCCAAAATGTAAATGTCAATATTCATTTAAAACATGCTTTATCATATTCTATAGCATATAAACGAACAGAATTATTCAATATTTCTCACTCATGTAATTTTTTTTGTCCATTTTGATTGCTAGCTAATGTTTTTTTTTTTTTTTTTTTTTTTTTTTTTAATACATGTTTTATTGTGCTGATGTGTTATTCTTTTAGTTTAATTTGTCACTTTAAAAATATTTTGTATAGTTTTTTCCTGTGAGCATTATTTTTTCATTTGAAATAAATTTTATGAACACATTTGTACAGTTTTCCCCACACGCGTTATTTTTCATTTGAAATAAATTTTATGAACACATTTGTACAGTTTTCCCCACACGCGTTATTTTTCATTTGAAATTAATTTTATGAACACGCGTGTTTCCTCTTTTTTTAATTTTCTGCACTCTCATGCCTGTATATGTAATTCGAATTTTTGGATATTTCGAATTTTTCTCAGGTCCCTTAAACTTCGAATTATCCAAGTTCTACTGTATATAAACAAAGAATAAATTCGCTCGTTTTCGAAGTAAATCAGAAGGAAACAGATACAATTTCTGCACTCGACTCACAAAAGACAAGTATTCGGCTGAAAGTATTGTTAGAAAAACTGGTTTAGGAGTGCAAAGCATACGATGTGTTAAACAACAAAAATGGTAAATAGGTTTCTGACTTGCATACTTACAGACAAACCGGTAAATGTTAGAAGTTTTAGGAAAATGAGACAGAAAAAATTGTATAATGCTTTCATAAGAAATTTAAAATAAAAATTATGGAGGAAAAAAAAGTGACTTTATGTATGCAGAGACAAATTTCGCTTACAATTTGTTGGTATATTACAAAACAATGAAGAGAGGTCTCATATATATATAATTGTTAAATGACAATTTTTATATCATTTTCTCCATAAGTTAAGAAACTTACGTACAGAGTAAACGAATTTAAATTTCTTAGTAAATGTGACTCTTGATGTGTATATTTAATGCTGAGAGATAAAACATACATTAACTATTGCTATTTTCCAGAAAATGAGTTGAAACATTCATATTGATAGCATTTTTAACAGGATGGATTGAGATTTTTATAGATGCAAGAAATGAATAAATAAGTAAATAAATAAAAAAAAAATTATTTGACTTTTTGATATTTGAATAAAATTTTGAAATTTCACGCATTTTCATTTTACTTTGATGCATGTTTCAATGTTTCGGTTAAGAATGCTGCAATTTTAAATTTTAAAAATATCTTAAAATTTAACGCAAATAATATTCTTATTGTTATTGTTATTGTTATTTTATTTTTTTAAGATCCTAAGGACGATTTAGTTCAGATAAAATAGGTCAAGTTAAAACACTTATTCTTTTAGCGCTATTTTATTTATTTAGTTTATAAAATTGAGAGATGGTTGGTTGGTTGTGGGGTTTAAGCCCAGTAGTGTAAAAAGGGTGATTCACCGACACGGTGGAGGCGCGGAGGCGCGCTGAGGCGCGCGCGCCACCACCCTGTTGGAGAGCGCCTCCGCGCCTCCACCGTGTCGGTGAATACACCCTTTTTACACTACTTAGTCATCATCTTGGACGAGGGTGTGTTGCCACCGGAAGAATAGAAACTGTGTGTTGCCACCGGAAGAATAGAAACTTTGACTATCATCTTGGATGAGGTTTGGTGGTGCCATCTATCGGGAATTTTGAGGAGTTAGATTTATTTTCATAAATTTCGGGACTTAGTATTTTTTTTTCACAATTTCGAGGACTTCAAAATTTTTTCGAATTTTTGCAGGCGGTTAGATTCGAACCGAAGGTAAAATAGTTTCACGGCTTGATAAGTGGATAAGGGTTTTATTTATCAAACCATGAAGCTATGCTTGTGAGTGCACTTATAAGGTGTATAAAGAGAGGCGTTGCGCTAGTGAGTCATTCTGAAAAGTATCTTCGTACGAGGAAGGTATGATGCGCTTTCGTGTGAATGTGAGTCATAATAAAATTTTGTGTTGTAACGATGGAGGTGTATCAGAATCCAAGTCACGAGGGAAGTTTTGGTGGTGTAAATGCCTTATTTCGTGCTGCCAAAGGCAAAATCTCGAAGAAGAAGATTCAGGACTGGCTGAGCGGAGTCGATGCATACACGTTGCACAAACCTGTTCGAAGAAAGTTCCCGACCAATCGAGTGATAGTGTATTCAATCGATCAACAGTGGCAGACCGACTTAGTGGATCTCGGCAGTTTGCAAAAGTTCAATCAAGGGTACCGCTACATCCTGACTTGTATAGACATTCTGTCTAAATTTGCGTGGGCGGTCCCTTTGAAGCAAAAACGGGGTGAAGATATTGTAAAGGCGTTCCGGTCTATTTTTGCAACGAGGAAACCCAAGTCCCTGCAATCGGATGACGGAAAAGAGTATCAAAACAGACTTTTTCAAAAATTTTTGAAAGAAGAAGGCGTGCGGTTTTTTACGACGAATAACAATACGAAAGCATCTGTCGTGGAGCGATTTAACCGAACTTTGAAAACGAAAATGTGGAAATATTTTACCCATAATCATACCTACCGCTATTTAGACGTGTTGGATCAGTTGTTACACAGTTATAATCATACTTACCATTCAAGTATCAAGAGAGCTCCAGTTGAAGTAACCGCTGAAAATGAAAGCGATGTATGGGATACTTTATACGGTGACATGCAAAATGCGAAAAGAAAACCCTGCATGTTTCAACCGGGAGATGTTGTACGAGTTTCCAAGCAGAAATTAACCTTCGAAAAAGGATATGAAACGAACTGGACGGAAGAAGTGTTTGTGGTGACTGAATGTGTGAGAAGAGACCCTCCCGTCTACCGAATCAAGGATCTGTTAGAAGAACCCATTAAAGGAACCTTTTACCCTCAAGAACTTCAGAAAGTGAAACCAAAAGAGAATTATACGATTGAAAAGATTTTAGATAAGCGGATACGGAAAAAGCGTGTGGAATACAAAGTGAAATTTAAAGGTTATCCTAGCAAATTTGACCAATGGATTCCATCCTCTGATTTATTCGCCTTATAAAACAAGTGTTTGGATTGTTGAAAGATCATTTGAAAGAATGTCGTTCTACGTGACGTTACCTTCGGACAGTTCCCGGAATTATTTTCCTGAGAATAAAATTTCTCATTTTATTACGCGATTACCCGCCCCTGTTGAATTGAAAGGGGAATGGGAAGTAGGCCTTGTCGAATTTATTTACCCTCACACCTGGTATAATGTGAATCAAAATAATAATTTATTTGGTTTCGATTTGAATGACCAGAAATCCCCGTTCAACAGTTTAAAGAAATCTTTCTCAAAGCTGTTCTTTGCAGATTTTCGTTTATCTGTGTTGAAGTCTACATACTTTTTTAGCCAGGGTGCTTGTCGAAATTTCAAAACCTTGTTCACTTTTAATAGCTTCATTCCAAGTTTTAGGTATAACTGTAGATTTCTGTAATGTACAACATATTCTGATTTATTGTGAAAGTTTGGAATGAGTTTGGGTGTTCCTGAATATTTTTGGTTCTGCAACAAGGACTTGGCATAGGTGGAGAGCATTTCTTCTGTCACGGTCATTTTTTCAGGTGCAAGTGGGTAGCTATTGTGGAGGTCATGTAGATGAGATGGGTACTCCAAATTCACTTCAAAAATGAAGCCTTCAGCTGCATCTTCGGGTATGTTCATGACGAAATCTTCAGTAATGTGAGAGGGGTCCATCCATTGAAACTTGCCATAAGGCATGTACTGGGACATAGCCCAACCGTAAAGGTTGTTCGCATCCCAGTACATGATATAACTAGAAGGCTTACTTAAGTTGTAGTGAGGAGTGTGCGGGTTGTTTGCAACAGCGAAACGGTGTGAAATCTGCGACACACCCCCGCGCACCCCTTTTTCAATAAACAGCAGCATGTTGATATCCGTAAGCAGCTCTAGCTTAACATCAGTCATCTTCAGACAGGCTTGCCAGGACAGTCCAGGAGAGGTGTATAAATGGGCAGCATCGATGTTATAATAGTGTAGGCAAAGACTTCTGAAATTTTGGAACACATCGGCAAGAAGCAAAACATCTGTCTTCACATACAGGTCGTGATACTCGCCGAGGTTTCTTATCTGGAAGACTTCCCATACGTTTTTTGCATGTTGATAATCAGCCTCTTCAACGGCTTCATTCGTAAGTGAGTTGAAAAACGCTGAAGGAGGCGGCAACACTGTTTCTTGGAATTTGTCAAATCCGGTGATGTAGTCATAGGGATATACTCCTTTTCTGGTGAGGAGACTTAGATTGGTACTTGATTCAAACTGGTCTTTTAGAATTTTAAACTGACTAATATCCAAATTCTTCACCAACTTTTCTAACGAAGCAGGCAAAAATTGGAACGAGTCAAGAAAGACGAGCTGTACAGGACTGTCTGGTTTCTTTAAAGTGAATGATATATATTTTTCTAATGTTGTTGCGATGACTTGTATCTGATGGTCTTGAAAATGGCCTAATTCTGTCATGATATGATGGGCATCATAGTTCTTCAAGTTGTGGAAAACCACGGGAATCTTCTTTGGCTGCTTAAAATTGAGATTGCAGCTAGCATGGGCGGCACCTCTAAAAACTCCAGTTTCGTGATTGTGATCCCGAACTTTAATGCATCCGGGTAACAGGGGTTGACGACATATGCAGCACCTTGTTGCATTTTGGAAGGCCTCCTCTTCTTGGGCAGAGAGCTTCATTGGCTTAATTTCTTGGAGTTTTTCTTCAAGGATATCTTTTTCCATGAGGATATTTTCTAGAAAATGCTTGACTGCATTCTCTCCTCGATAGCTAAAGATGGGCTTCACAGCTTTGCCATCAGACCCTACGATTACATAAGCGTAACCGCAGGCTGTATGACGGGCTGTATGTTGCAAGTAGGAGTTTGATGAGGATGGAACAGCAGATGCAATAGGCTCGAGCAAACTTTCAAAATCCGCATAGATGATATAGCTGATGGGATGTTGAAGATGGGTTCCCGTGAACTCTAGTATATTTTTATCCTTGCTGGGCATCTCAATGGCTTGAGCAGTGTGTTTTTTGCAGTTTGTTTCATGGTCTTTTAACAAAAGTTCTGTCGAAAAACCATGCAGGCACCTATAACAATAATACTGTTTGCAGCAGTGTTTTGTTCGACCACCCATCAGTCTGGAAAAGTCCCGGATTAAACAGTAGTGGTGGGCACCTTCTTCGTTCTCAATGAGTAATAAATTGATAGCTTCAACATCTTCTACTTCGGAAATTCTTAGAATGGTCACTTTAGAGTTTTCGTAGCCGAAGACGTTGATTCTAAGATTGTTCAGGTTTTCTATGAGGCCTATTTTTGAGATGGGAACAGGGTACTGAACATTACCCATCTTGATTTCCTCTTCATGAGGTAAATAGTGGGAGACTCGTTCGGGTTTTCTTGTGTAGTCTAAATTCAGTTTGTGTGCTAGCAGGCACCATAGGAAGCACTTGTTATCTCTGTTCTGTATATTTAAGATAGCTTTCTTGGCAAGCAGTTTAGCTGGCAATTCTTGATAGCTACTCGCTCTCAAGGGGTTATATTCAGCAGATTTGAATTCTAGGTAGTAGATGTTTCTCAGCACCCAGCCGGAACCTCTCTCTAAGAACTCTTCGTAGTTTTGAATAATCTTCATGAATCCTACACTTATTTGATCATCAATTAAGTCAGGAGTGTGTTGCTGGTAGCAGGGTGTTCTGAAGTACGCATCCATAATTTCCAGCTCTCCTTCGGCTGTCTCTCTTTCAAAGCAGACTTTTATTACCAGGTACCACTTGATGGAATCTTTCTCATACAATTCCTGTAGGATGTTTTCATGTATCTCGGCACGAATAGACTCTAAAAAGATTTTCACATCGTACCGAGTGGCGTCAGTAGGTTCAATGAGCACCGTCTTAAACGTGTTCAAAGCTTGTGTATAGGGTCGTCTTCGAGAGAGTGGTGGAGGAGTCGTTTTCGGTTTCTTGCGGCTCTCACTTAGGCTATTTGAATGCTGAAGTCGCATATGGTTCATTAATGATGACTTAGAGGAGAAGGTGGACTGGCATTCTTTGCAGGGGTAGTTATGACTCTTTAGATGAGCGTTGTACTCGTCCAGGCGACTAAACTTTCTTTGGCATGTAGCACATTGATGGGTGGAAGTGTCAGCATCATGCAACTTCTTATGTCGGTTTAAGGCATCCTTTCTGGAGAACTCCTTCAAACACACAGAACAGGAGAAACCCTATAAAAGAATAAAAAAACGATTTTTAATCAAAGTGTTACAATTTTTAATCAAAGTGTTACAATTTTTCGAAATATCACAAAAACTTTAAGAAATAATACATACCTTAGAAGGACCGGGTTGAGGATCTACAGATTCTTGTAATTCACTCGTGGACTGATGCGATTTTCGGTGTCTATTTAGGTTGTCCTTTCTGGAAAATTCCTTATGGCAAATGAGACACACGAACATTTTTTCTGTGTTGTGTGTTTTCTTGTGTCTAGTCAAATCCCGACTTCTAGAAAAAGATTTCCCACAAGTAGGGCAAACAGGTTGAACCTATAATAAGAAAGACAATTTTTTAACTTTTGTAAAAGGGACAATTTTTCAAACTTTTGTAAAAGGAAACACTCTCATTTTTAATGTAAAACAATACATACCTTAGAAGGTTCAGATTGGACTTCAGGTTGGGCCTCAGGTTGGGGTTCAGGTTGGGCGTCGTCGTCCCATTGGGGGTTTCGCCACTCCTCGTCATTCATCTCGGCAACATCACACAGCATATGAAATTCGTCATCGGGTATACCGAAGGAAATACCCAACTAAAAATAAACGAATAGGATGCAACTTAAAAAAATTTTAGAAAAATAAATTCTTCTAGTTAAAGATTTGATATACAAAAGGTTATACAAATCTAACTTTTATACAACATAAATAAATTTAATCTATTCGATGAGTCATTAAATAAACGAATCATTTTATAAACATAGGATGCAACTTTAAAAATTTTTAGAAAAATAAATTCTTCTAGTTAAAGATTTGATATACAAAAGGTTATACAAATCTAACTTTTATACAACATAAATAAATAAATCTATTCGATGAGACATTAAATAAACGAATCATTTTATAAACATAGGATGCAACTTTAAAAAATTTTAGAAAAAATAAATTCTTCTAGTTAAAGATTTAATTAATCTAACTTTTATACATACACGCTACCATTTTAATAATCCAAATACACTATTTTATCTAAACATAGGATTAGGTATGCAACTTTAAAAAATTTTAGAAAAATAAATTCTCCTAGTTAAAGATTTAATAAATCTAACTTTTATACATACACGCTACTATTTTAATAAACCAATACACTATTTTAACTAAACATAGGATTAGGTATTCAACTTAAAAAAAAAAATTTTTGAAAAATAAATTCTCCTAGTTAAAGATTTAATAAACAAAAGGTTATGCAAATCTAACTTTTATACAACATAAATAAATTGAATAAGTATAATCTAATTGATAGCTTATCAAACGATGAGTCATCCTAAACATGTCTGAACACTAACATTTTATTGTATAAGCTATGCGATGACTCATCAAACGATGAGTCATCCTAAACATGACTGAACATGAATCTACTTGAACACTAACATTTTATTGTATAAGCGATAATTACTATATAAATCACAAAGTATAGGATGTTGGAAATTAAATAAACAACACTAGTTGATGAAAATTATAAGTAAACTGATTTTCTAGTTAATAATTAAATTTTTTATTTATAATGAATGCAAATTAAGTTTCTCATAAGTAAACAATAATAATAATAACTTTTTGATTTGAATAATATAAAAAGCACCTTTAAACGAAGTATGAGTCATAAATTTTGTAAGGAAATAAATTATTAGAATAATAAATTTTTAGTTTAAACTTATGAGAATAAGTTTTAATTAAATCTTCTAATTAAAAAGTTTTTCACTTATAAAATAATTTCTATGTCATATGATTGTAAAAAAATAAACTTATTAAAATTTCTATACAAAGTTTTTCACTTATAAAATAAATAATTTCTCAGCATAAACAAGTTTTACACATACTTAAATTTCACTTTATGTAGTTTATTGAATGAAATAAAATAGATTTCGCATTTATCAAATTAAAGATTCGAAAGTAAATTTATGTTTAACATAGAATAAATAAAATAGATTTCCCATTTGTCAAAATAAAGATTTGAAATTAAATTTATTTTTAACACATATTATAAATAATTTCTAAGCATAAACAAGTTTTACACATACTTAAATTTCGCTTTATGTAGTTTATTGAATGAAATAAAATAGATTTCGCATTTATCAAATTAAAGATTCGAAATTAAATTTATGTTTACCACATTATAAATAAAAAAATAGATTTCGCATTTGTCAAAATAAAGATTTGAAATTAAATTTATTTATAACACATATTATAAATAGATTTTCACTTATAGAATAAATAATTTCTAAGCATAAACAGATTTTACACATACTTAAATTTCACTTTATATAGTTTATCAAAATAAAGATTCGAAATTCGATTTATTTTAAACACATATTATAAATAGATTTTCACTTATAGAATAAATAATTTCTAAGCATAAACAGATTTTACACATACTTTAATTTCACTTTATATAGTTTATTGAATGAAATAAAATAGATTTCTCATTTATCAAAATAAAGATTCGAAATTTAATTTATGTTTAACACATAATAAATAAAATAGATTTTCACTTTGTCAAAATAAAGATTTGAAATTAAATTTATTTTTAACACATATTATAAATAGATTTTCACTTATAGAATAAATAATTTCTATGCATAAACAGATTTTACACATACTTAAATTTCACTTTATATAGTTTATTGAATGAAATAAAATAGATTTCTCATTTATCAAAATAAAGATTCGAAATTCAATTTATTTTAAACACATTATAAATAAAAATAGATTTTAGCATAGTGTAAATCAAATTTATTTTTAACACACATTATAAATAGATTTGAAACTCATTCTATTTTGCATAGTGTCAATCAAATTTATTTTTTAACATATCGTAAAAAGTAATAATAAATTAAAGAATTCTTATTTCAATTTAATATCTCATATTTCACTAAAAATGATTAAACACAGTTAGAAAATCAATGATTACTAGATAAATATATACTTACTGCATTTTCAACATCCATAGCTTGATTGTCGTTGGTGTATCCTTCCATTATAGAGGTACGGGAAAAGCACAATATACGATGCGGTAAAAACACAGTAAATGTACGGGAAGAAAATTTCGCGAACGTCGCTAAAGGAGAGAGCACAAAGTACGTCTTGCCTAGACAGTAGATAATCTACGAATGACCCGAGAATTGAGTTGCAACGGCTTATCTAGATAAGGGGTTTTCCCCCATGCGTCACCCTGACTCACCTCTGTAGATCTTACGAGAAACTTCTCGAATTCTGATTCACCATAGAGGTTGATTCATTTGCATATTTCCCCTCGTGGATTTTCCAAGGTGAGTCACCTCCTCCGTGTTCGTACAGGTATAATATCTTACGGGAGATATGAAACATACTCATTTGCATATTTCTAATGAAGAGATAATGTCTACACTTTTAATTAATGGAAAATAACAATTATTATTTCAATTTGATTATTAAAAAAAAAATTTTCAAGTGGATTGTTTCATGAATAAATGGTTTTATTATATGTTTTACGAAATAAAATATATCTTTTCGAAACAATATTTTTCCCGAATATAAGTTATTAAATGCATAGGAAATGGTTTTATTATATGATTTAATAAATATATCTTTAAAATAATTAAATCCCTAGAAAGTGAATCTTTTAAAAATATGTTGTTTTATGAAATAAAATAGTCATTTCAAACTTATAAATTCATTGAATCTTTTATGAAATAAAATATTTCTAATTAAATCTTTTAAGAAATAAAATCAATAAAATATTTCAAAGACAGACAGACACAGATATTCAGTTTCAATCTATTTATTGAAATTCCATAAAAATATATACACACATTACTTATTGGGTACAATTGTTTAAAGAAGTCGTTTTCATAAACACACATTACTTTTCGGATAAAGTATCTTCAATATATTTTTCATACAAGGTCATATTTAATTGTTTAAAGAAACCGTCGTTGTAATGACAGGAACAATTAATTTTTTTAACAATAACATGCATATTTAATTTTAAAAGTATTTCTTCACGATATAATTGATATTTTTCAAACATAGATTTCATTAAACACTCGTGTGAATTTTGATCGTCTGAATTAAAAACACATCCGTCACATTGAAATAAATTTTCAATTCCTAACTGAATTTCATACACGATAAAATCGAGTAAGATTTCCTTAGCACTTTGCTCATTTTCATGAGAAATACACACAAGGGGTTTATTTAGAATTAACATAGGAAGTTGAACGGTGAATATTGCATCAGTAATAAAATGAGTTATTCTCATTTTGAGTTCTCTAAGCCTAAAAATTTGATCCTTGGACAATTTAATGACATTCGGTTTTAAATAAAAGCCAGAAGGATTTAAAGAAAACATTTGCTGTAAACTACAATAATCCTCATCTATGTAAGCCATTATTAATTGATTGTTAGAAATAAAACTATCATTTACTGATTCAAAATTAAAATTTTCAATCTTACTTTGAAAATAATACCATGTCTGAGCTGTCATTACAACGCCTTCTTTAGTAGGTATCCATTGACCCGTGGGTAATTCTTTAAAATTACGAATGTGGATTCTCACATTAAAATTCTTTTCTATTACAATTTGTAAAAAACTGCTAAAGTTTAAATTAAATTCACCTCGTATAGGATCCCAAGATTGTTCACGTACCCATTGGTTTAACCAATCATTCACATTCAATTCTTCACACATGTCTTGAGAACAGTTTTTAACAGAAGTATCACAATGAGAGTTTTTTGAAGTATCACAATCAGAGTTTTTCAAAGTATCGCATGCACTAGACGAAGCATCACTTATATCAAGTCTTGGTTTCTTTAAAGGTGGCATGATAGGGTTGGGTATTAAGTGACGAAAAGTCAGGCTGATTCTCATATCTTTGATGCTAGGATTCGGTGCAATGCCGTGGGTAAACAGTTCGTTCGTAGGCTTTAACATACTGTAGAGAGAACCATGTTCTAATGAAATCAAAGTAGAAGGTGTTTTAGGCTTCTTGAATTCAATTGTTCGTTCGGCACCAAAGCTGAGGACTACGATAGGGAAAGTTGCATCTAATCCACTTTCGTTGTCTTTATGTTGAGGTATGTAGCTGTATCCATTGCTGTAGAGGTTTAGCAGAACATAGTTGAAGGTAGAAGCCGTCCATTTTTCCACTCGATCCCGCAATTCCAATACCAGACGTGTCCAAGGGTTAGCAGGCACATGAGTTCCGCTGAAGGCATAACTCAAAGTTGAATCGCCGTATCCCAGAACTTGTCTTTTAGGCTTAAAACTTTTTCCATGAATTCTAAAGGTTGGCGTGTAGAAAGGTAAAGTTTTTAACTCGGCAAAATACCGATCTGCTTGTTCCTTTTCTATGAAGTTTGAAACATACTGGACATTCAGTCCGTTTTCCGTGAAACTCACTGCAGACATGACGAGACAACCAACACACACGAAATCAAATGGTAGACTGAGCCGTGATCGCTGATAAGCAATCTCTGATAAGATAAGACTCTCGTCACGTGACCAGAGGTAGCCAATCAGATAACTCGTGACGTCACTCACCACGTGACTGAGTATAGCCAATCACATTACTCGTGACGTCACCCTAATCACGTGACCTCGCGTCGGTGATAAGAACTCTCCTTATCATTCATTTCTCTCAAGGCAGCCGTTGGAGTAGGACGTGTTTTCAGGTAAGTGTATTTTATTCTATAAATAATCACACGTATGGATCGATACAAATTCATTTTATTTAGTATGTTTCCCAGGTTACAGGGTTGAGTTTAACAACAGGTTTTTTTACAATAAGTTTCTTTTTCGGTTTGACAATGTTTTTTCTTGAAGACAAATATCGATTCTTAATAATACTTTGGGGTACTCCCATATCTTTCAAGGCTTGCAAAAATTCACTTTGTCCTGTAATAGGTGGTTTTTTATTCACAGAAAAGATGAAATGAAAGAGTTCCGCTAAATTAGAATGCTCCATGGTCCTTCCGTTGTAAGTAATCTCTCCTTTTGGGTTCCACTTAAACTTGTTTGAATGAGACTTGAGAAAATTTAATAAGGCTTCGGCTTGTTTCTTCATGGGTTTAGCTACAGACGATAACACAAAGGTTTCATAGTCTTCTTGGGGTTCTTGTTTTATAGACTCCACTTGTTTAGGTTCCACTTTTTCAGGTTCTTCTTCGAGTTGTTTAGACATCCAAGGCAAATTATATTCTTGCAAATCCATTTTTCTTTTTAAGAGTTCGTAGTAGTGCTGAATTTTTTCGTGATCCGGTAGAGAACTATTTAATATTTTAGCCATAGCTAAATCAAATTCCGTCATTTGCTTTTTAGAAGGCGTATGCTTAGAAAATTCTTCTTCCGGTACCAACGCATACTTAGCTGCGAATTCCATTGATGATGCCGGTTAAAACAGACAATGCAGCCGGAATTAAAATATTTAAAAATCCACCGTGTTGAACAATCAATTTTTTCTTGTTGAATAAACTTCCTTTCTTGGTACCAATTTTTCGAAGAGTCGTCTTATATTTCCTTAAAGACCTTTTCTGATGAGAGGAGAGAGGCACGTTTCCTTTTAATACGTTCAGGGTACATTCGCAAATAGCCTTCACAGATCGAGTCGGTAATTTTTTTAACAAATGCTTGCGTAAGGTTTGAGGACAAGACTTTATAAGCTCCAAGTCTCGAAGTTGTTTCCTCGTTAACGTCATGATCCCAAATGAATTAAAATCGGTAGGGCTTTCCTTTTAAACCTTTTTTGGGCTCGTACACAAATTGGGTTTCCCCCGGTAATATACGCGTTCTGAGTCGCATTCCTTCGGGGGTTTCATTCCTTAAATCCACCAACAAATAAGAGAAGGGCTGTTTGGTAGCATCCTCGAACACTTCTTGAAAAAACTGAGTTGATCTCGGGTATAATTGTCTGCCCAAGTGCGTAATTTGGCTCATGTCCCGACGATTTTTAAAAAGTACTAAGTATTGACTGTTTAAGGAAATACCTCTCATTTCTTTACCTTTATGAAAAAGGTTTTGAGTAATAAAAATAATACTTAAATTTAAATGGTGACTTCCTTTGGTAAAGAGGTGGGTTAATCGTTCATCACCCCCACATTCCACCATTAAATCATCTAAAATCATTAAAGAATGGGTACCTAAATATTCCCGATAATTAGAAGGAAACCCTTCCACGAATGTCACGTCGGGAATTTCCTCGTGAAGCTTTTGAGAGATGCCGTAAAACCAAACGACTTTATCGGGTTGAGGGTTAAACATACGCCGTCGTTCTGCCAGTAAATCCCGCAGAAACCAACTCTTACCGACCCCCGTGGGGCCTGCTAAGAGCATTGTAAAAGGGTGTTGAAAGCGTGGAAACTCCATTCTAAATAAACACAGACACATAAGTTTACATTATAAATAGTTTTTTATTGATAAAAAGGAGCACGTGTGCGAAATCGTTTGGATACAAAATTATAGACTCTATGGTCGTTACATATATTTTCAGTTACAAACTGCTTTAAAAAATCTTTCAAAGTTTTGCCACGACATCGGCAATAAATATAATACACACAAAATTGACCACAAACAGCTGTCACATGACTTTGCAGCGGAAGTGGATTAAACACCACTCGTGAAAATTGAGATACATAGTTCGATATAGGTCCTTTAAAAAAGTTCGGCTTGTTTCCATAGGAATCAAAGAATTCCGCTTCTGTAGGGGAGGATAGGTAGAATGCCACCCAGTGGCTTCCGGCTTCTGTAGACTTGTCCACGTTGCATACAAAACATGCAGGATAACGCTCGATCTTCTTGGGTAATTGATCACTGGGGAAAACACCGGAAAAGTATTTCTTGGTCACTGGATCGTGGGATAAAATAGTCTCGATTTCTATAGAATTCATTTTCAGTTGGGGAAGTCACACAACACATGTCGTGTTTTACTAATTTCTATAATGTTTTCAAATTCCGCATACACCAATACAGTCGTGGTTCTTTCTAAGGAGTCTGCAAACTTGATTTCAATTCGTAAATTTCCTTGATGCTGTAGATTCAGATGGGGTCCGTCACACATGTCAGGGCTCAGGTCGAAAGCATACAAAGTATGTCCGTTCGCAAAGTCCTCTCGGGTCAGATAAATGCCGGTATCCCGATTAAATCCCGAAAACAAACGATGATACGCTCTTATATAGTTATTTTCTTCGAAATCCAATTCCAAGGGTTTGCTGGGTACGGGTTGTCCATCCACGTAAACACTTAAAAAGTTGACCTTGTGATGATAGAAATAAAAGGGATTTAAATCATATTGACCAGTGTAGGCACTATTTTCTAAAAGTCCAATAATAATTCTTTTCGGCATGCCTCCTAAAAACACATTGTCTTGCATAAAGGATTTACTTCCGGTTGAGATCGAATAGGTCTTGCATAACACTCGATCGATGGGATACTTTGCTGTACTTTTCTCTAAGGCCTTGGCATGACCCAGTAATACACCGGGGCTCACTTTCACTTTACGTATGAAAATAGAAGCATGTTCCAAAATCACTTTGTAGTTGGGAATGGGTTTCGCCGCATCAATTTTACACATTAAGGAAAATTCAGGCTTGCTTCGGGTCATCTTAATTTTCAAGTCAACCATATTCAATAGCAATCGATTTTGTTGAAAAATATCACAATGCAAAGGTCCAATCATATCTAACGTTTTGCTTTTATTCGTGAGTGCGTAACGTATCTTCAATCCGGGGTTGTCTCCAGCAGGATCTGTAGCAGCCAAATTCTCATCTTTGTAAAAACATTCGCAAGTCAATAAACTTTCTTGGCATCTTCTCCATAATTCAACAGCGTTTCAATATAGGCGCGGTAGGGGTAGGTGTTACTCGACGAGGAGATCACTCTTTCGTTCATGCTAATATCCACTTGAGAAAACAAGGCGTGTAAAAATAAATTCACGGGGGCAACTGCATCCGTTTCCGCTAAGGGTGATCCATCAAACTTGGTAATTTTCACTTTCACATACAGGTAGGAAGCCGATAAATCAATATAGTCTTCACCATTTCCGGAAATATTAAATTCCACAGGTCCTCCGTCTCGAATATTCGCAAGAGGGTGGTATTCAACAAAGTATCCTTTTTCAATAGCCGTTTGCGTGGGTGGGATCAAAAATAAATCCAATTCGGATTTCGCACAGGCAGCAGAATCTTTATGGATGAGTCCAGACATCTTTAAGCGAAAATATCTTGTACCTTCACTTTCTTGGCTTTACGTCGAATGACTGCTTTGGTAGAACGCTTCCTCTTTTTATACCGGCGGCCCGATCCAATCATCGTCTTCACTTTAGTAGCGGCTTTGTCGGTTAACGTCTGTCCAGCTTCTTTTAATCTTCGCTTGGCGGCTATTTTAATGTCTTCTCCGCGAGACAGGTCACTTAACACGTTCACGCCTGAATGAAACAACTGCTTGCCGACCGCTTTCGCTCCCGATTTGAAGAGGGGTACTGCTGCACGAAAAAGGGATCGAAACAGTCCACCGAATCCATATCCCTTTTGTAAAGTAGTGCCTTGATAATAATTTAGACCACTACCCGACTGATGGGAATAGTAATCTTCAAAAGATTTCGCACAACACTGGTAAGGAACAAACATCACGAGAGGTATTTTTGACGAAAGTGAAGCTTCACGTACGAGCGCCCACGTTCAAATGGCGTGAGTTCGCCGAGGTGGTTCCTTATAACGATTTCCAAAGAGTCGAACGATTTTCGGCTGACAGGTAAATAGTGTGGTCGGTCAAATGTCTCACAAATCATTTCTCCATCTTTTCCCCTCACATTGACAATTCGTAAAAGGGGTGCTAACACATCTCCAATAATTTGGGGTTCGACAATATCCGAATAAACCAGCAATACTCTATAATGCGCACAGGGATCTGCGACATAGGTACTAAAAATAGTTTGCTCGATATTTATATCCGGCGAGGCGATTTCACCTGGTTCGAATCCCAACATCTGCGCTATCCCCTCATGCAATATCAGTTTTGTTTTATCTTTCACGTTAATACACACCTTTTTCGTGTGCGGATCATAAGTGAAAGAAATTTTATTTTTAATCTCTTCAATAGACATTGCTTTTAAAATGTCATCAACCGATTCGTAAAAGCCAGGGGGAATTCTTCTACCAAACGGGGATTTCTGGTCATTCAAATCGAAACCAAATAAATTATTATTTTGATTCACATTATACCAGGTGTGAGGGTAAATAAATTCGACAAGGCCTACTTCCCATTCCCCTTTCAATTCAACAGGGGCGGGTAATCGCGTAATAAAATGAGAAATTTTATTCTCAGGAAAATAATTCCGGGAACTGTCCGAAGGTAACGTCACGTAGAACGACATTCTTTCAAATGATCTTTCAACAATCCAAACACTTGTTTTATAAGGCGAATAAATCAGAGGATGGAATCCATTGGTCAAATTTGCTAGGATAACCTTTAAATTTCACTTTGTATTCCACACGCTTTTTCCGTATCCGCTTATCTAAAATCTTTTCAATCGTATAATTCTCTTTTGGTTTCACTTTCTGAAGTTCTTGAGGGTAAAAGGTTCCTTTAATGGGTTCTTCTAACAGATCCTTGATTCGGTAGACGGGAGGGTCTCTTCTCACACATTCAGTCACCACAAACACTTCTTCCGTCCAGTTCGTTTCATATCCTTTTTCGAAGGTTAATTTCTGCTTGGAAACTCGTACAACATCTCCCGGTTGAAACATGCAGGGTTTTCTTTTCGCATTTTGCATGTCACCGTATAAAGTATCCCATACATCGCTTTCATTTTCAGCGGTTACTTCAACTGGAGCTCTCTTGATACTTGAATGGTAAGTATGATTATAACTGTGTAACAACTGATCCAACACGTCTAAATAGCGGTAGGTATGATTATGGGTAAAATATTTCCACATTTTCGTTTTCAAAGTTCGGTTAAATCGCTCCACGACAGATGCTTTCGTATTGTTATTCGTCGTAAAAAACCGCACGCCTTCTTCTTTCAAAAATTTTTGAAAAAGTCTGTTTTGATACTCTTTTCCGTCATCCGATTGCAGGGACTTGGGTTTCCTCGTTGCAAAAATAGACCGGAACGCCTTTACAATATCTTCACCCCGTTTTTGCTTCAAAGGGACCGCCCACGCAAATTTAGACAGAATGTCTATACAAGTCAGGATGTAGCGGTACCCTTGATTGAACTTTTGCAAACTGCCGAGATCCACTAAGTCGGTCTGCCACTGTTGATCGATTGAATACACTATCACTCGATTGGTCGGGAACTTTCTTCGAACAGGTTTGTGCAACGTGTATGCATCGACTCCGCTCAGCCAGTCCTGAATCTTCTTCTTCGAGATTTTGCCTTTGGCAGCACGAAATAAGGCATTTACACCACCAAAACTTCCCTCGTGACTTGGATTCTGATACACCTCCATCGTTACAACACAAAATTTTATTATGACTCACATTCACACGAAAGCGCATCATACCTTCCTCGTACGAAGATACTTTTCAGAATGACTCACTAGCGCAACGCCTCTCTTTATATACCTTATAAGTGCACTCACAAGCATAGCTTCATGGTTTGATAAATAAAACCCTTATCCACTTATCAAGCCGTGAAACTATTTTACCTTCGGTTCGAATCTAACCCCCTGCAAAAATTCGAAAAAATTTTGAAGTCCTCGAAATTGTGAAAAAAAAATACTAAGTCCCGAAATTTATGAAAATAAATCTAACTCCTCAAAATTCCCGATAGATGGCACCACCAAACCTCATCCAAGATGATAGTCAAAGTTTCTATTCTTCCGGTGGCAACACACAGTTTCTATTCTTCCGGTGGCAACACACCCTCGTCCAAGATGATGACTAAGTAGTGTAAAAAGGGTGTATTCACCGACACGGTGGAGGCGCGGAGGCGCTCTCCAACAGGGTGGTGGCGCGCGCGCCTCAGCGCGCCTCCGCGCCTCCACCGTGTCGGTGAATCACCCTTTTTACACTACTAAGCCCGATTGACTACTTTACGGTCCTAGGCCTAAAGGGGGAATGCCTTCCATGGAGGCCTTTTTAAGGGATCTTTAAGGGCTTCTAGTCCGTATTTACGCGAATTTCGGAGAAAACCACGGAAACCTCCTAACGGCTAAGTCAATGAGCACAACCTCAGGTAGAAGCCATCACTTCTCGATCTGTGGTAGGCCATACAACTGAGAGAAAATACTCTAAATTTTTTTAAAGAGATTATTGTAGTAACTATTGTTAAGCGAAGCAATTTCATATTATAAGATGAAGATTCAATTTTTTATGATTATTATAAATTTAAATTATAAAATAACTATTGTATTAAATTATATGTAATAATCAGAAAAAATGAATTAAAATAAGATAATTTGACGCAATCTTACAGAATTTTAACGAAAGAATATCAATTTTATAGCCATGTAGGGTTAATTTAGATATCTGCCAATAAAAGTTTTTCAGTTTTTTGTTTTAATTTTGAATATATATATATATATATATATATATATATATATATATATATAAGAATTTTTATGAATATAGGGAGCATCTGACACATTAAAACATAGTCACCATTTTACGGTAGACCTCCGTGAAAAAAGCAGAATGTGTGTGAACATTCAAGGGAAAAAAGTAATATAATGTGTCACTCATACGACTTTATTTTATCCTTTATTTCAATACTATAAAGACAGATTGCAGTTTAAGACGTAAGACCAATGAGGTAAAATAATAATAATAATAATAATAGGCCTCCTTCGTAAACTAAATTCTGCCTTTGCCAGAATTTCATTAATATTTTTTTTTTTTTTTTTTTTTTTTTTTTTTGAAAAAAAAAAAAAAAAAAAAAAAAAAAAAACATTAAATCATTAAATTCATTTTTTACTTATTTTTATTTCATATTATTTCACGCGCACTTTTTATTTCCTAATTCAAAATTATTAAAAAAAACTTTTTCGATATCGCTTGTAACGATACTGATTATTATTAATTTTCTTTTCTTTTTCTTTCAATAATAATAATAATAATAATAATAATAATAAAAGATTTTGATGAAATTCTGGCAAAAGCAGAATTTAGTTTAGGACAGAAGACTATTAGATTTTTTTTTTCTTCTTTTTTTCAAATTATAACATCGCTTTCAAATTATTCAATTATATTTTCGATAAATTTTAGATTTCGACAAATGTCCAACTATCGAAATCGACAACGCAAAAATCCCAGATTGAGACTAACAGGCCCTCTGTCCTAATATGTTCAATTTACTATGAAAAATAATCTAAAATAGGTTTAGAGGCGGCTTTAATTGATATATATTTCTGTGTGAAGGGGCTACCGCACTCCTCAGCATCCATTGAGTTATGGTGCTTACACTTAATAAATAAGGAGTATCTCTAAGGGGTCCTTGCCTGAAATCATGCGTGTTTCGGAGAAAACCAGGGAAAATTCTGAATTGCTAGGTCCAATAGCATGATTAGGGTTCTTTCACGGCACTTTTAGTCAAACAAAATAATAATAATGAGAATGAGAAAAAAAAGAAAAGAAAAACTTTACAATTCTAAAATTTTCTTTTATTTATTTCATGGTTGAGCGCCAAATGACCTGCCCCTTTAGCCCTGCCCATGCCCTCTTTTTGTCCCATAGTACTAGGCGAGGAGTTAGTTCCTAGTTACAATACTTCTATGCATATAAATAAATAGAAAATATATAATACAACATACAGTACAATATATAATACAATCGAAAAAATAAATAATACTTAAAAATAATATTAAATAATTGATGAATAGAATCCATGTTCTGCATAAGAATCCATGTATTAGTTAATACTGACAATTCCTTTTTGTACCACTAAAATATTTACTGTCATTTTTAATTTTGGTATAGTTATTCAACAAAATATTTGCTATTCCAGGTAAGCATTACTTAATAATATAGTACAAATCATTTCCACAAATGCATCTATTCGAAAAATCTATTCCTAATATTTCTGGTTTTTCAATGGTTAATTACATAATCAGTTTTTTGGGCTTGGAAAACATTAAAAAATTATTTTCATGTTTGCTGCTTATTAACTTATTAAAAATTTGAAAACAATTTACAATCATGAAAATTAATATGGCTTGTGGCCATTTAAGCCTACCTCTATCACATAAAAATAAATATTCATAAACACCAGGAGAACAATCTACATCTAAAATCTTATCTTTCACTATTGTTGAAATACATTCTTTGCAATTCAGTTTGTTTGATACTTTAAATGCAATATACCCTGCAATAAATATTAAAACTGACATAACTTTATATGTGATTTCAATATCATCTGTACTGTTGAAAACATCCTAAAAATTTTCTGAAACTCCTACATATTTATTTTCATTAGGCAGATTATATCTAAAATCTTTTAACGTAAAATCACCGTGTTTTTCTGAGTGCAAACTTATCACACTTAAAATTTTTAGGTTTTTTTTTTTTTTTTTTTTTTCAGCTTTCATTTAAAAACAGTAATATACTCTTTTTCAGTATCATAATTTGATCTGCACTGAGGAGCACAACACTTCTTTCCCATAATTCTCTACCAATGAAAACTGTGTTAAAAATTCACAAGAAACTTTTATCAAAATAAGTATTAATGAAAAAGTATACATAAATAATCAAAAACAACATAAGACAAGCAAACGCAAAGCAAAAGTAAGCTTCCTTCTTTCAAGTCAGATCACATTGTTGACGTCATCGGCAGTAAAAACCGGTCAGGAGCAGGCCCTTTAAAACTGCTCTGAGCATCCTCGCGATGGCCCCGACATAATCCCCGCGGACAAAAGACCCACTTAGCCCTTACAAAGGCCCTATGTATGATATTTTGGATAAAATTAACATTTCAAAATTAATTAAAATCGCGATAAAATAAATCATTCAATAAATCTGTTTCTTTTCTCACTAGAAACTTGGTGTGATACTTCATATTTTATTCAAGTTATTAACTGTTAATTGTTTTCTTATCTGTACTAAATTCTTCACGGGTTATTATTAATTTACTTATAAATTAATTTTTTTTGGTTAATGTGGATTTCGGTGACATTTGATCTTCTGTTATTCTTAATTTTACTATGTTTTTGGTGTCTACAAATTAAATGAGGTTATTTTCGAAAGTGCAAAATTATTAGTCGACTCGGAAAGAGGGGGAGGGCGAAAGGACAAAAAAAAATTAAATTGCCGTTAAATCGTTTAAAATTGACGCATGCAGGTTTTGGGGGCCTACAAATAGAATGAGGATATTTTCGAAAGTCTAAAATTATTTGGAGGATCGGAAAGTAGGGAGGGGAGGGGGGGGGGGCAAAGGGGGTAAAAAATAGAAATTTAGTTAGATCGTTCAAAATAGGTATATAAGGGTTTTGGGAGTCTACAAATCAAATGAGGATATTTTTGAAAGTGTAAAATGATTAAAAGCAGCGCAAAGAGGCAAAAAAGTAAAAATACCGTTAGACTGTTTAAAATTAGTGCATATAGGTTTTCGGAACCTACAAACAGAATGACAATATTTTCGAAAGTCTAAAATTATGAGGAAGACCGGAAAAGGGGGGAGGCGAAGGGGCAAAAAAATAGAAATTGAGTTAGACCGTTCAAAATGGGTATTTAAGGGTTTTGGGGGGTGTACAAATCGAATGTTTTTTATTAAAAATATTTTACAATAAGCTTCACAGTTAAAATCCCAAGCATTAATATTCCAGCAATCTCTCTCTCTCTTTTTTTTTTTTTTTCTTTTTTTTTTTATTCAAATGCACATTTTTAATATTAGTAGTTAAATTAGTTTTTCAATTAGACCTTTTAAATTAAATAATTTTAATTAGATCCTTATTTCTATGATCGTCGATAGTAAAAAAATCTCTTTATATTTAAGAACATTTTGAAATACTATAGTATTTTTATTTAAACCACCAAACAATAGTATTAAGCAATCTCAACTAATTGAATTATTAAAAAAATATATTTTTAATAATTAAATTAATTTTTAATTAGTATATATTGCTATAAATTATATATATATATGTGTGCGTGTGTAATCATTTATAGAAAAAAAAACATTTTATATTAAAATATATCTTCGTGGTGATTGTGGCAGTGTTAAAGGCCGTTGAAAACGTGAGTGCCCTACATCTGCGTGAAAAGCTCTCCTGGTGGGAATGGGGGGAGGGGGGGTGAAGCCCTAAACAGCCTTAGCCTATACTTGCTAAATTTTCGAAGAAAACTATGGGAAACTCTCAACAACTTGGTCGACGAAAGCTACTTGGGATCGAACTCGACATTTCCATTCTACTAGCATCGAGAACCGTTCGGCAACTTAAATACACTTTTTAACTAGAAGTCCAAACAATAGTATTAAGCAATCTCCCTTAATTTAAATCTTTAAAAAAATATTTTTAATTAGTAAATTAGTTTTTTTACTTAGAATACTTCATTAAATATTTTTATAACTAGGTTTTCTTTATAATCATTCATATATATATATATAATCTTTTATTATTAAAGGTATTTTAAAACAGTTTTTTTTTTTTTTTTTTTTTTATTAGTATTAAAACCCAAAACAATACTACCAAATAATCTCGACTAATTTATTATAAATATATACTATATAGATATAGATATATATTAGTTAAATTAATTTTCTAAAGTTTTTAGTTAATTTATTTATTTATTTATTTTATTTTTAATCATTCATAGAAAAAAAGAAAATAGATAAATTTTTTTTTAAATAGATTTTCCAACTGAAAGCTCAAATAGTTCTATTAAACAAACTAATTTAAACATTTAAAATTTTCACTTTTAATAAATAAAGATGTTTTTAAAAATAATCATTATTATTATTATTTTTTAATTTTTTGTCTATAATCTTTCACGTAATATTATATATTGTATATATATATACACACAAACTATCTTGACAGAAATTAAAAGCATCCATATATATTAATCCACACATATAACGAGTAGTAATGATGTCTAAATTTTAGCTCTTTTTCAACCTTCACTATCTTTCTTTAAAGTGTAAGTGTTATCTATACAAAGTTACATGGTTATCTGTAGAAGTTTTCTATAAAAACACATTTCTTTTCAGTCTGCCCTCTAGCCTCCCCACATAAATATGCATGTAACTCTGAAAATAATAATAATAATAATAAATATATATATGAATAAAAAGCAAGGAAAACTATGTGAAACAAGGGCAAAATCCAAACAAATAAAGCAAAAATAACAAGAAAGAGCAGAGGCCGCCATGGTTTAAGATGGGTGGAGCAGATCAAACCACTTTGTTGGGCGCCAAACCTTTCCGAAATCCTTTTCAAGACCAGCAAAGAAAAAAGTAGAAATGAACATAACTACACTTATATTTAATATAAATGCATATTAGAGTGAATGATAATTAAAGAAAATTTCACTAAAAAAAAAAAAAAAAAAAAAAAAAAAAAACTTTTCTATTTTTTATAATCCGTAGAAATTATATATAAAAACTGCATTTTCCCCCCTTTGCCCCTACACACCCCTCCCCTCCCCCCCCCCCCAAAAAAAGAAGGAAAAAAAAAACATGTTTCATTCAGATATATGTAATTCTCATTATATTTTTTAAAATTCTAAAGAATAATTAAATAAAGCTTAAAAAATTTTGTAAAAAATTTTCATCTGAAAAATTGAATTAGTGTTTTGCTTGGGCCTATAATACCGTGTCTGGTAGATCATTTGAATGGACGAAACTTTTGAAATCAATTTGTTTAGCGAAACTGTTTTCCTTTCAATGTATTTTGATATTTCCAGACTTTTGAAACACCCTGTGTAAATGAAACTGAAATAATAATAAGAAGCAACAGAGGCCACCACGGCTTATGACGAGTAGAGAGATTTAAACAAGTTTTACATGAGCCCAAATTTTTCCAAAACTTTTGCAAGACCATAAAAGAAAATATAAGAAAAAATTTTGAAAAGTGAAATTTTTATTCTATTATTAGGTGAAAAAAAGTATTATTTTATAATTATTGATAGTTTTTGAAACCACATTTATATGAACTAAATGAATCATATATACTATATTTTAAAATATTACCTACTTTGTACAGCTATACTTAACATAATATACAAACTGCAGTGAGTGACAATTTAAAAAAAAAACATTTCATTGAAATTTGTAAAAAAAAAAAAAAAAAAAAAAAAAAAACTCGTATGTCCCTCAAGCCCTCCGTAATTTGTTGAAATTTGCTTTAAAAACTACATTTTTTAATCGTAAACCCCTCCCTTTCAGATATATGTAACTATCAGTATAGATTTCTTAAAACTCTAATCATAATTAAACAAAGTTTCATTAAAATCTTTAAAAAATATTTTTTTTCCTATACTCACTGTGCCCCCCCCCCTTAGCCCCCCCCAGGTATATTGGAGCATTAGTGGGGATTTTGTTCCGTGGGGCTTTTGTCCGTTGGAGCTTTTGTCCGGCGGGGATTTTGTCAGGGGCGATTTTGTCCGGGACCCGCTGCGCAGATAGGCAATTGGCGACGGTCTCGGACACACCCCTAGAGGTGGTTCGGACACATTCCATCACAATTTTGATCCTCCACGGAAGGGATGGCACTCCCGCTTCGGTGACCCCCAGAGGTATAATTTTTGATGGGAACATGGAGGACATTGCGGCCACGACAGATTTTACGTGCACCAGACAGACATTAGTGTACACGACGGTCTTTGGCCGGCTCAAGTACCGAACCTTCAATCTTCGAATTACGAGGCCGGCGCTCTACCGACTGGGCTACAGCGGCCCCGCCGGCAAAATGGAAAAGCACGGAAGAGAATTAATAATTGAAGCTGCAGGAGGTTTTCCCAAATTAAAATAGTAAAAATAATAAATTTTTCGTTATTTTCGAATGTTTAAAATTATTATCTAGCAATACAATAAAAATATACAGAGAGTATTATGTACTGCCATAAATTTGTTTTTAAAAAATCAATAGTAAGAAGTACGGGCATTAGAAAAAATAGGTTGAAATTTTTTTAAAAGTTATTCTAATTTCCTTAAAAGTTTTTTTTTTTTTTTTTTTTAAATAAGGAATTCTACCAAACAAATTCATCTCCAAATAGTGGTAAAAACTTAAACGTTGCCAAAGTGTTCATATACTATATCTGTAATACAAAATGGTCTAGATATTATGAATTTCTTTCTCTTCTGAAAAAAAAAATACTGATTTTTAGCATATCATTTCATTAAAAAAAAAAAAAAAGTGGTATTAAATATTAAGTATTTTAATTTGACATTCAATACGGTTATTTCCATATATATATATATATATATATATTGCCTTTTCTTGTTTTATGCAGTATTCATTTTCCTATTCAGTGAAAAGTAAGAAGCGAATGTAGACGGGAGCGCTACAGAGGTTAAGTGAAGCTAGTCGGGTGGAGGCGAAGCCTTCCTAGGGGGTTGGTAAGTGGAGCGAGCAGGGGGCAGAGTCCCTAGTGTAATAATAATAATAATAATAATAATAATAATACTTACAAGTAAAATAGCTCTTTCTTGCCTTTCATCTATTAAGAAATTAAAGATTTAATAATATTATTAATAATAAATAAAAATGAATTAATTATAAAAAATCAATTTTTTTTTTTTTTTTTTTTTTTTTTTTTACTTTGTATTATAACCTGATTTTACAAATGATATGTTGCATGATATAAATTTGATTGAGAATGTAATTTATTAGAATTCAGCAAGGAAACTTGAAACCTTTGACGCACGACTGAAATAGGTTTCATATAATAGCCTAATGTTTCTTTTAAAAATTACAAACTAAACTAGATTAGATTTGTTCAATAAAATATTAATTCAGCCAACAATTCTTATGGTTTTTAATGTATTCTATACAGATTTGTAATTTTTAAATTGCGTTTTCTCAGTTTGAATTTTTTCATGAATTGGTGACCTTCAAATTGCTAAACATTCTACTGGTATTTAAGAAATGGCTTAATTTTTTTTCGGATGTTTAATAGAAAGTACTTAAAAGAATTAGGAATGGATTTTGCAATACATCTAAAAGAATAAATATTTAAAAAAAAGTTTAAGAAAAAGCATTTTTTTTTTTTTTTTCAAAATTTTAATCTAAACATGCAATTTTTTTATTTTTTATTTAAAACAAATTAATAAATTTAAAAATCCTCTAATATATCTGATTCTTTTTAAGTAGTTTTCATTAAAGACACTAAAAAAGTATTAAGCCTTTTCTTAAATATCTGTAGAAGTTTAAGCATTTTAAAGTT
This sequence comes from Salticus scenicus, assembly GCA_963930645.1. NCBI lineage: Eukaryota > Metazoa > Arthropoda > Arachnida > Araneae > Salticidae > Salticus > Salticus scenicus. Next base: position 226,228,303 of record OZ005656.1, on the reverse strand, counting down.
CTCGAATTTATGAAAAAATGCAAAGTGATAAAATTCAATTTAAAGAATAAAAATCGATAGAAAGTCTGGCAAAAACCATAAGAGTTGTCGCCTGTAATTTTGCAGAACAAACCTAACTTAATTCAGTTTATAAATATGAAATGGAAATGTATGATTTTATACAAAACCTATTTCGGTAGTGACGTGAAATGTGCCAAGTCCCTTAAGAAGACTTTCTTAGCTGTTATGAATTAAGAATCTCAAAGTACTAAAGCAATTGTATTTTCATTTGTTCATATTTCTCCTTTTGTAAGGTCGTAGGAGACAAAGGACAATCAATTGGGGGAAAAAAGAAAAAGAAAATAATAATAATAAAGAATAGGAGAGTGTTTAACTGCCTAATTTTAAATATAACTTGCTATTAGTATTACGTATTAAGAATTTGAAAGTAATTTAAAATATCCTCTAATATTAAATCCTAATACAAGCTCATATATATATATATATATATCTATATCTATATATATATATATATATATATATACATATATATATATATATATATATATATATATATATATATATATATATATATATATATATAAAGCCTGGGTGACCGAAGTCACAGCTAATTTTCCTGGATGTAAGTAAAAATAAGTTCCAGTATAATTTCTAACTATAATTTCTTATCAAAATCGTTTGTGCAGTTCCTTAGAAGACTAGATTTCTGCTATATATTGTTCAAAACGAAGGCAAGTGAAGGCTATTAATTTGGCTAATAGCATCGATTCAAACTAATAATAACAACAACGACAACGATAATAATAAAGGAATACATTATTATTATTATTATTTCTTTTTTGTTTATTTATTTTTTTTTTTTATGTAAATAAATGAATAAAAATTCTGGAAATATTATACTTAAAATTAAACGAAGAATCATATATTATCACTTTATCATTTAAATTTCTTTTCTTTCTTATTTGAGAAGTAAGTCTTTAGAAGATGCGTTTTACGAAACTCAAAATTTTAGACCAGCGCTCTTTTTTTCTGGATCTAGAACGGCGGGAAAACGTCTTGGGTGGCAAAATAAAATAAATAGTTTTATACTTTAACGTCTCTTGCTTGTCGCTATCTTTGTATGTAAAATAGTACCGTTAACTTTTTTGACACTTAAACGGAATGTTGCTTACCGTCCCGAACATAAAAGAAAAATGTATAAACAGAAATTGCACCTTTTTTGCAAAACCTGACAAGACTATTTTCGTTAAGCCTATAATCCAAGCAGTCGTTTTTTTTATTTTTAGATGTTACTATGATCAGTGAAATTTGCGAAGGAATTCGCTCTCTACAAAGTAAAGAGATAATATACTCAAATACACTCTGCTGAATAAGAAAAGATGTGATACAAAAAACATCTAAAGGTTTAACTATGGCAAACCGCATATGCTTGTTCATTTCCGCAATTTTTAACATCTTTAAACTTGCAAAGAAACAAAAGAATTTCTGCTCTGCGGGAAACAGATATCCTTTCTATAAGCACGTGGAAAACTTTTAAGACATTTCTTGAAGAAAAAGGGGAAGGGTGAGCGGTGAGGGTGAGGTGACAGCTATTCAATAAAGGAAGTACGCCGTACATTCTTGCTTTTTCCAGGTTGACGGGATTTCTTACAGGGAGATCTTTGAATACCATAAGCTGCATTTTTCTAAGTCCCGACTTCTATATCGGTAAAAGTCTGGCGGTCATGAGCTATGATACCAAATTTTACTACGAATAGGGTTTTTTTTTTTTTTTTTTTTTTTTTTTTTTAAGAAAATAATAATAATAATTGGTTTATAAAATGACAATATTTCAAAAATGACAAATAACTTCAAAATGACATTATTTCGTATTGTCAAAAAAAACTTCAAAGAATTTACACAGATTTTAAGAAGTGAAGTATTAAATGAATCTGAATCTGCAAATAATTAACAAATAAATAAATAAAGACTTTTTCTTTGAACTGAATTGGGAAAAAAAAAATAATGACAACATTTTTCCTATCATGACATCCAAATCTTGTTTTGAAAGTCTAAAAGGCACCAAGAAGAAGAAGAAGAAAATAAAAAAAGCTTATTTAAATGTTGTCCAGAAAACTTTTCCGTGGTCAATTTTGTCAAATTCAAAAAGCAACACCATTCTTCAGCACACCTAATATTTTTCTTTATTTACTTTTTAAATATAATATTAAAAAATTGCCAACTCAAACTCAGATTCATTTATCTTGTTTTATTTTTTATATCATTTTCCACGCGCGCTTTTTATTTCTTAATTCAAAATTATTAAATAAAACTTTTTTCGATGCTTTCAGTTTCAAAACTGATTATTATTAATTTTCTTTTCTTTTTCTTAAAAAAATTCGAATAATTTGAGCCCATAGATCATAATGATAAATTTTTGTTGTGTCCCTGTAAAAATCTGTAAATACTAGACTCACCAAAATCAATAAAGTTCGTGCAATGATTACCTATGGCATGGCATGCACATAAACTTTCAGATTGCTCGGATAAGGCATTTAGACGCTATCGCTTTTTAAATAATTTGATCTCATGAGCCATAATAATAATATATTTTTCTTTGCGAGCCTGCAAAAAAAAAAAAAAAAAAAAAAAAAAAAATATATATATAAATGGTTCTAAAAACTATAAATTGGATTCACAAAAAATCTTTATAGTTTATGCAACAGCGACCTGTAACGTATGTATGAATGTTAAGTTTACTCAAAAAATGCGTTTAGACACCATCGCGCTTTAAATAATTTATACCCATAGGCATAATGATAAAAATATTTCATTGTGTCCCTGTAAAAGAAAAAAAAAATCTATAAATGATATATTCACCAGAATCTTTATGGATTAAGCGATGGTGACCTACAGTACGTAAATAAATTTTTAGCTCAATCGAAAAACGCATTTAGATGCAAATGATTTCAGCTCATAGGCCATAATGATAAAGAATTTTTTGCTGTATCCCTGTTAAAAAAAAAAAAAAAATCTATAAGCAAACTCGAACCCTCCTTTTAGCGCTAAATTCGTCCAGGAAAATCTGTACTAGTTGAGGTCAAAAATTTTAGTGTGTGGCTATTTTACGTGTGTCCAACACCCATTGTAACGGGATTTTGCGAAAGTCCCCACCTTTCCCTCCTTGGTGGTGAGGGGGACAATAAACCCGTTTATAAGCATAACTTTGCTTCAAATTATCTCGGCAAGATTAATTTTTATGTGCTACTTCCGAGCGTGTGATTTGCGAACCGTGCTATTTGCGCACAGATCTTACACCTGGCAGCTTATTCCTTCCCCATTTCAAGATAAGGGTGTATCGTGCCAGAGAGCACGGTCATAATTCCCTAATCGATAAAGGGGATTAGCTACTTTTGTTAAAAGCTGCCAGTAAAAAAAGAACGATTAAGTGGGACAGTGAACGTTCATCATTCTGATTTTTATTTGAGTATGCTCCCTCTTTCGTTCAAGATAAATTGCTAGTGAAAGCGAACGAACAGCTTTTAGGCAATCTCTTTTAAATTTCTGCTAAGTGCTAAGATACATGATTATGTTGTGTGGATAAATGTATATGGATGCTTTTAATTTGTATGAAAATACATTGTATGCGTATATATATATATATATATATATATATTGTGAGAGCATGTGAATTTTTTTACACCGTAATAGTGAAATTAGATATTTCAATTATAAAACTATTGTTAAAATAAAGAAAAAAAATTCTATGACTGACATACACTGATTCATAAGGGGGGAAGGCATATGTTTTCTTAATCCCTTTACAGTTGACTACATACATGCAAGAAAAAAAAATTGTGTCATACTTATTGCTTTTATAATTTATCTCTCGGAAGAAATTAGTGTTATTTGCATATGCATATTGCATAACAGGCCCTCATATATAACGTGTTTTTCTTTTTTTTTAATATACATGTGCGTATTTGAGCGTTAATTTTTATTTATTTATACATTATTTTTATTTATTTACATCAAGTTAATTTTTATTTACATCAAGTACTGACTTATCATTACAATAATCATGCATTATCAAGGAAAACTTGAATTAATAAATATTTGCATTTAGAAATAAAGCCTTTTACAAGGCAAAATATAATGAAAAATTTATTATGAGTTGTATATTGCTGTTGTTTATATACAATTAACGTAAACAAAATATGACAGAAAACAATAATCACTAGAAGAAGAAGCGAGAAATAAAATTTAATGGGAAATCTTTGAAAGATTTGATTAATTAACATGTTAATTAAATGATCATAATGTAAATGAGATTTTAGACCATCTGCAAGTTCAGAAATATTAAGAATATTAAAAATTGTGTTAGGCAACATGTCATATTGTACTTTTAAAGACATTCGTTAAAATGAATTTTAATTTGATTCAATAATTTAACTATTATCTTAAACATCTTAATTAATAACCTTACTTTTTAAACAATATAATTACTGGGATGTTATTTTAAACTTATGTTATACATGAATTATAATTCTAACCTTTATATTAAAATTATAATAATTATTTAAATCCATAGATGTTGCGTAATAATGTAAATAATTTATTATTATTGTTATTATTATTTTATGCTGTTATACTTGTTTCATATTTGTTATCAGGGTTGGCAGGTTTTTGACGCATGATAATTTTTGACGGTTTTAACCATGGTTTAAACCGTCATGTAAAAAACCTCCTTGTCAAAAATTTCAAAAACCTATATTTATAATTCATATAAAAACTTAGTTTAATAAAATATAGTTTATAAAGATTTTTTGAAAAGTAAATACATTGATGTTCTTTGAAAAACACATTGTTACAACATTTTGATTAATGTAAAAAACAAAATTTTAGGCTTTTAAAATTTTATTATGAATTAATTTTATGTTCATTCTAAATATGCGGTGATAACTTTTATATATTACTACGATATTTATTTGTAACTATGCTTAATATTGTATATGTTAAACATATTAATGTTTTTGGAGAAACATTATTATAAGATTTTGATTAATATAAAATTAAAACTTTAGGCTTCTAAAAATTCATGATTTATAAATCATTGATAGATCATTTTGATTGCTAAATCGTTTTATTTGCAATACAACATTGTGTATTTTATATATTTAACCAGTAAAATAAAGCATAGCCTAATATTTTGCATTTAAATATTTTATAGATAAATATAACTTTTTTTTTTTTTTAATGACTGTTGATATAACAAGTTTTTAAGAAAAATCAATAATTCTGAATGTTTAACAAGCATGAATTGTGACTGAAATTCTTCTAATTACCTTGAAACAAGAGAAATAAGAACGCTCTCTGGACATGCGTAAATTGTAATAAATTTAATATTTACTCATACAGATTTTTTAAAAAATTATTATTTTAAGCTATAGGGCCTACTAGCGGCCAAGTGGTTCTACGCTGAAAGCTGGTAGACGTGAGATGCCGGGCTCGATCACAGGGCGTGCTCGTCGGTCTAGCCATGGTTTTCTCAGAAACCTGCATAAATACGGGCTAGGACCCTTTAGAAAGACCCCCCACAGAGGGCACTACTCCTTAGGCCTAAGACCCTAGAGTAGTCAATCAGCCTTTCTCCCAAAACACCAACCACCTACAGTCCAAGCTATAAGCAGGTACAAATATTTATACAATCAATAATAATCAAGCGATAAAAATTTATTAATAAATGTAGATTATAAATATAATTAATTTCAAATTTATATTGATTTCTGCCCACATATATTATGTTTTACTTAAAAAAAAAAAAAAAAAAAACTCTAGTATTCCTGTGTTTTCATGGCTTATGTTAAAAAATCTTAAGTAAATTTGGAATTTTAAAATTTTATAAATATTAATATAAATGTATATATTAATATATTAAGAAAATGTACCTAATTTAATTGTTAAAAATTATGAATATATATATATATATATATATTATAATATTTTATTAAATACCTTTTTAACTATTTTTTCTAATTATAATAATCCTTATATCTATCTACCCCTATATATATATAAACTTTTAATATTAAAATTATTTTAAAACAGATTCTCCCCCCCCCCCCCCCCATTGAAAAACGAAACATTACCATTAAGTAATCTCAATCAATTAATTAGAAATATATAATTTTTTTATTAATTAAATTGTTTATCTAATCGTTTTAGTTAATTTTTTAAAACTGTTTTTATTTATTTAATTTCATTTTTAATCATTCATAGAATTTTTCTTTTTAATTAAAAATATTTAAAAATTGGTTTTTCAGTTAAAAGCTCAAATAGTTCTATTAAACAAATTAAGTATTAAAAATTTTCACATTTGATAAATAAAGTAGTTTTAATATATTTTTTTAAATACTTAGAAAAAAAAAATATATATATATATATATACATCCATATACACACACACGAAGTATTTTGAATACAGATTAAATGCATCCATACACATTTATGAGCGCATATAACGATGATCAATATTCATGTTTAAAACACAGGCAAAATTTAAAAGATCTTATCAGCTTATCTATGACCAGAGAGGGGACATACCCAAATAAAAATGAGAAGGGTTGACTTTCAAAGTCCGAATATATCATTTTTCTTCCAGACAACTTCTAACAAAAACAGTTAATCCCTTCATAGATTAGGAGCGGGGAAAGAAGAGGAGGGCAAGCTAACAGGTGTTCCATTCGGAAAACGCACGATAATCCCCTATTTCGGAAATCGCACGGTCGCAAGTAGCACGACACCGGTTGTTTATGCGTTTCCAACACGCAGTATAATGTGATTTTACGAAATTACCACCTCCCCTTTCGAGGGCGGCGGAGGGCGAAATAAACGCTTTTAAGAGTAATTCTGGTCCAAATTATCTCAGAATAGCAATTTTTTTCATATGTCGATTGCTTGTGCGTACTCAAGACACGCACTACAAAGGCATTTTTTAAAATTCTACATTATCCCCCTTGAGGGTGTGTGTGTGTGGAGGGAATTATGTTTCCATGCTCCGAACTATCTTAGGCGATTTTTTATGTGCGGGCTGGTTATGCGTTCCCAACACGCACTATAAAGGGAATTTTGTGAAATTTCTCCTTTCCCCCCTTTAAGGGTGAGGGTAGGGGCAAAAACGCGTTTTAAAGAGTAACTTTGTTCCAAATTATCTCAGGAAAACGATTTTTGATATGTTGATAGGTTATGCATACTCGAAACACACAAACTACAAAGGGATTATTTGAAATTCCGTACTGTCGCCCCCGTTGAGGGTTGGAGGGTTAAAAAACAAGTTTACATGCGTAACTGTATTCCAAATTATCTTAGAATGGCAATTTTTTATGTGTGGAGTGCTTATGCGTATTTAACACACACTACAATGTGATTTTGGGAATTCCACCCTACCGCCCCTAGGGAGTTGGGGGGGGGGTATATATATTCATGCGTAACTCAGCAGTAAATTATCTTAGGAAGAAGATTTTTTATGTGTGGGTAAGTTATATTTATCTCGTAATATAAAGAGATTTTTGCAAAATTTTCTTCTCCTTCTTTCCTTTAAAGACGGGAGAGGATGGCTGAAAAACACTTTTTAAAACATAAATCTACTTCAAATAATCTCAGAATCTCGATTTTTTAATGTGTCGGTTAAGTATGTGTATGCGACATGCATTATAAAAGGATTTTGTGAAGTGTGGCGAGTGGGAAAACCGCTACAAAAAGTAGCGAGAACTTTAACTTAGATTTTGACTGATTTCAGTGATTATTATTATTATTATTATTTTGTTTTTAAAATCCGTTTCAATATAATGACCAGAGAAGCGGGCAAAGCCAGCTAGTTATTAATAAAAACATTTTATTTAACGATTGGCTTAGTTGAATTTATATAAGATTTTCTTTTCGTAGACCTTATAACACACCTGCCTTCGAGGACCTTATAACACACCTGCCTTCGAGGACCTTATAACACACCTGCTTTTGAGGACGTTTAACACACATGCAAACGAGGACATTTTAACACACCTGCCTTCGAGGACTTTGAAACACACCTGCCTTCGAGGACTTTGAAACACACCTGCTTTCGAGGACATTTTTACACACCTGCTTTCGAGGACATGTTAACCCACATGCAAACGAGGACTTTTAACACACATGCATTCGAGGACATTTTAAACACATGCGAACGAGGACATTTTTACACACCTGCTTTCGAGGACATGTTAACCTACATGCAAGCGAGGACATGTTAACCTACATGCAAACGAGGACATGTTAACGTACATGCAAACGAGGACATTTTAATATACTGTCTTCGAGGACTTTTTAACATACCTGATTTTGAGTGTATTTTTACACAAATATGAAAAGAATTTTTATTTGCCATATTTCAGTAATCAAACTACATATTTAAAATTTATCTTTGATATTTTAATTTAAAGGTGTGTTATAAAATACTAATTTATATATTAAATTTTCTATAGAAATTTAATAATTAAAGAAAAAAAACCCACAGAAATTAAGACAATAATAAATGCGTTTATTATCAATTATTATTATGTTTTAATTATCTATTTTATTATGTCTTAATTATCAATTATTCTTAAAATAATAAAAAATAGTTTATTGAATATAGCTTTTAAATTATATGAACGCAATAGAATATTACCTTATTAATTAACAAAATTAATTAAAAGTAAAGAAAGACTGGTATGCTGCACCGTTAAAAATTATACAAACCTGGAAAATCTTTTTAAAAATATGCTCTTTTTCATCCAAGATTCATTAAAATATTTTATTTCCTATTTTGGAAAATTACAATAAATTTTTGTTCTGTAAAAACTTTACATTTATTGAGATAAATATATTCAAATGTCTTTAAAACAGCATAATTTAAAATATTTAATTATTAAAGAAATTTATCTTTTGTACTATCAACAATGAATTGTTTTGTTAACCACTGTACGATCATAATTTAAGGATGAATATTACGAAATATTTTGCATACTAAATTAATTGATAATTATTTAAAATACATATAAAATATTTGAAATAAGTAACCGAAGAATATTCCACTTGTACATTTAATTTTTCAATAAAACACAGTAAAATTATTTCAATAAGCTTATAACTGCAACTATTTTTTGCAAAATTAAAATCTTTATTTGCAGGTCCTCGGTTTGACGTACAGTTTTCTAGGTCCTCGGTTACCGGTAAAAATACATACGCTAAATAATCAAACTATCTTAATATGGACGTTCCCATTGCAATATAAATTCAATTTCTATACATAATTTCGAAAAAATATTAAATTTGTTAAATTATTTCGACAGTCAAAATAGGTCCTCGGTTTGGCGGTTTGCGCACCGAGTCCTCGGTTTCCACCTTACGCGAGACTGTGTGTGTGTGTGTGTGTTGTGTGTGTGTTGTGTGTGTTGTGTGTGTGTTGTGTGTGTATTCATTTTCCAAAATCTAAAAATGTGTAATAATTTTAGAATTGTTTTTTATCATATTTCTCTGCACAAGAATTTAATTAGTATTCATAATATATTATTAAAAGAAAATTTGTTAAAAAACATTATGGATAAAGATAGACAACGCAATATTATAGTTAATAAGTACAATTTATAAATTTTCAGATATATATAACACAACATTTATCAGCGCGTTATATTGCGATTTACGTCCAGAAAAAGAGGTTCATTAACTAGTAAATAAAAAGTCGCCAAGAGGGGTCCTATACCAAAGCTACACATTGTCTTGAATATTCAACTGCATTTTGTAACATCTTTAATAGTCTCACTTGGCAAAATTTCATATTTGACACTGAAGTACTTCGGTCGTTTTTCCCCAAGTTCTTTTATAACGTAACTGCGATAGCTATTTTAATTATTCGCCAAAATTAAACAAAAAATAATATTTATTTGCTTGTAAAATATTTTAAAACTTGTAAAATCACAATAAATAAAGAAATAAAGAAAGAAAAAGAAAAAGAAATGTAAATTACAACATGGTTTATCTCGATTATTTTTATTTCAAAAATTTTGAAATTGTAAAGAGTATAAGAACTCTGAGACCGACATAGTAACATCAATACTAAAATGTATGAAAGAAAAGTCTTTTGAAGAAAAGTTTTTTAAAGTTGTTGTTTGTGATGGTTTCAAAGAATTATCATCATTTTTAAAAAATTCTTTAAAACGATAGTACAACAGTGGTTTGTTCTCTTTATTTAAATGAATTGCTATTATGATTCACCTTCATGGTTCAAATTCTGGTACTGTTTCTTTTTGTGGTTTGAAATGTTTAACAAATTGTTAAGATGTATAAGTTATTTACTACAATTCGAAAGATAGAAATTTACCAGACACTGATTTTAACGATTTGAGTTTCGACTGGAAATACATCTGTCATGCATTTCAGAGAGTGGCTCCAAAAAATTAGCAAGAAGAAATCCGGGATATATCTTCATTTCTAAATGTCTAGCAAGGAAAAACGAATTTTATATCAGGGAATTGAACCAGAGAGAAATCTAAAATTCCTTCGCGCAAACAAGCAGTGTAAAAAATTATAGAAAAAGTTATAAAAGCTTCACATTTGTTGTTTAAAATTGAGAGATGAGTTACATCAAAATTGTTGGGCATATAATTCATTTCAGCGTTTGAAACGTATTTACACTTCAAATCTTTAACTGCAACAGTCTAGGAATGAACATCAAGCAAGACTTTCTTTTCTATAACAACAAAACAAATAATAGTTTTCAAAGAATATTGAAATTAATCCATTTTCATTAGAGGTATCAGGAGTGAACTGCAAAACTCTACGGATTATTTTATAATACAATTCAAAAGTTAACTATTATTTTTTTTCATTATCACAGAAATTTCGATGATAAGTAAATCGAATATTTATAATAAGAATTAATCGCTATGAAACATTTGGAGGTTTGCCACTACTATATTTTGTAAACTCATTTCATAATAACATTTAATTTTAATTTTAATTTAGAACACAGTAATGTTCTAATTTGAAAGCACCATGATTAGTTTTGTAAACAAAGGTTTATGTTATTTGTTATGACATTTAGTTAAATATATATATATATATTTTTTTTTTTTCAAGACAGCTCTTTTCTAAGTAACTAGAAATATATAATTTTTGAATAAGAATTGCTTGAAATAATGATTTCAACTGAACACTCCACTGACAACTAGACGCAAATTCGAGAAGTTGAAACCAAAAGAGATTGTGTGAAGTTTTACATCTTACTACTCCTAGAATCAACAGATAACATTAGCATTATCCATTTCTTGAAATATGTATATATATATATATATATATAAACTGACACAAAATCGCAAAATTTTGTTTGAGTCTTTCCTCTAAGTAAATTCAGTTCTAAATTTTTGTGTATTGTTATTGTTTTAGTTCTATTAATTGCTAAATTTTAAGATTAAATTTTATTATGTTATCTATCATTTATATATATATATATATATATATATATATATATATATATTATCATTATCGTTATTATTATTATTAAGAAATTTTTTCAAGACAGTTCGGTTGTAAGTAACCATAAATATACAATTTTTGAATAAGAATTGCTTGAAATAATAATGTCAACTGAACACGCCTCTGGCAACTAGACGCAAATTTCAGAAGATGAAATCAAAAGAGATTCTTTGAAGTTTTACATCTTATTACTCCTACAATCAACAGATAACATTAGCATTAACCATTTGTTGAAGTATGTTTTATTATAATATTTAATTATAATTATAATTTAGTAAGCAGTAATGTACTAATTTGAAAGCACTATAATTAGTATTGTAAAAAAAAAAAAAAAAAAAAAAAAAGAAAAAGAAAAGAAAAGTTGATGTTTTTTTATAGCGCATTTATATATATATATATATATATATATATATATATATTATTATTATTATTATTATTATTATTATTATTATTAAGAACTTTTTTCAAGACAGCTCGGTTGTAAGTAACCATAAATATATAATTTTTGAATAAGAATTGCTTGAAATAATAATTTCAACTGAACTTTTCACTGACAACTACTTATACGCAAATTAAAGAAGTTGAAACCAAAAGAGATTGTGTAAGGTCTCACATCTTACTACTCCTACAAACAAAAGATAACATTAGCGATAACTATTTGTTCAAATATGTTTCATTATAATATTTAATTTTAATTGTAATTTAGTAAATAGTAATGTACTTATTTGGAAGCACTATAATTAGTATTGTAACAAAAAAAAAGTTAATGCTAGTTATAATACATTGTAATGGCATTTATTTTTATATATATTTTAGAAAGAATTTTTTTTTCAAGACAGCTCGTTTGTAAGTAACCATAGATATATAATTTTTGAATAAGAATTGCCTCAACTAATATTAACACAATATACTTTTTTTTTGTCCATTTTTCACAATGTTTGAACTTTTGGCATTATTTTAAAGGTTGTTATTGAGAGTTGTTAATGTGTATATATATTCCTCAAAGATAATTCGCATTTTGTAAGTATTTCCCATTCTTTCTGCATGACTGGTGACTTTATATATCTTATATATTCATACAGGTCGCTACATTTAAACTTGGCCTATTCAGCGCTCTCTAATTCTGTAGCGTATTGAGTCACTAATTTGTATATAGGCAATTCAATGGATGTTCTCGAAGATTCTGTAAAAATAAACAATGAAATAAAATAAAACAATGAAATAAATTTAAATCCCATTGGGAGGGGGGGCATCAAAACACAAACAAGCTACACATTTCAATACAAACACATTTATTTATTAATGCAAATATGCAGATATTGTATATATATAATATATATAATTTAGTGATGTAAAGCATGTTGTAAAATATAACAATTATCTGCCCAATATATATATTTCACAGACTATCAAAACATCCTACTTTCCATTCGAACTGTGAAATCAAATGAATAAGGCATCTGCGTATGCCTACGAAACCGCTTGCACCTGCATCAGTGTACATGTAATCTTTTCATCTGTAGTAGTAATGTAGACCATTGTTCTCAACAGAACGGCGTAGCGGAAAGGAAAAACCGTACTTTGGTCGAAATGACCAGATGCATGTTAAATGAAAGTCAATTAAATAAAAACTTTTGGGGAGAAGCTTTAATGACAGCAAATTATTTACAAAACAGACTACCAACAAGTGCCCGTGAAAAGACACCATATGAGCTTTGGACTGGTATGAAACCAGGCCTCTCAAAAATAAGAACATTTGACTGCAAAGCTTATGTTTATGTGAACAAAACTGATAGAAAAAAATTGGACAATAAAGTGAAGCCAGGAATTTTTATGGGTTATGATCTAAAAAGTAAAGGATACAGGATTTATGTAAATAATAACATAAAAATCTGCAGAACAGTAAAATTTCTCGAAGAGCATGAAACTCACGAACATTCTCGAAACATTGACCAACATGCAATTAATGAAGAAACTGAAATTTCGGTTATTCTAAACAATCAAAATGATATAACAGAAGAACATAATGAAATACAGAATACACAAACCCTAAGGAGGTCAGATAGAATAAACAAAGGGGTACCACCTGAACGTTTTGTTTTTCTGTCAACTAATACAAGCTATATTGAACCGAAAACATTTGACGATACAGTAAAAATGAAAAATCCTATTGAGAGAGAAAAATGGTTAGAAGCAGCGGAAGAAGAAATAAAATCGTTAAATAAAAATGAAACATGGGATCTTATTGATCCTCCATCTAATACACACATTGTTGGCTCTAAATGGGCTTTTAAAGCAAAATACAATGACTCCGGCAAAATTGAAAAATACAAAGCACGTCTCGTGGCAAGAGGTTTTAGTCAAAAGTATGGAACTGATTATGATGAGACTTTTGCCCCAGTGGCTTCTCATACAATAATCAGAACTTTTTTGATAAATGCATTGTACAAAAATTTGCAGTTAACTCACGTTGACGTGAAAAACGCTTTCCTACACGGAGATCTAGAAGAAGACATTTTTATGAGCCAGCCAGAAGGCTTCATAATACCAGTACAAGAGAAAAAGGTCTCCAAATTACGAAAAGCCATATATGGCCTCAAACAAGTAGCCAAGTCTTGGAATACCAAAATCAATGATACACTAATCAAATTAAATTTTACTGCCTGTGAATCAGACAAGTGTTTATACAAAAGGACAAAGGACAATAATACAGTTTACTTACTTATATATGTTGATGACATATTGTTGGCAGGAAACAAAAATGAAATATACGAAGTAATAAAGGAACTTGAAAACGAATTTGAAATCACAAATCTAGGTCAAGTGAACAAATACTTAGGAATGCAAATAGAAAGCGGTGATAATGGGACATTAGCTATACATCAGAAAAAAAAAATGAACTTGTAAACAAATTTAATTTGCAAGATTCCAAACCAGTTAACACACCACTTGATCCAGGATACCAGAAAGATGATAAAATTGAAAATATTCTACCAAATAACACCAAATATCGGCAAGCTGTAGGAGCTTTGTTGTATATAGCAACGTTAAGCAGACCGGACATCTCGGCAGCAGTTAATATACTTAGTCGTAGAAATGAACAACCTAGAGAAAAAGATTGGGAGGCCGCAAAAAAGGTAATTAAACACCTAAACACAACTAAAGGTTATAAATTAAAGTATAATGTTGATCAAGAACCTATTTTAAAGGTTTTTTCTGACGCTGACTGGGCAAATGACACACTTGATAGAAAATCTACAAGTGGTAACATATAATTTGTTGGGAAAAACCCGATTAACTGGACATCCAAGAAACAGAACTGCATAGCAATGTCAACTGCTGAAGCTGAGTATATCTCGGCTCGAAATGCAGCAAAGGAAACAATATCAATATTGAAACTACTAAAAGATCTTGACATGGAACAAAACCAACCAATCGTTATTTATGAAGACAACCAGGCCTGCATTAAACTCACTGAATCTGATAAGTACCAAAGTCGCAAAAAGCACATTGATGTTAAATATCATTTAATTAAAAGTTGTGCGAACAAGGAATTATTAAATTGAAATATATCTCAAGCAAGGATATGACTGCCGGAGTGCTTACTAAGGCACTACCTAAAGCGGCATTCATTAAACACAGAGATAAACTGCAACTTATTAAAACTTAATATATATTGTGCAAGGTGGAGTATTGTAAAATATAACAATTATCTGCCCAATATATATATTTCACAGACTATCAAAACATTCTACTTTCCATTCGAACTGTGCAATCAAATAAATAAGGCATCTGCGCATGCCTACGAAACCGCTTGCACCTGCATCAGTGTACATGTAATCTTTTCATCTGTAGTAGTAATGTAGACTTATTAATGTTCGGAGTGTTTATTAGCTCCGTAATTCCAATTTATGCTCTTTTTTCTTTTCTTAATTATTTCATTAAATTTCTAAAAATGCAAAAGGCCATGTCATCAATTAGTTATATGCTAAATTATTTGGAATCTAATACATATTTCTTTATAGAAGAGTATTACAATGATAGAGCCGTCTAAACAAGAATATTAAGAACGGATGCTCGATCGATGAATACAGGTAAGAAGATATTCTTAATTATAATTACCTGTAAAATTATTGTATCGAAATATATATATAATTAAAATAAAATATGTGTGACGTCTGCGTAATCTAAAAATAATGTTCTGTGCTACTGAGGAAATTTAACAACAAAGCATTATCAGTACTGCATTCATTGCGAGCCCCATCATTAAATTGTAATATCTGCAGCCGATGTACAGTGTATCAATAGTTGACCGCAGGTAATCGTCAGTAATGTGCTACACATGCAAATTCCTGCGGTGCTTCATGCAAGCCAATGTTACAACATTTCCATGATAAACCAAACTATTTAAATAACTCATAACCGAAAATCACACGAATTAAGATCGGAAGAACGGGCCGACCAAAGAGTGAAAAATAAATAACTATTCTCTCTTTCGTCCGTGAATTTTTGAAACAGAATCATTACAAAATAATTACAGTTCTAAATGTGGTTTGAAAATGTTAAAACAGACAACAATTAATTATTTTATATCATTTTAAGTATTTTGCGTCCGCTAGTGGATATTTTATTTATTTATTTATTTTTTCGGAATCTTCATCGCATCCTTTTACCAGTGTATATGAAATTTTCGTCTCTCTCTCTCTCTCTGTACATATATATATATAAATATATTGAATAAAATCTAAAGCATTGAGGCTACCATCATGGAGTCTCCCCAAATGCAGAGTGGGGAAAGCTGTAAGAAGTTTCAAGACATTCTATCAAAAGCTAAAAGAGAAAAAAATCTTACAAGAGAAGAAAACAAAATCTTTGCCGCTGAAGCTCGATATTCCGAATGAAAAACGAAATAAATACAAAAGAAATATTAACAGAATTGCACATCAATATAAACAAATATAAATATAAATATTTATGTAATGACTGCAAGGAATATCTTTCCAAAAATGCCCCAATAAGCAATCTTTAATTTATATGATAAACAAAATTGAATTTAGTTTTAATATTGCGTATTTTAATATTTTTTGGTGCTTCAATATTGTTTTGATATTTATATCTCTTTAATTATGTAATATAGATATATAGATAAACAAGCAAACATATTTTGTTATTCGGTGTTACTATCACAGTTGTGGACACAAACTGTTGTTTTATGGAAATATGCCGGAATATTTCTAAATCTTAAAGAAACATTTATGAAATATTTCAATGTATAGTATTTTTGAGAAAAAACAAATAATAATACAAACGAATATTTACTAATAAATACTGGAATACTAAGAATAATTTTTATTAAATTTCATTTATCATATGTACAGAATTATGTAACAAACGAGCTGGTAAAACAATGCCAAGAACATAAGTGTCCTTAAATGCATTTAATGCTTCAGGTAGGTAGCATGTACTCTAAGACTTGGATCATAATGAACAATGATTGCGCATCTTAACATGCATTCGGTTTCCGGATGGCTTGAGTAATATATGTAAATTTATAGCAAATTTTGTAAAATGATGCTTATAGTTAATATATCGTATGCTATTATACATAATCTGTAGAAGTTAATTAATGGTTCACCTTTCAACAAAAAATACATTAACTACTTATAAATTCATTTATTTTATCAATATGCCTCAGGTATAACTATTTTTAAATGATGATATTAGTATTATTGAATCATTAGAAATATCACAAAAATACTTTTTGTAAAAACGTATACGGACAAGAGCAAAATGTGGTAAAAATTATATACAAGGGATTACTGCAAAAGATGTTAAGTGATTAAAAATTCTTAAAAGAATATTTTTAAAATGTGGTATATATATGTGTGTGTGTGTGTGTAACATTATCAATATTATAAAATATTTGCACACGCATAAATATGTACATAATGTTGAACAATTTATATTTTTCTGTTTGTATTCCAGTTTACATTAATTATATCGCAAGTTATTGATAATTATAAGTGGTGTAAAACAACTGACATTTTGGGATATCACCTTATGGATTGCTAGAAACATTTCTTTTTCATGTAAAGCTTATTCATCTGATGAGATGTCGTTATATTTACAGTGTTACATTGAGAAAAAAATATGTAACTGACAACTAGAATCTAAATTATGGCTCTAGTAAAAATAGTACCATGCCATCCTTATGAATTCTAGTTCCTTTTTCCAGATAGTTCTAAAAATCCCTATTAAAATCCTAGACCATTTTTCTATATTGTGGTGGTCAATCGCATTTAAAAATCTTTGTAAATAAATGCGAGGAAATTGGAGAGATTTAGTAACTATAATGTTGCTTTATAACCCGATTCTAGGAAATATATGAATTTCTAGAAAAAAATCTAGAAATATTTCTGAATACAAAGGATTTATAGCATTCATAATATTCATAATATTGTTTCACCATCTGGAAAAGTGTAGACTAGGAATTCTCGACCATTTCGTCGATGCAGGTTTTTTGTTCACCTTATACGCGTTTCTATTTTAGGGATTTAAAAAATGGCTCCTTATCCGTTTTAGATGAAAGCCGTATATACTTTTTTTTCCTGAGTGTAGCCATTTACAGTGAAATGCCTTAAAATGACATTCATCAGGCGTGTCTATTAATAATGAATGTTTAAGTCCAGACGGAAAAGGGCTTGCAATAAAAATAAGCATTGGAAATATATATTGAAAATGTCTATAAATGCATGAAATAAATTTTTATTTATCATGTATATCAAATTTATGCTTGTTCTTCTATTTTAAATGTGCATTCAATATTTTAAAATAAATGTTTTAAATATAAATATATATAAATATAGCTACAGCTAAATAAATGCAGGAAATTATTTGCTTTGCATACATTCACAAAGTATAAGTTTTATCTTTCAAAAATATATTTTAATAAAAATCGAATAAAACTTCACTGTAAGGCTTTCGAATGTGATGAAAAAAGAAAACTTTTAAATATAAATTTTATTTTCATTTTATGACCTGCAATAAAATTTTCCCTTTCGAGAATTTTCTGGAAATGTATTTCAAAGCTGATATCTTTAAAAACTAACCAAGAAATACTAACGTAATAATCGCAATATCGGAAAAAAAATCAACCCTTTTGATTAAATATATATAATCAATAATATTTAACTTTTGATGTTTTATGATGCATAGTTAGTCTTTTTGCTCAACGTGATAGATTTATTCATTTACTTATTTATTTATAACGCACAAAAATGAAAATACTTTTAAATTTCACTGAATTAAAGATGCGTTAAAGTGCAAAGTGTTTATTTATTGATTTTAGATTGTCTTATTTAGAAATAATAGTGGTAAAGGTCTCTGGGAATGTATCGAAACTATATTTATAGCATATTTCCTTCATGAAACGTATTCAAAGTAAAACACAATGAATCACATGGATTCGCTAGACCTTATAACGCCAATGTATTACGGAAAATCGATAGTTATAAATATAAAAAAGCGCACTTGGGAAGAGATAAATATTTATATTTGACAAACAACGGTCTTAAAAAAAGATGATTCTCTCTGTACTTTTTCATATTGGACAACAAGTTTCCATTTATGTGTTAAGCTTCGTACAGGTGGGATAATTTTGCTCTACCCTTGTTTATTTTTTCCCTCGGAGAGATCGAAGTTAAAATCTACTTATGTTTTCTCAACCGACGATGCTGGTAATTATATACAAATACGTGCTTCTTGCTTTTTGAGTTCCGTTAATTCGATAGTAGACTATTCCATAATAAAAATTAAACAGCGATCTTTATAGAAACTCAACTACAGATACTAGAAGCGACAAAAAAAAAAAAAAGGAATAACTTATAAATTGGCAATAAAATTGGAAAAATGTTCGATTTAAGTGTGGAACCAACTTATCTAGTCTAGCTAACAAGTAAAGTTTTATGATAAATACAGTTGATTTTTTTTTTTTTTTTTTTTTTTTTTTATGCGATGCAATCTTATTTTCTTTATTCAGAAATAAACAGTGAATTTCGGTTTACTTTCAGTTTATTGATACACGAACAGATATTTTGCACGATTGAATTTAGCACTTCTAAAAATAAATTATATATACATATATATATGAAAAGTGTGTTAATAATATATTGAAATGCAACAAAATTATGTAATTTGATAAATAAATAAATAAAAATCTCAAAATTCAGTTTTATTAAGTGCATACCTAAGAAAAGAAAATTCCAATAGTAGTAGGCCTAAACATTAATCACAGTCACTAATTTAAAATAGTTTACCTATCCGTTTGCAGAAAATTAACAGAATATTCTGAATATAATAATAATTTCTGCAATATCGATCAATGAATAATTTTAAGGTTATATATATATATATATATATATATTAAAAAAAAAAATCTGAAATGGGAACAACATGACTTCCTTATACACCCATTGGAATATATATATATATTATGAAAACATTCAATTTGTGTGAGGTAACCGATTCAGAATAAACAGACAGGTTTCAGCCTACGAAAATTCCTAAAAACAAGCAAGGAAAAAAAAAAAAAAACCTGTCACTTCAGCCACAAAAGTCCCGATAATTAGATTATAACGATATTGGATAAAAGACAAATATAGCAGTTTTTTCAGGAATAGTGCTCCGCGGCTTATTAGATAATCTCTCGTTACCAACAGCTTGAGTTCAATAAAAATCATTCGAGTATTGATGGCCTATTTTTGTTCTCTTTGGCTAAAGTTAGTGACGAAAAGCGGTATATTGTACCAAAACAATTATTTCCGTAAAACGGAGAAAATATTTACGAATCCTGGCTTTCTTGAAACAATATTTACCGCCAAATTTGATCGCTAACCTCGCTAAGCCGTCAACTTTGTAGTTAACGCAGATTTTGGTGTTGGCATCGATTTCGTCGTCTTAGTGACCAAATTTGGAGAAAATGAATAGTTTAGGATTGCAAACGTGTGGAAACTCTTAATTCAACAAAAAAGAGATTTCTGGAATTTTCTGGAGACCTTCATATCTTTGTAGAGCATAACGAAATACTTTGAAAATTCTATAAGTGACTAACAAGAAAAAAAAAAAAAGATTATTGTTTATTGTAGATAAAACTTGCCTGTGTCTTTACGTGCTACCGTTTATATGGTGTTCCTTTTATATGGGAAACAGTTGTTTTTTGTTTTTTTTTCCACGTGGGTGGGCGTTGACTTAGCGTCAAATAAGGCATTCAAATGGGACGAAAAGTAGGAGTTAGGAATTAACCCGTTAGTAGTTGCTATAGACAGTGCCACCTATTACAGATTGCGCACTTTTTATTTAAATGTAACCAATAATTATAAGTGATGTGATCGACGTTTCTTCGATTTTATTCACGTTTTATGTATATCAAATGCCACTTCAAAAAAATTTTGGTGGCTATTGAATAAAAAAATCTGGCAACAATGAAGAATGGGTGGCAAATCGACCAATTAGCGACTACTAACGGCTTAACAAAGTTTGGAATACTAATGAAACGTTACCTCAAATGCAGAAACTAATGAATCATTACCTCAAAAATTCTATAAACCATTGTGACAAAACTCTCGATGATTTCAAATTTCATTCGGATTTCGAACTTTTATTTTCGGTTGTTCCTAAATTAGCAAAACGTCTGCTCTGTAGTGCAATTAATATTATTATTATTATTATTATTTTTATTTTTATTTTTATTTTTTTGGTAGTAAGAATGACTGTCTCATTGGATTGTTTCGAGAATATCCATTGATTATTGATTTTAATAGCCCCAAAATGTGCTTTATTCAACTGTTCCTGAATATTCTAAAAACAAAACGCATTCATCAACTAGAACATTTTTACGTATTTTAAAATTACACTCTACGCGTAAAAATGTAGATAACTTTTATAACAATAACATTGTGGGCACTATCTAGCGATGAATATTCATTAAATATATTCCGTTCATGGACTAGAACTTTAAGAATTACTTTATACAACCAAAACTGCTAACAAATTTTTTAACAATATCATTACAGGCTCTATCTACTGGTTAAATATTCAATAAGTAAAATCCGTTCTTGGACTAGAACCTACGTATGTCTTAGGAATTACGTTCTACACGCAAAACAAATTTCTAAATAATACCATTACGGGTTCTATCTACGCGCTGAATATTCAATAAATCTGGTGCATTCATCGACTCGAACCTGCTTATGCTCTAAATAATTACTTTATACTCGCAGAAATGTCGAAAAGACAAGTTCATTACGGACGATATCCACGGACTGAATATTCATTAAATGAATTACATTCGTCGACTAGAACCTGCGTATGTCTTAATTTACATGGAAGAATGTCGAGGACGTTTATAACAATAACCTTACGGGCTCTATCTACGAACTGAATATACATTATATATAATGCATCCATCGACTAGAACCTGTTTATGTACTTTTTACACGCAAAAATGTCGATAATTTTATAACAATATTATTTCAGGCGGACTTTTCATTAAGTAAAGTGCACTCGACGACTAAAACCTGCTTATATCTTGAAAAATTATTTTCTGCGCGCAAAAATATCGACATTTTTCGTAACAATATTATTACGGGCACTATCTACTGGCTGAATATTCATTAAATAAAATGCATCTGTCGAGTAGAACCTGTTTATGTCTTCAAGAATAACATTACTCCATGTAAAAGCGACCATAACTTTCATAACGATATAATTACAGGCTCTATCATCAGCTTGTTTTGAAATCTCTATGATAGTAGGCCATATACATAAAGGCCATAACCTTTGTATTTTTGGTCATTATGAATATTATTTGCGTAAATATCGCCAAAAAAAGAATGTCGCAGTAATACCAAAAATGGAGATGTAGAACTAGATGTCATAACAAACCTATATACCAATTTACAACGTTCTACGTTTAATCGTTTTTGATTTATGCGATACACACACGCACGCACACACATACTTATATACAGACGTCAGGATAAATAGTGTAAAATCGTAGAAATCTCTAAATAATTAGCTCGCATTAAGACTAAACTTACAGGTGTACAATCAGACATCATAAGAGACACGAATATAAATTTACAACTTTGTACGATTATTTGTTTTTGAGCTATGCGAGATATAAAATCCATTTTACAAATCGGGATTACTATGCTTCCTTAAACTTTGTATAAGAAAGTAAAACCCATTGTCTCAGCTGTGATAATTATCTGTAATATGATTTTATAAACTATATTTAATAAAGATATTCTCTATCTTAACTGATAAAATTCACAATGTTGTATTTCACATACACAAATAATAGCATTTCAGAATTCTAATCGAAATATATATTCCCCAGTAGCACAGCGATATGGGGCAGTATTGTACCAATGCTGCCCGACATTGGTTTCCATCGATGAAAATCGCAAACTTTTTATCGATTTTACCCAATGTCGCCCGATATCGATCTACATTGGAGAAAATCGGCAATTTTTTACCTATTTTTCCCAATGTCGCCCAATATCGATCTACGTCGGAGAAAATCGGCAATTTTTTGAGCATTTTTGCCAATGCCGCACAGTGTCGATCTGCATAGGGGAAAATCGACAAATTTTTTCGTATTTTTTTCAATGTCGCACCTTCAAGCTTATACAAGTTATTTAATTAGACTAAAGCAGCTTTTCCTAACAGCACACTTATCCCAAGTACATCGTATGTATATCTCCTGGATGTCTTTTCATCCGCAGGGTATCCTTAGGATGTTCTTAGGAGAAGATGTGCTGTAGGGTTTACATTTAAAATAGTATGATAAGCACTACCAGCTTGTATACAGGGACACCCAAAGAGAGCTTCAGTTTATTGAGCTCTACGTGGGGCATTTTTATAAGAGATATTTTAATATTTTTCTACAGCACAAAACACAACAAATTTAACATATATTACACATATATACAAAAGCACGTTTCATGTCGTTGCATTTTTATAAGGCATATTTTTATATAGCACAAAACACAACAAATTTAACATATATTACACATACGTACAAAAACACGTTCTATGTCGTATATCATATGAACAACATTAATGACTAGTTTACAGTGCCACACAAAATTATTCAGGTATATTAAATATTTCATTGAAAAAGACTAGAAACGAATAATCAAATAGACTTATGCGTTTTCAACCTTTTCCAACAACGTTAAAAAATTTTTAGGACTTCCATTCTTCTATGTGTCTATCTGTTTGTGGCCGCTCCCAATCCCGCACTCTAATTTCCATAAATATGTTAAGAATGATCAAAATTGATGTATTTTATTCTGGTACACTATAGAGCGCTGTCTATTAAAATGGTAGAAACAAGAACATTGGCTTGTGTGTAAGAACAGTCAAAAAAATTCATACATATTACGGTCTATGAGAGTATCTATGTAAAGCAAATTGTAATATCTCTATCCTGCACAACACATAATAAAATTAATTTATATTATCCATGTGCAAATTGCATATGTTTCCTCTAGAATAGGGTATAAATAGTTTATTCATTGACTTACAGGGTACCACAACAAATTTTGCAGGCATATAATTAAAATATATGTGGAAATAGATCGAAGGGTGTGTTTTCAGTTGTGCTGTGAGAATTATTAATACATTGCAATTTATTTTATTTTTAGACAGTATACAGAGCTGCACAAGATTTTAATTATGTATTGTAATGCTTTAAATATATTTTTTAAGAGATTTCTTCATCCATAATTGGAACAAGTGTTATAAAAAATAGTACTGATTTGTATATAGGGGCTCTCAAAACATAACGAAAGTAACGCAATCCAGATATACATAAACATGTTTTCTATGGAATAAGGTATGATTAGATATAATGATTAGTTTATGGAGTCATACAAAATAAAATAAGTAGAAATTGCTCGTTGGGCGTCTTCAGCTGAGTTATGTTGAAAAATTCCACCCCCCCTTTTTTTTTCCTTCTAATTTTTTAATACGATATATGAAAGCATATTCTATTTTTAGACAATGTACAGGGTTACAATAAAGCAATTTACTTTATCGTTCCTCTTTAAAAGTAAAACTATAAATAAAGTATTGTGAGGTATTTTTATTCTTTATTTCTTTTCAAGATTCAAAATAAACATGTTTGCTGTGGCCATCGTAAATCTTTCCTCTATATAATGAATAATAGCGGTACCTATACTGGTTATAAGGCACAAAAATATTTATTACCATAACTTTCATTGCTTACATTTTACATATCCACTTTGGTGCCATTTTCGTCCACAAGTCCTGAGATATAGCTATCTTTACATTCTCGGAAAATCAGCGCCACCTGTCGGCCGATATACACTCATGTGTATATATATATATATATATATATATATATATATATATATATATATATATATATATAACCAAGATTTGTGCTTTTTTATCATAGATATATATCATAGAAACTGAGCTATTATATTACATCGAATAGACGGTTTATGCAGTAAATTTGAAGAAAATCGTTAGAGCCGTTTTTGAGATACGGACTTACGGACCCACATCCGGTTTCGGATATCCCACTTCCGGTTTTTCAATTTTCACCAAACTTTAAAGACTTTATCTGTACTCTAGACCTTCTGAAATTTCGTGGCTCCATCTTTATTAGATTCGAAGATATAATAGTCAGAAAAGATTCCCCACACACAAATATACACGCACACATACACAGACACTCTGACCAATTGCCAAAAACCACTTTTTTGGACTCAGGGGACCTTAAAACATGTAAATCACGTGAAAACTCGACATCGAGGTTTCTGACCGAATTCAATACTTCCATTACCTACGTTAAATGGGATAATGGATGTAAATTATCTAAGTACACAAACTCACAAAATAATTTGGATATACTGCTGTCTGCAAGCGGTATTTTTTTAAAAGCTTATTTAATATCTTTATACAATATAAAATATAAAGAATTTAGCATGCAGTATGCAGTATTTAAATGGGGGGAAAAAAAGGCTTCCTATGAAATATTGTAATGTTAACATTAGTGAGTGGTTTACAGAGCCACACAAAAATATTCAAATACATTTTAGTATATAAGAGAAAATTATGGAAGTGCAAGTTCAATTGTGTTATTTTGTTAATACCTGAAAACAAACAAACAACAACAAAAAAAATTAATATATGAAAGTTGGGTCAAATGATGTATCCGATAAATACAGTCTGAAAGTGCTTGTAATCCATGCGAACAGCATGGATTTTCTTTCTCTTTTTTATTTTATCATCAGAGTATAGATGAAAAAATAAAAGTAAAATAATAATAATTGAACCTGTTTATAAATATTAAATACCGTTTGTTTTTCTACAATAAATATAATGTACACTATTTAAACGAAAATATTTTTCAAATGAAATTAAATAATCGTCTGCACTACAGAATAATTTTAGATGTTTTATCTGAGAAATGGCATCAAGAATAAAATGTTTTTGTTTTCTAAAGAAATAAAGTTACTGGAATGGATGAAATTCTATGTAAGTGGTAAGTATTACTAAATATTGATTATTAACTCTTAATTATCAGTTATTATTAATATTTTTAATTAGATTTAAGCTTATTTTATAGTGATATTCATTTAGATGTGCCAATGCGTAGTTTGTAATATTCTTATAATATATTGAATTTAGCATTAATATGATTTCGTAAATGTTATAGTGTTGTTCTAGTTAATAGTGTACTTATATATTTACACTAAAAGTTATTTTGTTGATTGTTAAAAATTACGCATTTACTTCATTATGTATATTGAAATTCATTATATATATATATTATAAAGTAAAATATTAGCTTTATTTTTATATGCAACTTGATTATATTTGCTACGAAATTTCCATTCTTCGCTCCCTTAATTAAGAATGAATTATTTCCTTTAAATGATAATTGATTTAAATAATAATAATAATAATACTTTCCCGATTTTAATTCCCATATTTGGGTATATAATTATAAATTAGTTATCGTGCACATGTACTAGATTAAGTTATTTTGTTGTCAAAGTGACAAAATTTTAATTTTAAATTTCAAAATTCTCTCGTCCTTGGCGTGTTTTGTGGCGATGAAAAATGTAATACGAAAATATACATGCCAGATGTATATTTTCGTAATATGTATTGTACGAAATATTGTTTTATATTATTGATTGCTCTCTTAATATACGTTGTTAAAAGTAGCATAATTTTTGAAAGGAATTAAGTATGTTCGACAGTAAATTTGGCGATTTTTTTTTTTTTCCCCGTCAAGGACGAGAGATATCAAATGCATTCCGCTGCAACATATATTAGTATCTGATATCAGATACTTTTTTTAGACATTTGAAAACAAATTTGACTTCAAATTATGATAGAATATTTCGGAGATTATACCCTGTTCTTGTCTCTGTATTGTTTCGTGTCAGTCTGTGTTATTGTTCTTGTGTTAAAAAAAAAAAAAAAGTTTAAAAAAAATTTTGCTTTCAAAATACCAAAAAAATTTCAAAAATTGATGTCTTAAAAATCAAAAATATTCTTACAATCCCCAAACTTCCTTCTAGATTTGTAATGCTGTCCTTAATCTTTCTACTCATTTTTACATATTTGGGTTTCCTTTTTCCATAAGCTCTAAAATTCCTTTTTTAATGTTTTTTGTTCCTTTTATGTTCCCCTCCCCTCCTTCCATTGCCGTGAAATTGAATTCGAGACTTTCACTCCGTTAGTTTCCATCCTTAGGTACCGGAAGATGCGTGACTCAGTCACAGGTACCTCCAACCCACACTATCCGAAGAGATAAAATATTTATCATTTTCCTTTTAATTAGTATGTTATTCCGATATTTATTCTGCAAATAACACCCTTTGAAACGAAATATTTATGTTTACATTCAAAAATGGAAGTCCGCAGTTTCATTTCTAGAGTTTTGAAATTTAAAATTAAAATTTTATCAATTTTGTAGCAGAAATATCTCAATCTGCATCAGATAAAGACAATAACATTTTTTATAAGGCAATAAGTGATTCAAGGTTTTCAAAATGTACTTAAATACAGCTACAAGCAAAGCTGTCGAAGCCTGGTCGTGTTTAATAAAATCAAATAAATAAAATCAACATTACAGTTTTTAATATAAAACATTTAACGTGACAATAAAATTTACTTTAATTAATTATAAAATATTATTGTTTATTTGTCCATATGAGTTACAGAATAGTAACACTGCGTTGTAATATATATATTATATATATATATATATTAAGCCCTAATATTATTTTTGCTGATTCTTATGTAAAATGACCTCCTGAATCCGAATATGACCCAATCACCCACCGTTTTCTCAGGACGCCCGACGCCCCCACCTTCCCCAATTTTTATCAAAGTTCGGTAATTTTATGGCCATGAATTTGATTTGGAGAATGGAAAATAATTACTTTAACATTTAAAATAAAAAAATATAATGTATAATAATCCGCGATTGTAATGAAATGCTCGCCCTCTGGTGGGCTAAGGTGAAATTATCACACCACTGATAGCTTTCACGCTGAAACAATGATAGAACAACAAGAAAGAACAGTAATAAATGCACGTGGCTATTATAATTTGCTAACAACTGCAGTTGAGAAAGTGCCATCTATCGATCATTACAAACCCGGATAAATAAATAATAATAATAGATTAATAAAATATAATAAATTCAATATATAATTTCAGTGGCAACCCCTCCGTCCCTAAATTTTCTCTTTGCTGCAAATGTTCATGTTTAAGAATTTACCAACTATGCAGCCCCTCAGAATATATTGAACACCTAAAATAATCCTTTCCTTTCCTTCAAATCAAATTTATATGTATAAAATTACGGAAAAATGATAAAAGTATGAAAGTGTTCTTAAAAAACGGTGGGTGATAGGGCAAAATGGGCGTCATATTCGAATTTCTGGAGGTCATTTTACATAAGAATTTGCAAAAATGATGTTGGGGCTTATTTTCATGTAGAACAGTGTAATATGTAAAACATTTTCAAGTTAAAAATTAATTTAATCTACAGTTTTTATTATTGTGTTTAATATTTGTAATTTTGCTTCATTATCCTTTCTAGCAAGTGTTTTGAAATGAAATACGAGAAGACGATCTCTATCCATTGCAACTTATCGAAGGAGTGCTATCAGGACATATGTTAATCGGGAAAACTATGAAGAAGAAGCAAATTTAAAGAAATGTAAATGATTTTGTTATTTACAAAAAAAGGCGGGGTGGGGGGTGGGGGGTTGCAAACAATGTTTTTTTTCCCATAGAGAATATTTTAACTTCT
Source organism: Salticus scenicus (assembly GCA_963930645.1). Taxonomy (NCBI): domain Eukaryota; kingdom Metazoa; phylum Arthropoda; class Arachnida; order Araneae; family Salticidae; genus Salticus; species Salticus scenicus. The sequence goes on along the minus strand of OZ005656.1, from coordinate 226,199,400 downwards.
GAAAAATTGCATTAAATACTGTAAAAATGCGTGAGTTTCAATAAATTTTATTTGTTGAGATATGAATGTCATTTTTTACATTTTGAAGTCTTAATTTCTATGTTAATTATTTAAAACAATGCTCATGTTTGTGATGTGTTTAGAAATACTATATATTAGAAAATTACTTATTCTTTTCTAAATCTGAAATATTGCTAATTGTTTTCCTTAACACAATGGCCAACTTAATGAAACTTTCCTAGGGCAACTGCACCATATATACTTGCTGTAGTCAGGCCCTGCCTTAACACATTGGTGAAGTAGATTATATTGTTTTTCCATAATTGTTCTCAAATTGAATTATTGTAAATTTCAACTTTTATAATTTTTGATGAAATGTAACTGTTTCCATTTTCATTATCCCTAACCTAAAAAAAAAAAAAAAAAAAATGTGTTCTAAGTGTGCAGCCTTCGTTTTTATTTACATATTTATTTTTTATTCAGAACATTAATTTAATCTGGTTGGCTCTTAACTATCTTTGAGGAAATTCTATTTTCTATATATTTTTAAAATTAATTAAAATGTAATTTTTTTCAAAGTCAGTTTTGTACTGGTATTTTGAAATTTGTGATCTGCCAATCTTTCAACTTCTAATTCATGTTAGATGATAAATATCATGGTTTCATTGAACTTGGTAAAAAAGGAAAGTAAACGGTGAAATTTCAACCGATTTTGATGAAAAACAAAATTCTTAAACCCCGAAATAAACTACTACGTCAGAAGCGCCAAAAGAAAAATATTTGCGATGCATACAGCTGTTTCGGTAGCCTTAAGCGTACCGTACTCAGTGCAAAAAGATCGTACCGTCTTCAGTGCTTCTTTTTGCACTGAAGACGGTACGCTTAAGGCTACCGAAACAGCTGTATGCACCGCAAATATTTTTCTTTTGGCGTTTCTGACGTAGTAGTTTATTCGGGTTTTAATATTCCAACGCCAAGTTCCCCGTTATTAAAAACAAAAAATGTTTATAGTAGTGATTATGAGTACACAGTCCAAAAATCTTTAAATTTGGTTGAAATTTTCAGGTTATATATAAAAAAATAATAATACTTGATTAAATTAAAGAACAAAAATATGTTAATAATTCACAATTGTCGAGCTGCAAATTTTCCAGTCAAAATAATATTTATTATACATACAGTCGCACCTCGTTAACGTGAACACTGTTAACGTGAATTATGTTTAACATGAACGGTTCCCAGAATCTCCATCAAAAAGAGGATAAGTTTAGTTATATGAAGATTAGTTACTGATAGCCTGAACTATTGAAGACATGATTATTTTTTTTTAAACCCATTGAGATAAAAGTTAACGAGGTTCGACTGTATTAATACTCAATTAACTTCAAAGTTGGTGTTTTCATCAAATTAAATTTCCACTTGTTAATCATTTAAAACCTCACTTGTTAGTTATTTAAAACCTTGGAATTAATTTCAGTCTATTTAAAGTGTTAAAGAAGACTTCATTAAAATGTCTTCTCTGTAATTTTACCAAGTCTTTAAAAATTGAGGCGCTTTATAGAAACTAACACATTAAATTTTTCACATTAATATTTCAATCTTTTCCTTTTATTTACCTGTTTTCAGTTTTTAACATTAATTTTCAGGCCTAAAAAAATACTGCTTTAATTTAAACTTTATGTTTCTAAGAAAAGTTAGATTTTCCTCTATTTTTATATTCTTTAAAATACTTATCTCTAAAATACCTGAAGCACTAAGTACTGCATGCTGATTGGTTCACAAAATCAATTTTCCATGATTCTATTCGCCACAAAATGTCTGATGCTAATCATAAATCAGGATTTTGTATATAAACACCACATTTTTTCAGGCGTTTGGCTCCTCTGTTGTTGTCTTAAAAGTTAATTATTTTCATTTGAAACGATTGATATTTTGGATATTTTATGGTGTTTGTATACCAAGTTCTTATTTTCAGTATGTCCGTATACAATTAAATCTAAAACAATCTGGATTCACCAGGACCATAGCAATTCGAAAAGATGTCAGGGTAACAACACTAATTTGATTATCACTTTTTCTTCAATGGTAATCTTCTATTAACCATTTTTCAATATATTTCTTCGATTGAATATAGCAAAAATTACTTTTCAGTAATAGTGGAATTTAAAATAGTGACTGCTATGAATCCTGATGTGCAAATAGTAGTATTAAAATACCTTTAATAATTTATTTCATTTTTGTTACGGCAGCTTAAGTGCAAGTTGCAGTGAAAACAGTTATAATATATGAATGAATTCTTTACATACTTATCAATATTTATTTTCTTTACATTTTCCCATATAATTAATATAAAGTTATTGCAGAAATAAGAAGATAAAAATATATTTTTTCAATAATGGGAAGTTGTTTACTCGGCGTAATTTAGTTTCGAATAATGATCACCACTATTTTCGAATAATAATCATTTCGCAATAAAAGCATTGCATTTCTGCCTTAAATTAGTGAGAATATTGAAAAAAGTAGCGTGTTGTGGCCACAATCAGGCTCTGATTCAACTGTCATACCAAAAAAAAATCTAGTATACATCATTATCAGTAATATTTGTAGAAGTAAACGATATCATAGTCATCGAACAGTTAAAAAAAAGGGGGGGGGGAGTGAGATACAGAGAGAGAGAAACAAAACAAAAGAATAGAAAATATGTAGATGAGAATACAACCTTTAACATTGGGAAGCATAGATAAAGGGAAAGGGGACCATGATTTTTCTTAAGTGATGTTGTGTCATGGAATATTGTTTATCATACGAAATTTTGCTCTAAAAGTGCAAAAAAATATTTTTTAAAAAATCAATGAAAAGGAAAAATTCAAATGTTGTCATTGTCATACATTTTATAACGACATATGAAATTGAAACAAAAAAAAAAAAAAAAGAAAAAGTTACTTTTTACCAATTAGCTAACAAATGTATGTCACAAGGGACAAAAAAAATATATATATATATATATTTTAATCTCTCTTTTTATATATTTAGAAACACTTTGGTATTACATCATTGAAAATCAAGCAAAAAATATACTTTTAAATAAGTGAGAGTACTGAATGGAACTTCCACAATTTAACGCCTTCCACTTTATATGAATTGAATATTTTTTAAAACTAAAATAAACAAATACTGGCTTTTGAAACATGCAATAGTATGACTAGCTAGGTTGAACAATGCACATATTTCTTATTAAGTGTGGAGCATAATGATATTATATGATGAAGTTACAGATATTGACTTTTAATGTTCTTATACAAGAATATTTAAAATTATACATATTAATGCATATTTAATTACCTTTGAAAAACATAATTAAAATTATCCGGTTATTCATTGCAGGTTGTTTGTTTAATATTGTAATCTCATTAAGCTCAACTCTATTTAAAAAGGGGGGGGATGCAATAAATATTTTTTTAAGTTGATGTGTTAAATTAATTATAAAAGTTTGCTTACATATGTTTAGAAATTTTATTAAGTATAGTAAACATTTCTCCAAAACATTTAATTTTTTTATGAGATTAATTTTTTTTAACTTTTTGAAATATTTTTAGATTCTTATTACTCTTTTTTTTTTCTATCGAATTTGTACAGCTTAACAATATATTCTAAGCATAGTTGATTATTACTTTGTGTATTGAATTTGTTTTTAATTATAATTTCATGCTTGAATTCTGAAATTTACTTCAAACTTGTAGCATTCAAACAAAAAAAAATATTTTTTAGAAAATTTATGTATTAATGAATCCACAAAGATATTCTGAAATATGTTTAGAATATGTTGTTCAGCTAATAATTTAAAACCAAGAGAAAAAAATAAAAAGTTAGTTAAAAGGAAACATGTCTATAAACTTCAAAAATTTTTTTTTTCAATTTAAAAAGTTTTTGAAAGCTTTAATATAGCTAATAATATAGTATTTAAATGCATATGTATGCAGATTTCTATAATCTAAAACAGTAATTAAAAGGAAACGATTTATGTCGTCCACTATCATCTTGAGGGGATCTGGCACCTTTGACTTGGCACCACTGAAGTAGGTTTCATTTAAATGTTAAAATTTCCATTTAATATTTTCAAATTGAACTTTAAGGGGTATGTTATATAAAATATGTAATCAGGAAACAATTCTTAAGGTTTTGATACATTTTATTACTGATTTGCAATCTTTAAATTGTATTTTCTCAGTTTTCATTAATTTATGCTATTCAAAATGCTAAAATTTCTACAAATATTTAAGATGATACAGTTTTTTTTTTTTTTTTTTTTTTTTTTAAATAGAGCCTATTTAAAAGGAATAGAGATGGATTTTAAAATACATTAATTAGTTTTGGGGGAAAAAAAAACTATTTTTAGTATTTTTTTCCCTTTAAGTATATTGTATCCATCATTAATTTTGTTAGGCTTTACTAAACAGCTGGAAAGAATAAAACATTGAGTCTTTCTTAAATATCTGTGGAAGTTTTAGTATTTTGAATACCATGAATTCAGAAAAAAAAATTCAAACTGAGAAAATGCAATTTAAAGATTTCAGATCTGTATAAAATATATCAAAAACCATAATTATTGTTGCCTAGTTATGTATTTTATTAAACAAACCTAATACAGTTCAATTTATAATTATAAATGAAAATATTAACCTTTAAATGAAGCCTACTTCAGTGGTGCTAGTCAAATGTGCCAGTTCCTCTTAATATCGGAGAAAAACGCTTGCCGATATTGGCCTTCCGATGTTCGCCAATTTGAGTCGGTCCAAGCGATATCGACCAATACTGGTCAATATAGATAATCCAATATCGGAATATTGGAAAAAAAAGGTTCCAAATAATATAGGCCGGTGATCGGCAGGCAATATTGCCGAGTATTGCAAATTCTCAATTTCCGATGTTGCCCAGTGAATCTGTGCTACTGGGGTTGATATAAATAAAAATATTGAAAAGGTCAAAATAAATAATTCTTAATATATCATAGTTTAAAAGACAAATTATTAAAAAAAAAAAAAAAAAAAAAAAAAAAGTTAATAATAACTACGTCCAAAAGAACATGAAACTTTAAAGAATATATATACTATTTGTGATAATAAAAGTGAATTAATCCCTAGAAGTTTCTAAAAATCCACTATCAGAAAGAAAGTTTTCCGATTTTAAAAGAACATCCATCATAATACTTTACAGGCACTCAAATCATTGTTGCGGTGATTTATGAAATCGTATTGATCTATAAGTAATTGCTTTCCTTCCATGAATGACTGCAAACAGATGGTTTCAAACGAGTTGTAGTAGAAATCTTCCCACTGAAATGCATTTTTTGCCTTCTAAAGTATGTGCAAATAATTCATGGAAATAATAGAAAAAATTAAGACACCTTATTTTATTTATTTTATTTTATTTATTTTATTTTATTATTATTAGTATTTTATTATTATTATTTATTATTATAAGTATTTTAACGTAGTAAAATAAAGTACAGCAGATGACTATATGGCATCGAAATTCACTATAACCAAAAATAATAAATTCTGAACTTAATTAAACAAACTATGAAGACTGAAGTACAAAACAAAAAATAAAAATAAATAAATAAATAAAACAAAACAAAAGAACTAATAGCTTTAATAAAATAGAACAAGAAAAAATTACATGAAATGAAATGAAACATAGAAAACTTAGCGTAACTTTATTCCTTGTAATATTATTTTAAATCTTTATTGAAATCCTACATAAAAAAAAAGAACAAGAACAAGCAATGAGAAAGTAATATCAAAAGGGATAATTATAAGACAAGTTATACAATTATAAGCACAAGGAAAATAAGCACAAGTTTCGGAGATTTATCATGAGGTAGATTCATTCCTACAGTAAGCACGTGGAAATACAGATTATAATAAAGGCTTCTATTAAAGCAAAATAAACATCAGGCTCCCTGATTTTTCAAATAAACGATAAAATGACTGGCAAAATAAGTATGAAATCACAGAAAATAGAACCAAATGAACAATAATAATCACAAAAAGAATCGTAAATATTCAATTCTTAATGATAGTTAATCTTGAGGGAAAAAATAAGAAGTTTGCCGTTAGACATAGGCAAATACAGATTTATCGATATGAGACAGTCCATTTTAGATCAACATTAGCCAGTCTGACTTAGTTCGACAACAGACAGACAGGCTTAAATCGACATTTGCCAGCCAGATTTAGTTCAATATCGGTCGCACCAGCTTTGATCGAGATTGTCCGGTCTGGCTTAGATCAATATTGGTCAATGTTCAAATGGTAACAATGGCCAATCAAAGAAAAATAAAAATAAAACTAAATAAATAAATAAATTAAAAAAAAAATCCATTAGACGCTCGCCAATATAGATTAATCGACACTGACCGTTTTTCTTATGCTACTAGTGATTAAATAGAGCTTTTTGTTTAACTAAACGATATAACATAAGGAACTATATGCTGAAATTTATTAAATTTATAAAGTGGGTAATTTTCAATGAAATTTTATATTTAGATACTTACTAAATAAATTTTAAATATTAAATTTATTATATACTTCTTCTTTAGATTATAATATATCTTGTTTTTAACTATGAAATTTCATTACAAAAAAAAAAAAAAACCCTAAAATTTAATAATTATTAAAATATTAATAATTTATTTTTATGTTTCTTATTTTTATTCTTATTTATTTTTATTTATTTATTTTTTAAGTATGTATTTTTTATTTTACTATTTTAATAATTTAACTAAAAATGTTGCCCCCCTCCTTTTTTTTAAGTTTTAACAGCTTAATTAATTTAGGATTTATTTAAAGCTTTTTTTTTGGTTTTAACAATTGAAATTTGAGCTTGAATAAAACTCAAATACCACTTTCTCATAACAAAATAATAATAAATAAATAGATAAATAAATAAATAAATAAAAACTTTATAACTTTTACATTTACGTAGTATCACAATTATAATATTAACTGAAAAAAAAAAATCTGTTAACTAAATATCACGTTAAACATAAATTAATGCTTGTACACTGTACTTCTACGTATAATATACAACTTTGCCTATTAGCATTAATTTAATTTAGTCATATTAATTAAATCATTCTATTAAGATCTATTAAATATAGTTTCTTCTCGAATATTTAATTATTCATAGCAATAATACATAATTCGGTACATTTCCAAGATCCTTACAGTTTATCCTTATCTATTTCACAGTCACCCTTGAAAGATATTATGTAATGAGATTTTACAAAATTAATTAATTTCGCAAGTAGGCTAAAGAGTTTGTTACAATTTTAATTATGCATAATTAATTTAGTTTTACATTGTTTGTTATTTCAATTGTGTATTTATCATGCGTCTTTCTTTATTTCTAAAGGGATACAACATATAATATCTTAATTATATGTATATATAATATAATTGAAATTAAAATATTAGATATTTTTGATTTTTTTTTTTTTTTTTTTTTATATATATATAAATACAATTGACATATAAATTTTTTGGAATAAAAATAAAAATGGAATTTTATATAAAAAAAAAAATAAAAATAATAATAATAATTTGAAAATAAATTTTATTATGATTATAATTTTGAACTAATGGAAAGCATTGATAATTAAAACCAAAAATATATAGATATATACATTATTCCTTAAGTAGATAAAGGCGGAAATGAAGCCATTCATAAAGTGTTAATTTTAAAAGAATATTAAAACATCAAAACTTCTTCAAACACCATAAAATTGAAGCCAGAACAACCGGTTTCGAAAGGACGAGGTATTTTTTCTTCATCTGCAAAAACACGCCTTGGAGGCAAAAACAGTCTTGCTTTTGCCTCCAAGCACGTGAAGAAGTTTTAATATTCATTGTGCACCAGTTTTGAATTTTATCACTTTCTTCTATATTAAATAGACGAAAGTATTGGATTCGTAAAAAAAATTCGACATCGGGTTTTTGGTGGATTTACACGTTTTGAGAGCTGTAGAACACGATTTGACCATTTTAAGAAAATGTCTGTCTGTCCGTCTGTATGTCTGTCTGTCTGTCTGTCTGTGTGTGTGTGACAAAATTTTGTGGCAACTGTATCTCAGGATTTACTGCACAGAATTTCATACAATTCGGTATGTAGTTGCATCTTGACATCTTTTGGTAAAAATTGTCTTAGAGATTGCGTTGCCATCTCACATTTTTTAAATTTTTAACATGGTGATATAGGGAAAAATTTTGTATAAATAGGCATAAAAAGAATTATATTTTAGTAATAATTATGAAATTAACAAGAATTATTTATAATATAGATAGTCAAGTGGGAAGATTTTTTTGTATGTGTAGGAGCCTCGCCACCCCCCTGAGGGGGGGGGGGGAGTCTCTCCTCGAGGGGAGTAAATTTTCAAGATGGGTATCTGTCGAAAGGTCTCGTCAATACCTTTAAAACGAATGGTTGAACTATAAATCTGTGATAATTTAAAACAAAGTTATCGATTTTTTTTTACTTTTAACGAAAAAAAAAAACAGATTTTTTTTTTTTCTTTTTTTTTAACAACAAAGTTATCGATTTTTTTTACTTTTAACGAAAAAAAAAAAAAAAAAAAAAAAAAACAGATATTTTTTTTTTTACGAAATTTAACCAAACTTTGTATTTAGTTGGCCCCTGACATAAACTGGTGCTGATTAGATTTGGGGAACAATCGCTCAACAGGTGGCGCTGTGATAGTATTTTTTTCTAAATTTTTAACATGGCAGTATAGGACAAAATTTCGTATAAATGTACATAATGAGAGATTTTCTTAATCTGTGATTTTAAAATTAATATGAATTATTGATAATAGTAGTAGTTAATTAGGGGAAAAGAAATTGTGCATGTGGGGGCATCGCTTCTCCTGCCCTTGGGGGGCCAGGTGTTTGCTAAATTTTCAAGATGGGTATCTTTCGAAACGTCTCGTCAATAACTTTAAAACGAATGGTTGAACTATAAATATGTGATAATTTAAAATAAATCTATCTTTTTTTTTTATTGTTACTGAGTGAATTTTTATAGGAAAATATAGAAGAAAGTATTGTGGTGGCCACAACATACTAGTTTTTTTAAAGGAATATTCCAGCAAAATATCTAAAAAAATAAATAAATAAAAAATTACCTTTTCAGTTATAAGGAAAGAATTTTGACCTTCACAAAAAACTTAATATAAATAAAAACTGATTTAAACTTCTATACCATTGTATTAATTTTCATAAAAATCCCACTAAAATTCCCATCCCCATAAAAATTCCATACATTCCGCTTTGATACCTTTAGTGCTTTTAGTTATACCTACACAAAGCAAGGTTTTTTTTTTTTTTTTTTAAATTAACTTAAGAATAAAATATATATATATATATATATATATATATATATATATATATATATATATATATATATATATATATAATCGGATAACTGCCATAATTCTAAAAATAACTATAATTTTTTAAAATATATGAAAGAAATTTCAGATGACATTTTGAAAATTAATACTCATTTTAAAAAGATGTTTGATAGTATATTCACATGGTTTGGTTTTAGAAATATTTGAAAATATTTACGATGATTCTCTTATGTGATTTAATGTGAAATGAAATTTTGGGTTAATCTTATATATATATATTTATATGTTTATCTGTGTTATTTAATAGGGTGGAATACCTTTTACAAATTCGAGTAATCCTGATGGAAACAGCTACTCTATATCTTTTGCAAGCATGTTTCTTTATATTTTTTAGAGAAAATTTAAAAATTGTATCGTTTTTCGGTACATTCATGAAGTCGTTTTAACAAACTGTAAAGTTTTGTAAATTATGCTAATGAAACTTATTCCTCTGACAACCTCATGTTAAACCGTACGGATAGTGATAGTAAAATTTCTATCTCTACTTAAAAATTAAAAGAATAATAAAATATTGTTAATTCAAATTTACAGTGAAATAGGGTAATTAGCTTTAAATTCTGCAATTTAGCGAACTGTTTTTGCTGCGTTAGTTTTAATCTATTGAAGAATATTATGATGTTATGTTTCTGCAAATTAATAGAATATTTAATTGTACAGATAAACGATTTGCAGCAATGAAAAAGACTTGCTTATTTATCCTAAGAATCTTAAAATTAACTCATTTGTTACCCATCATACACCATTCTTATTTTGTAGATCTTTTAATTTTCAAAATGTTTAGTGTATTTTTTTTTCTACTACGTCCAGACGACATGAAAGTATTAATGGTTAATTGTCCTATCAAGCAAAACCCTTTTCTTTATTGTTTACACGTTTTTGGTGAGGATGGTTTTCATACTTTTTTATTCCTCTTGTTTAATATATTTATCTTAATATTTATATACATTAGGATGTCCCTTAAACTACGGGAGGATTTTTTTTTCTTTTTACACTTTTCAGCAAGTTTGAAATGTGTTAATGGCTTCGGTTTGTCTGACTGTATGTCCGTCTATCACGTCTGACCGTCTTTCTGCCTGTCCGCGCTCTAACTCACGTAAATATATATGAAATTTCTTAAAACAGATATTTGTTATTCAAGTGTACAATCAAAAGTTCCCCATGTAAAATTGATTAAATACCACGACTGTTTTGTGTACATGGACACTCGAAAATATTCCAAAGCATTGCGCTCTATGAGAGGTATTTCTATAAACCAAATTTTAATAACTTTTCTTTGCATAAACTTTAATGAAATTGAAATATGTTATTCATACGCATTAAAGGATGCTTTCTATAGAATATAGTATGATTAGCATTGGAATTACAGGACCACACGAAAATATTCAGTTGCTTTAAGAGCTATTAATAAAGATTTGCTAGAACCGCACTTTCGTTTACATTAAGCGTTTTTAACATATTCTAATATTTTTTTAAGAGTGAATATGATTTAAATTTGGTATCTGTCTACCTGTTCGTCTGTCCATGTCCATCTGTCTGTCTGACCGCGCTCTAACTCACGTAATTATTTACGGAATTTATTGAAACTGATATATGATATTCAAGTTTACTATCAGACGTTCCCTATTGAAAATGGTATGAATACCTCTACTGGTTTGTGTACAGAGATAGCTGAAAGTAATGTAAAGGATTGTGTTATATGTGAGGTATTTCTATGAACCGTATTTTAATAACTTTACTACATATAAATCTTGATGAAATTGAAATATCTTATTCAAGTTCACTATCGGACGTTTCCTATGTAAAATGGAGTAAGTACTATCATTGTTTGTGTATATGGACACTCGAAAAAATCTTGAAATATTTTATTCATATGCACAAAAGAATTCTTTCTATACAATATAGTATGGTTAGTATTAGATTTACATGGCCACACATAAATATTCAGTTACATTAAGGATAAAAAATGCTATGGATAAAAAAATGCTTAAATTGCACTTTAGATTACATTAAACGTTTTTAAAATTTTCTTACATTTTTTCTTAATCGTGAATATAATTTTAATTTGTTTATCTTTTTATCTGTATGTCTTCCGCCCCCAGCGTCCGTAAATATTTTTAGAATAAAAAAAAAAAAAAAAAAAAAATGATACATATTAATCAAGTTCATTATAGAAAGTTCTCTACACTGAGAAAAAAAATTATGTGACTGACATCTACAATCTGAATTTTGGCTCTAGTAAAATAGTTCCATTTCGTCCAGGGCATTCCATAAAAACTGAGAGTAAAATCATAAAAAATCAAGAAATACATTTACAGCAAAAAATACATCATTCTTTTTCAAAACATCTTCCGTCAAATGATATGCAACGTTCCCATCGTTCAACCCACTTTTCAAAACAAGTAGAGAAGCCCTTTTCTGGAAGCTGCTTCAAAGAACACTCCACTGCTGAAATAACTTCAGAATCTGTATTAAATTTTCTGCCACGGAGCATGGTGCAAGGTCTAGACTGTAAGGGGGTTGTGGCATGACTTTAATATTGCATTTACAAAGGTACTGCTGAACAGAAGAAGCGACATGCGGGCAAGCATTATCGTGATGTAATGTACCAGTTCATGACGCTTTCTCGACATGTGTTGTCGCAAAATTTTCAAAACTGAAACATAATATTCACCATTCACAGTAGTTTTTGGAGGCACAGCACGCTGATAGATTACACCTTTATGATCAAAGAAAATTATTATCATGACCTTTCCAGCAGATTTGGTTTGTCAAATTTTTTTGGAGGCGGAGAATCAGTATGTTTCCATACACTTGTTGCGGACATGATAAGGCGATCATGATGCACCCAAGTTTCATCACCTTTAGGAGATTTGGATCATTTTGAAGAATCTGTTTTCATTCACAACATTGGTGAATTCTTGTTTTCATTTGTTCTTTAGTAAGGTGATGAGGGACCCATCTGGAACAAAGATAGCGAAGCTGTAAATTGTTGCGTAGAATACGAAATATCGACGTTTTCGAAATGTTTGTTGGTGCCGCTATCTCCTCACATGTCATTCGCCGATTTTCTTGAAGGATTACCCACACAGTGTTAACATTTCGATCATTCACAACACTTTTTTGTCGCCCAGGCCTAGGAGCCAGTTCTGCATACAAACGGTCTTTCTTGAAATCACCATGCCATCTAAAATCGTAGACTCACCAAAACATTTATCTTTGTAAGCTTCTTTCAGTAACTTAATTGTTTCTGGAGCTGTTTTGAGCAAACAGTAGCAAAATTTTATGGCCCAACGCATTTCGTTTTTTAACTCTGAATCACTCATCTATATTTCTGTAGGGCAAATAAAACAGTTCTTTAAACAAGCATGGAAATAGGAAAATAGAATCGTCTGCTTCGTTTAGAATTTTGTATAAACGTACTGTTAACAGTTTTAAAAAATCGCCTTCACTTCTATTTTTTAGTTTCGCGGTGTTGCCACTACGTAAAAAAATAACTCTCAGTTTTTAGGGAATGCCCTTTGTAAATTCTAGTTGCCTTTGCTAGCCAGTTCTAAAAACGCCTATTATAATTCTAGAGAGTTTTCCTTTATTTTCGCGGTGAATCTAATAAAAAATCTCTGTGAAAAAATGCGAAGACAAGAGGCTACTTTTGGTAACTATAATTTTGTTTTATAACCCAATTTTAGGAAATCAATCATTTATGCAAAGGATTAATTCGAAGGTCGAATGTTATCGAATGTTATACGATAGTATTGAATGTTATACGATATAAGAGGCATATACAGTTCGAAAATGTTAATATCCAATGCGTACTGCATGATTTTTCGTTCTTTTTTTAAATCTGGTACTTATACCCTCTATTTTTTTTTTTTTTTTTTTTTTTTTTTTTTTTTTTTAGTATATGACCTTAATTACTTTTTGGCAACATATCAGGTCTCCGTTATTAATGTGAACTGTAGACGAATTGACGGGAGAATCCTATTACAGGTATCAGGGATTTCTCGTCAATTCGGCATGTGGAAGAGAAAAAAATAGAAAATCGAACAATTTTCTTTAATAATAATTAATTCTAATAAATAATTAAATACTAATTATTTTATCAGACCAAACATTTGATTCTATGTTTTTCTTCAACAGTAAACTGAAAAGAACTCGGCAAAAAGATGCAAAGCCACACTTATTAATTACTGAGTCATATTGATGCGAAATTTAGATTAAATACACAAGTCAAAATATATAATGTAATTTTTCACCCTTTTTCTTAATAACTTAAGAGATATTCTGAATAACAATATGGCATTACTTTAACGATATCCCTGTTATGAATTTATTATTTTTCTGATACAAAAAGCTCTAAAATCATTTGAGATATAAACGGAAATCATAATAACATGCTGCTACCTAGTGACTTTACAAGCCCATAATATGAAGGAAATTATATTTCATAACAATAAGCAGCATGTTTCACGTGTTGAATTCAGTTCACCTAATCGATTGGAACTATCGAACTTACGTCGACCTTCTCAACTAAATTCTACGAACTGAAATTATTTAAAAGATATTTCTTCTTACATTCCTTTGAATTTAAATAATAAGGATTACATCATATTTATGTGTAAAAACATATTACATTTCACATTCGAAGCGTTGTTTTCATATATGTTGTAAACGATAAATCGAATGAATAAGAAAACCGGCACATGCAATACACGTAAAATGCATTAAATGTTACGCTTAATAACAAGTCGGAAACGTAATATTACGATTATTATTGATTGATTGAAGCCCGAAGCAGATACGCGTAGTAGGGTGGTTCGAAAAAAACTTTTTTTTTTTATTTCAGATCGCTATAGTGCGCAAAAGTTGCCATTGGTATAGACATGAAAAAAGCACTAATTATTATTTTTTTATTAATTTGTCTTCCGGTCGCGCAATGCCATCGAAGTTAGCAAAAAATTGTGAAAAACCTTAATTTTTCATAATTTTTTTAAGCACGCCAGATGGTTTTAATTGCATTCCTATCCCATGAATTAACTACTGAAAGTATGTAAAATCAATATATATGCACTTGTTATACATTTGTTTCATATCTTCCGGTCGCGCAACATAGTACAAAATGAGTAAAATTAGTAATTTTTTCAAAATTTCAAAGTTTGACTGTTTAGTACATTTTAATCATACGACTTCTAGAAAGGCTATAGTTTAATTCTATTACAATAATATATTTAAAATCCAAACATTGTAGATAAATATGGCTATAAGATAGTACGTGACGAATGCCAGCGATGCGCGCGCAGCGCTGCCAGTCGCAACCATTATCGTTTCCCGCTATTTTCTTCAGTCTGCTCATGCCGCTAGTTCTAGTCAGTACTAGATTGTGTTGTGCTTAAGTCCGTAATCTACTTTTGTGTTCAGTGTTTGTACTTGAATACGACAGTTATTGATACAATGGATGTACCAATGAAAGTTGGTATAGGTACAATAAATAGAAAAGATTTTGAGTGCCCTATTTTTGGTCGCTCACGAGGCTTGTTGCACAACAAGCTTCCTACTCATGAAAATGTCCTTCGCTGCTGCTTTCAACAGAGATTCAACCTAGCTGGGACAATAAGCAACAAGAGTGTATCTTTTTCAAGAGTAGCCTCAACAGTAGCAAAGAAAATTATCGGTTTGTATGACAAAGCCTCGATCCCAAGTGTTACGGAGTACAGAGTCATTTAGCTAATTAGTTCTTACTAAGAATCTTACAGTAAACTCAAAAAGTCGTTTAATCGTGACAAAGATAAACCAGCATTCAAACTTAAACTTGACAATTTCAAGGAGAAAGGATGCTCTCTTTTTGATGTCGCGGCGTGTAAATGTGCAAGTACGTAAACCTTAATTCAAAAGGTGGAATATCTTTTTCTCTTTCACAAATGCAGTTCACACTTAGAGGACATACACAAGTATCTGAAGATTTCTTACATGAACAGTCATTAGCAACAATTACACATTTACACGCCGCGATATCAAAAAGAGAGCATTCTTTCTTCTTCAAATTGTCAATTTTAAAGTTAAATGCTGGTTTATCTTTGTCACGATGAAACGACTTTCTGAGTTTACTGTATGATTCGTACTAAGATCTAATTAGCTGGATGACTCTGTACTCCATAACAGTTGGGATCGAGGCTTTGTCATATAAAGCGATAATTTTCTTTGCCACTGTTGAGGCTTCTCTTAAAAAAGATACACTCTTGTTGTTTATTGTCACAGCTAGGTTGAATCTCTGTTGAAAGCAGCAGCGAAGTACATCTTCATGAGTAGGAAACTTGTTGTGTAACAAGTCTCGTGGGTGACCAAAAATAGGGAACTTAAAATCTTTTTTAGGTTTTGTACCTATACCAACTTTCTTTGGCACATAAATTGTATCAATAACTGTCGTATTCAAGTACAAACATTGAACGCAAAAGTAGACAGAAAAATAAGGACTTAAGTACAACACAATCTAGTACTGATTCGAGCTAGCGGCATAAGCTGACAAAAGGAAATAGCGGGAAACGATAATGGCGTGACTGGCTACGCTGCGCGCGCATCGCTGGCATTCGTCACGTACGCCACGTCTATCTTATCGCCATGTTTATCTACAATGCTTGGATTTTAAATATATTGTTTTAATACAATTAAACTATAGCCTTTCTAGAAGTCGTATGATTAAAATGTACTAAACAGTCAAACTTTGAAATTTTGAAAAAACTACTTATTTTACTCATTTTGTACTATGTTGCGCGACCGGAAGATATGAAACAAATGTATAACAAGTGCATATATATTGATTTTGCATACTTTTAGTAGTTAATTCATGGGATAGGAACGCAATTTAAACCATCTGGCGTGCTTAAAAAAATTATGAAAAATTAAGGTTTTTCACAATTTTTTGCTAACTTCGATGGCATTGCGCGACCGGAAGACAAATTAATGAAAAAATAATAATTAGTACTTTTTTCATGTCTATACCAATGGCAACTTTTCCGCACTATAGCGATTTGAAATTTAAAAAAAAGTTTTTTTCGAACCACCCTAACGCGTAGTCCTTATAATCATTCTCATAAAGATTATCACTTTAAAGGACTATCAGGGAAGGATTTTAGTTGATGTCATAGGCCCAGAGCTAATATAATAGGCTTTTTTTTTTATTTTCAGAATTATGATTTTTAATATAATGTCACTCAAAAGTTCTAAAAATTACCTTTTCTGTGAAAAAATAACAAGAATATTTCCATTGATTTTAACATTTTATTTCGTTAATCGTCATCAGTGCCTAAAATTGCCACAAAACTGATTCAATGAAAGCGTTCCTCCAAATACTAACATGTCATGTAAAAGAAAAAAAAATATCGTCTGAAAATAAATAAATAAATGAATACAAAATTTTCAATTGCAAAGAAATTAATATTAAAAAAAAAACTCTTCCGTTCAAATTTTTTTTCTGTATGTGTGTGTGTGTGTGTGTGTGTGTGTGTATGTGTGTGTGTGTGTGTGTTTGTGTTTGTGTTTGTGTTTGTGTGTGTGTGTGTGTGTCTGTGTGTGTGTGTGTGTGTGTGTGTGTGTGTGTGTGTGTGTGTGTGTGTGTGTGTTTTACCAAATAGGCCTGTTATTCTAATATGAAAAAATATGTAATAGCAGTAAAAATAACATTTTGTTTTTCGGATTACTATGTCTACATTTATTTCAACAAAATATCTTTCCGACAATATCAGTAAAATAAGACAAAAAAAAAAAAAAAAAAAAGAAACAAAAAAAAGAAACAAAATTGCTGACAATATCTGATGACCAAAAGTATTTCTTACTTATCTAGACAACGCAATATTTTGGAAAAATAGTTTTGCCAATGCATATCTATTTATTCAGAGAAAATATTCATAAAAAAAAATAATAATAACATAAGGAACAAGAGAACAAAAGTAAAATTACATAAATAGAACTTTTGTGATAATAATACATTTTATGTTAAAATATGTATCATTTTGATAAATAAATTAAATATATAGAGTATATTACTATCCATACAGAAAAATGAAAACTAATTAGTGATAATATGAACATATAAACTTCATTTGGCATTTGTCACATGCATATGACTGACGTTTATGCAAATAGTTATGTTAAAATTTCTAATATGATATTCTAATCAATAAATAAAATAGAGGAAATTACATATTATTTAAACATGAAATGTGAAAAGACAAAATTAGAACTTTTGGCTAGTTGGAATATATATATGTATATATATATATATATATATATATATATATATATAGAGAGAGAGAGAGAGAGAGAGAGAGAGAGAGATGTTTTTTTATTATTATTATTAATGAAAGTAAATTGTCTAGAATTTTTATGACCGATTTAAAATAATTTTATTTGAACAGTACCTCGATATAAGATTTGAAATAAAAAATTTACGTTTAATATTTATATTTCTGTACCAAGAATTTTCATATTCTAAAATTCACAAAAAAAAAAAAAAAAAAAAAAGAAAAGAAAAGAAAAGAAAGAAAGAAAGAAATAATAAAATAAATGAAATGAAATAAAATAAAATAAATAAATAAATAAACTGATTTCGATTAATTTTTATATTCACTTTTTAATAGTTAAGAATTAGCAAATGTGTTTAAACTTATTACTAATAACAGATGTAGAGGAATTTTATTTCATTAGGTGTTTATAACACTAAATTAACCTTTAAAAATGTATCTTTTATTTTTTCTTTCTTATAGAACTCTTCCATTCTTTCATTTAATAACATATTCCTTTGTTTGTTATACAGCTTTTCTTCTTGCGTTTATACGAATATAAATGTTTCATGCAAATTTTGTGGTTGGTTAGAAGTATTACAAACCATTGGAACAAATCTAATTATGTAACTCAGAAAACTGTCAGCTAACTATCCATTGAAATATCTAAATAAATATTAATATCCCTTACAGTCATTGATATCCATTAGACACCCAATGATCCACAAAAAGTACAAAATATCTTAACAATGTCCATTAAAAGTCCTGGGTATCCTGTATTAATTATAGATACCAATCAGATGCTTAAATATATACGAAATTTAGACGTTCCTTTTTCGATATTCAATAGATGCAACATGGTAGATCTATTTTAGATTTTCAATATCTGTTAGATCTAACAAGACCAATTATAGGATATTTGGATATTTACTGGATATGATTGTGACATTTCGAATGCTAATAGATATTTGTAGGATATTTATAGATAATGGCTCATTTTTAAACTTTTATACATGTTTATAGATGTCTCATGGATGTACGTGGCTGTAAGGGTAAGCTTACGAAGCTGTAAGTTGACAATAATACTTCCTAAGAGTCCATAAACTTCGAATTAAAATTTCATAAAAAGTAGATATTAATCTTATTCAATGTCATTAAAGTTATTTACTACGACCCTAAGGTGTTCTGTGTGTTTTTGATATAAGTTATATAATGTATGATTGTTTCATTCTCAAATTTTTCATTCAATATTCTATTTACGTACCACTTTTATAGTCAAATTTAATAAAGCTTTATACATTTAGAGAAAATATACGATACAGTCCTATTAAAAACAATCAAATTCTATTTTAGTATTGCAAACAAAACACGTCCTGCTATATTATTCATATATATATACAGAGGCTGTTCGCACATTTTTTTGAAATATTTTGTTTAGCGGTAATAAAAAATCGTTTGCTGCAAAAGAAATAATTGGCATTGCACTATGTTTTTAAAAGTTAAAATTATCGTCTGCGGCTTGAGAGGTCTGTTTTGTTCAAAATGACGTTTTTAACGAAGCATTGATTCGAAGGCTATATTTTTGCTCTTTCCGAACAGAAATATTCATATTCCGTTATCCAAAAACGATGTGAGAGTCATATTTTTGTGATATCTAAAGCGTCGATAGGTAATATCGTCAACAGGAAAGGGAACAAACGTCAAATTGGAGACTCAAGTGGGAAAAAAATTCCAAACAAGTATCCAAGGAAAAAATGGAAATCTTCGACTATTGCAAAGGTAAGTTGTTTAATGTTAAAAGAAAATCCCCCTAGTCAAAGGATAGTTGCAAAATCATTCAAATGATCGGTGTCCACTGTAAACAAAATGATAAACGTTGATTTAGATCTTAACAAAGCGAAAAAACGCAATGTGCATCGTATTTCTTCAAAGCATATCGCTGAACGCAGGACACGCTGCAGAATTCTGTATGAGAAACACTTATCCAAAGAAAATGGCAAAAAAAAAATGTCACAATACATGAATCATTGGTGTATTTAAATGCCTGCAGCAAAAAAAGTGTCATTTATTATAATAAAAGAGGAGAAAAAATTTAAGTACATGGTTCAAAGAATCGAAAAGAAATTTTTCTAAGGTATTCATGATTGTTGCTGGTTTTTCATATAATGGCGAGTTAAAAATAAAGAGAGTGGTAAAAAAATGTCAAGATTAACTCCAAATACTATCAGGAACATATTTTATCGCCAATTTGTCTGAATGAAATACCATTCTGGGGGTAAAGGAATGGTATTTCATTCATGCCATCAATCTGTGTAACTCCATCAAGACAAAACTAGGAGTCACACATCAATATCCACTGTAAATTTCTTAAAAGAAATGGAACAAAAAACCGGTATCAAATCCATACCCTTCACTGATATCTCTACTAAATTTCCCGATTTATCGCCTATGGATTTTTGTGCTTTCGGACTTATAAAATCTGCATTATCCAAACGTCGTCCCACTACCCTTACAGAACTCTGGAAAGCTGTTCAGGAGGAATGGGATAGAATACCTCTTCTGACACTTCAAAAGGAATTATCCTGGAAATTACGGTGTCGAAAGATAGTTCAGAATAAGAGCCATCAAAAAGAACATTTAAAACACAAGAATTTTATGTAATTTAGTTTTGTGAATACAATATACATCGTCTAAAAATGTGTGAACAGTCTCAGTATATATATATATATGTGTGTGTATAAAATTATGGTAATATATATTCATTTATTTATTAATACCATATGTATCACATTATATTATAAAACTGGATAAAATGTTAATATGTAATTGAGGATTCTATAACGTGTGTCAATAAAATCTTTACGTTAGATATTACTTTCCGAACACTATAGTGAGGAAAGTATTGTAATCATGTCAAAAATCCGAATTCGAGATTTTGATGTTTCTATACGTTTTGAAGTCCCCTGAGTCCGTTTTCACTATTTTTACGATGATGTATGTGTGTATGTGTGTATGTGTGTATGTCTGTGAGTGAACACGCTAGCGTATAAACGCTTTGTTCAATTAACCTGAAAGTTGGTACGCATATTGTAAGTCACCATTGTACGAACCCTATAGATTTTGGTGAATCTAGCACTTATAGTTTTTTTTTACAGGGATACAAAGAAAAATTCTGTATCATTATGGCCTATGGGAGCAAAATCTTAAAAGTGCGACAGCATCTAAACGCCTTATTCAATTGAGCAAAAAATTTATACACATATTATAGGTCACAAATACTCAATCTTTATAGATTTTGGATAATCTAGCACTTATAGTTTTTTTACAGGGACACAAAGCAAAATTCTTTATCATTATGCCTATGGGGCCAAATTTTTAAAAGTGTGATAGCGCCTAAACGCCTTATTAATCTGAGCAAAAAAATTGTACACATGTTATAGATCACAGTTGAACTAACTGTATAGACTTTGGTGAATCTAGCACTTACAGTTTTTTTTACAGGGACACAAAGAAAAATTCTTTATCATTATGGCCTATGGGACTAAATTTTTAAAAGTACGATAGCATCTAAACGCCTTATTGAATTGAGCTCAAAATTTATATGAGTATTATAAATCACTGTTGCACTAACTATAAGCATTTTAGTGAATTTAGCATTTATAGGTTTTTACAGGGACACAACTAAAAATTCTTTATCATTATGATCTATGGACTCAAAGTTCAGTAGCGTTAAATAAAACATCGTGTAATAGATGGAGAAAAATACTCAAACACTCTATTATGGTTTTCTCTCTTTTGTTTGTTTAACAACTCCTCTTTCTTTACTTTATCTACAAAACTGTTAATTACTCAATGTTCGGAAAGTCGAGTGGAGTCACTCCAGATTTTTTTAAGTATAATTAACGTGTATGCAACTTGTCATTGAAATATATTTAGTATTCCACCAAAAAATAAATAAAACATACATTTTTAATAATATATAGACGCATAATATAAATATTCTTTCTTTCTTTCTTTTTCTTAGTTTAAAAATGTTTCAGCTTGTAAGAATGGAAGTTTAAACTTGATTACTATAAAATAAAGGGGACTTTTTAAACATAAAATCTCATTTACACAATTTTATTTCATTTAAAAGTTTCTATTTATTTTTTAATGATTAACTATTGCACACCTTGCAAACATTTTAATATGACGAATTATTTTCTCCATCTGGTGTAATTCATCTATGTATACATTTAAATAAAATTTTATGCAAGACACTGAGTCGTATATTTCACCATCAGTGTTATAATTGCCGAAACGTCAGTGGAGGCCCTCTGTTGAGACTCAAAACGGTTTTGGGCTGTGCCTGTCTGTCTGTCTGTTTGTCTGTCGCGCGATAGCGGCCGCAAAAATAGCGCTATTGACTTGAAATTTGGTACACGTGTTCATGAGCCCCATGAAATCAGCTGTATAGTTTTTGGTATGTACTCCATTTGTAGTTCGTATACAGGGACACGCCAAAGTTTTTCTTATCATTACGGCCTATGGGAGGAATCTGTATGTATCGCGATAGCGGCCGCAAAAATAGCGCTATTGACTTGAAATTTGGTACACGTGTTCATGAGCCCCACGAAATCAGCTGTATAGTTTTTGGTATGTACTCCATTTGTAGTTCGTATACAGGGACACGCCAAAATGTTTCTTATCATTACGGCCTATGGGAGGAATTTGTATGTATCGCGATAGCGGCCGCAAAAATAGCGCTATTGACTTGAAATTTGGTACACGTGTTCATGAGCCCCATGAAATCAGCTGTATAGTTTTTGGTATGTACTCCATTTGTAGTTCGTATACAGGGACACGCCAAAGTTTTTCTTATCATTACGGCCTATGGGAGGAACTTGTATGTATCACGATAGCGGCCACAAAAATCACGCTATTGACTTGCAATTTGGTACACGTGTTCATGTGCCTTACGAAACAGCTGTATAGTTTTGGGTGTGTATTCCATTTGTAATTCGTGTACAGGGATAACGCCAAAGTTTTTCTTATCATTACGGCCCATGGGAGGAATTTGTGTGTACCGCGATAGCAGCCACAAAAATCACGCTTTCGACTTGCAATTTGGTACACATGTTCATAAGCCCAACGGAATCTGCTGTATAGTTTTAGGTGTGTATTCCATTTGTAGTTCGTGTACAGGGACACGCCAAAGATTTTCTATCATTACGGCCTATGGGAAGAATCTGTATGTACCGCGATAGCCGCCGCAAAAATCAAGCTATTGACTTCAATTTTTGCCGAAACGTCAGTGGAGGCCGTATGTTGAGACTCAAAAGGATTTTGGGTTCCGTCGGTCCGTCCGTCTGTCTGTCTGTCTGTCTGTCTGTCGTGCGATAGCGGCCGTAAATCCACGCTATTGACTTGAAGCTTTGTACACATGTTCATGATCCCCACGAAATTAGCTGTATAGTTTTGGGTGTGCATTCCATTTGTAGTTCGTGTACAGGGACACGCCAAAGTTTTTTTTTTATCATTACGGCCTATGGGAAGAATTTGTATGTACCGCGATAGCGGCCCCAAAAATAACGCTATAGACTTGCAATTTGGTACACATATTCACGAGCCCAACGGAATTAGCTGTATAGTGTTAGGTGTGTATTCCCTTTGTTGTTCGTGTACAGGGACACGCCAAAATTTTTCTTATCCTTACGGCCTATGGGAAGAATATGTATATACCGCAATAGCGGCAGCAAAATTCCTTCGATTGACTTGCAAAATGGCGCACACATTCCAGCTTTCCATATAAGTAGCTGTATAATTTTCATTGCTATATTTTTTATAAACTGTGTACAGGGACACGCCAAAATTCTTAACATTACGGCGTATGGGGTGAATTTCGTTTAAACGCATTTTAATATCATTACTTTGCAATGAAGAAAATGAAACGAGAGTACGTAAGTAAGATGCTTAAACTTATGTTGCTTGAAGAAAATATGTGCTCTTAAGCTTTCTAATTAATGTACAGGACCTTATAAAAGTGTTCTGACAATGTCACTTAGTCATCCAAACGATGTTAAATTTGGAACAATTATTAATTTTAAACGCAAAATAAGCTGACTAATTTTTACTGGTGTATACAATGTTTATGGTTCGTTTACAAAGACACACGAAAGAATTTCGTAACATTAGAGCCTATGGACGAATTTTTAATTTAAGCGCGCACTTTAATGCGTTTATGCTGAATTGAACTTAATAAAGTTAACATACATTATAAAGATGCTTAAAATCATGTTTACTCTAAAAAAAGGTTGTGTATAGACAAAATAATTTATGGGACCACACAAAATAATTCCGAGTATGTACTGTAATCATCCAAATGATGTCAAATTAGTTTGAAAGATTAATGAGTTATAATTAATTAGATTTATTCTTATTATTGGCGTTTATAATGACTGTGGCTACTTTTCCGGGATACATAAAGGAATTTCGTACTTTTATGGTGTATAGTCGGTATTTCTTAAAAGTGTATTTTAACATGGTTACACCCCAACAAATATAATGAAATTTTATTAGAATTTTAAAAGCCTGTTTTCATGTTGAAAATTGTGGGCATAGAATTGATAATTAGTTTAAAGGTTACGCAAAATATTTCCGATATGCTATGTAATTTTTTTGTATGAAATTCGGTATTTATGAATTTCCCGGAAATAATATAAGACCGTCGTTTAATAAGAATGCATATTGTTGCGTACTTGGGGGTTTGTATTATACATCTTTACAAACACCACTTAAATATTAAGTAAGAAAACTTGGTAATAAATAAAACATAAAATCCCAACATAAAATTATTTATCAAATTTATATGAACATTAGACAACAATTTAAAAAAAAAAAATAAAACTTTTTTTTTTCGTTGGTTGAAGCTGTATTAATTTTTTTATGCTTAAAACACTTAATGTTAAAAAGCAAAATCGTCATACATATTCTAAATTGTCAAAGGTGGTAAACGTGAAAACCTCGTACAAGGAAAGCAATATAGTTTAAAATTAAAATAATTCAATAGAGAAATTCTATAGATTTTGTATCGTTCTTTAACTGTATTAAATATAGCTTATTTGCTTGAACGAACAAAGCATTTTGGAGTTGCAAAATTATACCATTTAAATATTTTTCAATACAAAAATAAAAGGTATGATTTTTGTGTGTTAACCAAAATAAATAAATAAAAATAAATAAATAAATAAATAAATAAAATCAATTAACTAATTAAATAAAAATGGTGAAATATATTTATTTGTTAAAAAGATTCAAATGGTCCAGAAATATCAACTTTAAAAATTAACTATTTATTTATTTACAACAAATCATTTAGATATGCAATTGTATTATATGTATATATATACATATATATATATATATATATATATATACACATAACTGAAATACCTTATACAGACTATCTTTCACTAGTATGTTTATACATCTTCATATATTTTACACCGTAAACTATTGAAAATTGCGTATAAATAAATAATTATTGGAATTCCGTAATTTTAATTCAAAGCATCGGTAGATTCCTTTAATAAGAATTTAGAAATTTTTACCAGCTAGATATTATTTTTTTGTAGATAAAATAATTCGAAAACTTTACCGTTTGCCAAACATACGATATAATAATAAATACAAGTAGATTCCTTATTGTTTCATTAAAAAAAAAAAAAAAAAAAAAAAAAAAAAAATCAAACTCAACTTGATATTTTTTCTCTTTTTTTATTATCCTTTCCAATTTTTGAGACTATAGAAACGATTTATGTTTTTCTTCGTAGAATAAATAAAAATAAACTAAAAATAAAAATAAAAAATATTTTCATTACGAAAGGTTCTTCAATTTTAAAGTAATATTCATTTAGTTAAGCTAAACCAAGAATAAAATTTCATTTGGAAAAAACAAATTTTTATTTTTTAACACTTGTTATTTCTTTTTTCAAGATTCTTTTTTCCCCCTTTTTATTATAGTTTTCGAAAACAGAAATATCAGGATCTTTCTAGCTTTTTTTTTTTTTTTTATATATATTGAAAATAGCTTCCTCTTTTGAAATGGTACTTATACAAATGAACAGAAGATTCTTGAAGTTTTATTAATGACAGAGTAAGATTTTAGACTTTTTAAATTTTAAAATACGTAATATATTTCAGAAATGTAGAAACCTGTATAGATTACAATTATCCCCCTGCAATGTGTAATAAAGAAATGACGATAATTCTATTGAGTTTTAAAGTATATGTTATAAGAAAATTACTAAAATCTCAATTGATATATCTTACAATATAAAGTATCAAAAAATTAATATATATATATTGAAATTCAAAATTTAGTTACATTTAAAAAATCATGGCTTCTTCATTAATAATAAATGGCTTCTTTTAAAATAATAATGACAGAAAAATTTACAAAATTAACCTTACAAAAGATGTGTATTATCATAAAGTTTCAAAGTCATTTTTTTTATAACGTATTTGTTATAAAATAACCTAAACATGCATATAAAAACTCTAGTTTACAAACTTATGGCGATTTATCTTAGGGTAACCCTCATGAATATGTGCTTATATATGTATATATATATAAAACTATCAATGTAGCAAACTGTATAAATGTAAAAACCACATAAAAAATCTTTGACATAATTGTCTGAAAACACTGCACAGTAAACACACGCACACATGCATTCATAGAATACATCACAACATGAAATTTTAGTCATCGTTAAACCTTAATGTGGTATATTACGATCATGACGTAAATATACGCGTATTTTTTATAAATTATTTCTTTTCTGAACAGCGCAAAGAATCTCGTGTAATGTTACAGTTGAAGAGCTGTAAATCAGCTTAAAAAGATAAGCGTTAAATTAAATTACAACGTAAGCCTAACTAAAGGTAAACTAGTACCATCCGTGTAGAAATTTCTAGCAGTTTACCAATGAGCTGCGAATTATATAGTAAGAATTTTTAACAATATTACATTTTTTAGATAATTACTAAGCATAATATGTGTATCAGTGGTCTATTGTTAACGTTCTCGCAGTCTGCGCAGATTGCCCCGTTTGGATGAAAATTGGACTAAAACTTGTCAATTTTAAAACAACCTGACTGCTGCTGACGGATATATCCGGTCACTAAGCTGCTGTTTTTTCCACAATACATTAATAACTGAAAATTATATAATTATAAATTTTTAGATCATTTTTTTCAGTTTTGAAGATTTTAAACAATAGCCATAATAGTATAATCATGTGCATAGTTACGTTTTAAATCTGAAGTTTAATTAGGTATTATTTTATTACATAAGAAACAAAATCTGAAGAGAAAATAACATTACAATCTTGTCCTTTTCAATGGTGGTCAGAAGGTTAAACAAGTTGGTAAAAATTTTATATATATTACCTGTATGTTTTAGCGCATATTTATATCATTTTCTGATGTGATTTTCTGTGAGATTTTTACAATGCTTCTTAGAAATTCAATCACGCATTTATTTACAACATACCTGAAATTTATGAAGAAAAATAGTGTTAAAGGAATTTTTTCGAGCATATTGTGAAGTATTCTGGTCTGTTTTCACTCTTTTATTTATTTATTTGTGCTCTTTTATTTTTCATTGAAGTAGAATAAAATCGTATAATTTGTTTCACAAAAATTTCCGTCATATTTAATTTAGGGCAGATTATGTAAATATTATGACTTTGGGTGAAATATCAATAATTTTCTAATCACATTATAGTAAACTGTTTCCGGTGTAAAATAATATCATTAATACCAATATTTAAACAAACAAAAATAATAATAATTTTATATTTTATGTTATCAATATTCTATTCATCTTTATTTTATTTTATTCATCTTTATTTTATTTTATTCATTTTTATGCTATATCTCCTTCAAGTTATTAGAATTGCATGTATTTTTGTGTTTGAAAATAATTGTTAATAATGCTATAAATTTTAAATTTATGTTAAAATCAAATACTGTGTCAACAGTGAAGTCTTCCTTTTTAATTTTAAAATGACAAAAAATACTCAAAATATACATAACACAAATTTTGTTTTATCAATTAATTAGAGATGTTAATAAATATCTTTTAAAAATAATATTATAATTCTAACACATAATATTTCCTTATACATTTATCTTTCTATAACAACTTTTATTTACTTTTTATTTAAATGAATGTAATAAAATCCCACTAAAATTTCTAAAACAAATATAATAATTTAATAATTAAACACTTATTAGTTAAGTACACCATTTACTTTAGAATAATATTTACCTTAATTAAGAGAAATTATGTGGCTACCCAAAATTTATTCTTGAATATTCATTTTGAAAACTACGATAAACATGCTTTTATATTTTCAAAAATTTAAATTGAAAGTTACTTTAAAAGACACTTTATGGGATTTCCTTCGGGTTATAATTTTATTATATTTTTTTAATGTATCACTTAAGTCATTATTCGATATATCTATAATATATATATATATATATATATATATATATATATATATATATATATATTAAAAATAGAGTGTCAGTATTAATACGGCTCAGAAAACTTCAAACTTGTTTACAGAAAAATATGAAGAAAAATAAAATTTTATAGTGATCGTGTAATATTTGAAAAATAGTATAATAATAGCACTGCTTGGCATGAAAATTGATCCCAACATCATTTTTGCAAATTCTTATGTAAAATGACCTCCTGATTCCATGTATAACGCCCATTTAACCCTATCACCCACCGTTTTTTTTATAAAGGGCCCTCTACTTTAGTCACTTCTCTGTAAATTTATAACTATAAATTTGGTTTTTAGGGGAAGAGGGAGAGGATTATTTTAACTGTTAAATATCTTCTGAGGGGCTACATTGTTGGAAAATTCTAAAATATGGACATTTTCGGCAAGGGGGATATTTAGGAGAGGGGGGGATTTGCCACTGAAATTATGTATTACATTTCTTATATATTTTTTAAATCTATTATTAATGTTTTTTATTAAAAATTATAATTGTCTGGGGTTTGGTAATAAATTAATAATTTTTCATTCTCCAAATAAAATTCATGGTCGTAAAATTACCGTACAGTGATAAAAATGAGGGAGGGTATAGTGCCCTAGAAAACGGTGGGTGACAGGGAAAAATGGATTCAGAAGGAGCAGAATGTAATCAGAACACATTCTTTTTTTTCTTCAGCCCAGTGTAATTGTAAAAAATATAATTACACAATATTTAATTATTTTCTAAAAACGAGAACTAAGAATATATTTAGGTTAAATAATTATATATATATATATATAAATTGAAACTATAAAGTAAAAATTAAGTAAAAATTGAAGAAGAATATGATATTAAGCCAATTGCTATTGTAACAATTCCTTTCCATCCAAAGGCAAATTTCGTCCTTATTCGCTTGTAATTATCAATAAGCTGCGTAATCAATTCTTGCATATAATTTAATGAAATCAATGCGCAATATGTTGAAAACAACAAAACCTCAAACTCCTTCATTTCTGTAGGAGAGATTGTGTAGAACTTCGCATAATAATTGTTCGATAGTAAAGATAGAAGTTGACGTTCGTACCGAGTGTCTAAGTTAGTAACTTCTGAGAAGTTGTTTAGTTTAAAAGTATTTTGTGATACTGGCATTCTATAGAACTTCCTAGAATTTAGCTAACGACGTATTTTTCAATTCAATCGGATAATTGGTTCAAACGATATTAAATACGATCACCATTTTACCTTAAAATTTTTTTAAAAAATTATTATGCCAAAAAGAATTTAGATAACGACGTATTTTTTAAGGCAATCGGATAATTGGTTCAAAAGACATTAAACAAAATCCCCATTTTACCTTAAAAATTATTTTTTTAAATATTATGGCAAAAATAATTTTTTGAAATAATTAATATAAAATTGTGATAAAGGAATTGAACAACTTGAATTAGAACCTCTTGGAGAAATTTGAAATTTGACACTAAAGTCACCAAAGGGCTGCTATGCTAAAGTATACCACATACATTTTAGGACGTAAATACAGTAACCGATGCTGGGGAATGAAACGCAGTTACTCTGTGCTTTATATGGAAGAATAAATTATAATATGTCCTGTCTTACTAAAGTAAATTTTGTTTAGTGCAGAATTTTATATCTATTACTTAGGAAACCAAAATAGACTTTTATTATTTTTTATTGTTATTATTATTATTTATTATTAGAGTTAAATATGTATTTGGATGAACCAATTATTTGGCTCGGACAGCGTGAAGGTGCCTGCTTATCTCAGAGATATACATATCAGCTCATTTATTTGAAGCTCATTTAAATTAGCCTAGTGGTTAGTATATAGAAAAATAAATAAATATGTAAACTTGATAAAGATACAGCTTTATTATGTCTCCTCCTTCTCGACTTTTAAGCTTTCGTCGTAGTTTTACCATCATATTTTATTTATTTATATTTTATTTATATTTATTTATTTATTTATTGTAAAATTTCTTCTCTTAAATAAGTGGGATTTTTCTACCTATTAAAGTACCAATTTTGCTAATACCGTTAACGATTGCAACTTCGCGTAAATTTAAAAGAATACTGCATATTCTGTTTATATTTTTAATGTACGGCTAGTTTTTAAAAAGTGCCTGTAGAAATAAGTATTCTATTTTTTAAAGTGCAATTTTTTTTTTTTACTCTTTTATATATAGATTAATAGAAAATAAAATAAAGTAAAATAAAATAGTTCAAAAACTCGCGTCGGATCCCAGTTGCCTTCGGCAGCGTCTTACTCATCTGCAGAATGTTGGGTCCTGTCACTGTTGCCTGCTACAATGGCTAACCAGTGGGATTTCATTTGTGTGCTTATCAGATTACAGTTGTGAAACGGGCAGAATCGAAAAATTTGAAGTAGCCCTTTTATATTTGAATCCTAGTTACATATAAACAACGCCTTATATGGTGTACATAATATTCGCTTTCACGTTATTTCCTATATTTAGTTGATTTATCCGATCAACCATAAAATAACAGCAATTTCACGCCAAATATAATATTAAAATATGCTATGATCGGCTACATCTACCGCATGAGATAATTTTTTTGTGGTTATATATACTTCATGGTCAGTTAATAATTGCTGGTATATGGAAAAATAAAAAAGTAAATTAAACCTGATCATGGTATAACATTAATATAGCTCTCCTTGGTAAATTTTAAATTGTTGTTGCCATTTTAGTCAAAAATACATAATTTATGAATTTATTGTTTCTGATTCTTTTTTTCCTTTTTTTTATTTGTTTTTTATTTTTTTAATTTTTTATAATTCATTTGTATTTTTGATGCTCTGTTTGGCTTAAAAATGTTGTCACGAAAGTAGAATCCTTGGTGAAAAATGTCCGATCTACTTCAGCATCAAAACTTTAAAAATTGCCCAGGATTATCAGTAAGTAAAGCTTTTTAATATAATGTTCAATTAGCTTTTGTGTCAATCATGATTCAGCTGTGCTAAAAACGTACTATGTTTAAGAACGCGATTCAAAACAAGTGTCCATAACTGACATGGAAGATAAAAGAGAGATTACTGTTTTTTTAGAATGTTCCCTTTCTGGAAACCTACTTCCACCAAAATTGTTGCACGCTGGAGAAACAACAAATTGTCATCCAAAGTTTACTTTTCCTGAGAACTGGGACGTGTGGCACACCGATTCGCACTGGAGCAATGCTGAAACGATGATTCGATAGATCGATAATATTCTTGTACCATTATTACAGAGAGAGCTTCTCGGGATAGTTCCAGAACAACCTGATGTAGCATTGTTCAACGTTTTTAAGGTACACTAAGGTCCTCTTTTTCAGGCAGAATTAGAGAAGAGGAATAGTATTCCAGTTTTCGTGCCCGTTTCCTGCACAGGAAAGCCCCAGCCTTTGCAATTAACTGTAAATTGCTAGTTCAAGCGTTTGCTGAAGAATGAGTTTATTGAGAGGTATTCTAATGAGCTTCAAATTCTAGGGGAAAAACAATATGTGAACCTGCGAATATCACGACTGAAAACGATTCCTGATTCTTGGCTTTTGCGCATATTTAACGTTGTTGATGCCAAAAATGAGATATTTTTTAATGGCTTCAAAGAAGCTAGTATAAATATTGTAAGAGAATGAGCTGCATTCTATGAATTGCATTAATGTTTTATATTCAAGAAATATTTGTATAGTATTCAAGAAATAGTTGTAAGAAACAAAGTTGTCAAGAAAGAGTTTGCAACTGTGCAATAAATCATTAAATTTTGGTAAGCGAAATATTTCTGACTTTTTAATATTATTTTATGAGTAAAAAAGAAAGTATTTCGCGAAGTTTGAATTTTCACGATTACGATGGGCTCGCGAAAATTGCGAAAATTAAAGCCTCGTGAAAATAAGTGATTTTACAATATTCATCCATTATAATTCCGATTAAAAAATATGTATCGACATACGATTTTATATAAATAATGGTTAAAATACTTTAATTAATTTGCACGTGAAAAAATCTGAAAAATAGCCACTAATGTATCACATTATATAGTTCACGAAATAGTCAAATATTAATAATAAATAACTAAAAAATTTTATTTAATAACCATTTAAATGTAAATAATACTTCGATTTGACAATGAAAATCAAATATTCAGTTTTAGACTTTAAAAACTAAAACTTGTGAAAATCGCAAGAATAGCTTTGGAACGCGATAGAATCTAACGAATTTTGAAAAATTCTCAAATGTTATTTTCTTTTTTAGAATTATATATGTATCCATAAAGTAATAAAACATATTTCCACAAATTTTAAATTGCTTAAAAAAAGTACCTTTTTGTAAATTAACTTAACAAACTAAAAACTTCTCTAATTAGTTTCTTTTTTCTATTTTATGCACTACAAATATATATTAGACTTAAATCATATCGCTTGAAATATATTTAGAGAGGAACAATTAACTCATAAATCAAATAAACATGCTCATAATAAACTTTAGCTAAATAACTGAAAATAGGGATAAAATTCAAGTACATTTCCAGTTTAAATAATTCCTGATAAATTTATATAAATACTCTTCGTATGTCTTTCATAAACCAGTCATAATTATCACTTTAAGTGAAAATCGGCGTACTTCAATTTTAACGGTCTAAAACATACGAAATTGTAAGTAGATTAATCATTATTTCGAATGATATATCGACAGTTGAATTATTCTAGGAATACTTATCTAAGCTTTATATGTTATATTATATGAAAGTTAGGATATATAACAGGCATGTAAAATGATGAAGCTGATTAATTGAAATGTAAAATAATATAATTAAATGTATACTATATACTTACTAACATTATATTCTGATTAAAATTTTCTTTTTAAAATATATATTATGATACTGTAAATATGATCCTCAGCATTGATGCTAAAAGTAATAATTGAAAAAAAGACTTAAAGAAAATATGAAAAGAAAAAGAAAAATGATCTCAAAAATTAACAAAAGCTGCAATTGTTCTGATTTAAAATAATATTATGTCCCATCGTCAGGCGAACAAAATAAATCCAGGTACGATGCGGCTTTCTGTAAGCACTAGTGCTTACATTGTTCATTTGACAAAGGGTGTAGTTTTATTTCGACAAAATTCTTTTTTTTTTTTTTTTTTTTTTTTTTTTTTTACAGATTATGTTGTTTATTTAAGCTATAATGTAAACAAAAATACTTACACCAGAAATATCTAGAAACGGTAAGTGATAATTTAGTTTCAGAATATTTAATTATTTAAAACCATAAATAAATAACGACCTGAGTACATTATTTATTACTGTTTTTTATTAAAACATGTTCCGCACGAAAAACAAAACACGACCTCCTGGCTCTTTTGGTAGGTAGGTAGATTTATTTATTTTTATTATTTTTATTTTTTTATCAAGTAGCCGGCTATTTAAAAATTATTAATGGACTTGGTAGAAATATTGATCCAGGCTATGTACCTAATGAGTTTTAAGAAAATCTGTTCAGAAATAACTTTTATGTGAATATAAAATTTTCAAGTGGAAAAAACTTAAAAAAAAAAAAAAACCTCAGGCCATGTTGATAAACAAGTGCACTTGTGAGATAATTCTACTGTGTAAATTTAGTTCGAATTTATTCAGAATCACAAAAATCATCGTGCTGAAAATTTAAGCGGCCACCACTTGGATCAAAATTGCGCAGCAATTTGGTCAGTGAACTAATCTAAGATATTTGTAGCCCATGTCCACTGTCCAACTTTGATTCGAATAAATTCAATAGTTCAAAAGTTATTGCAATAAGGATGTCTCAAGTGGCAGCTATCAAGCGGACGCAAATTGGAAACAAAATTGCGGAGAAAATTGTCCTCCGAAATCGAATGATATTTGAATGATAACTCCAATTTTAACTTTGCTTTGAATTTATTAAGTATTTCAAATGTTTCCCTAATAACAAATTTTCAAGTGGTCACCGCTTGTAAATGAAATATCACAGAAAGTTGCCCAGCAAACACATCCAAGTTATTTGAAGCCTAAGTTCACTGTCCAACTTTGATTCGAATCAGTGTAGTTTTTCAAAAGTTATTGTTAGGACGAATTTTCAAGTGGCAGTCAAAGTAGCTGCAACTTGGAAACAAAATGGCGAAGC
Source organism: Salticus scenicus (assembly GCA_963930645.1). Classification (NCBI taxonomy): domain Eukaryota; kingdom Metazoa; phylum Arthropoda; class Arachnida; order Araneae; family Salticidae; genus Salticus; species Salticus scenicus. The sequence goes on along the minus strand of OZ005656.1, from coordinate 226,164,958 downwards.
AATTTGCCGAGCGAAATCATCCAAGATATTTGTAGGATAAGTTCGTTATCGATTTTAGTTTAAACTAATTCAATATTCCCAAAAATTATCGTTATAAAAAATGTCAAGTGCCACAATTATTTCAAGGGGCCGCTATATAGAAAAAGAATGCGAGATGAGATGGGATCCGGAATTTTCGCCCCCAGCATCTCGCCCCCGGCATTTCGCCCCCAGCATTTCGCCCCCGGGAAATTTCGCACCCCGGAAATTTCGCCCCCGGGACATTTCGCCTCCGGAAATTTCGCCCCCGAGTGTTGTAAATTATACATACAATTACAAATAAAAATAGAAACATACCTGCGGTATTTCCCAAAATATTACCATGTTTTTATTAACTTCGATTCTTCTTTGTTTGTTTGTGTGTCCTGTACAAATCTTGCAATCGATTTTTAAATAACTTCCCGACTAGTTAGACATTTGAAACTTTCAGAAAAGCTCAGAACAAGGTTACAATGCATTTTTTAAATAAATTTAGCTAACTGTTTCGGGCCGTGCTCCCTTCGGCAGCGTTTATGATCCACAAAAAATTTTATTTAACTAACTTCCCGACTAGCTAGACATTTGAAACTTTCCGAATAGTTTAGAACACTGTGACAATGCATTTTTTAAATACTTTTAGCTAACTGTTTCGGGTCCCTGCTGCCTTCGGCAGCATTTATGATTCAACAAATAATTATTTAACTAACTTTCCGACTAGCTAGACATTTGAAACTTTCAGAATTGTTCAGAACATGATAGCAATGCATTTTCTAAATACTTTTAGCCAACTGTTTCAGGTCCCTGCTGCCTTTGGTAGCATTTATATAATTCAACAGAAAATTTATTTTACTAACTTCTTGACTAGTTAGCCATTTGAAACTTTTTAAATAGCTCAAAAGACGATAACAATGCATTTTTTAATACTTTTAGCCAATAGTTTTGGGTCGCCGCTGCCTTCGGTAGCATTCATATGAATCAACAATCGTATGATTTTCCGACTAGCTAGAAATTTGAAACTTTTATAAAAGCTCATAACACGATGACTAGGAGTTTTTTAATACTTTTAACCATCTTTTTCGAGCTCCCGCTATCTTCGGTAGCGTTTATATGATTTAGCAACCATGTTACTTCTCGACTAGCTAGACAATTGAAAGTTTTAGAATAGCTCAGAACACGATGAAAATGCATTTTTTCGTTACTTTTAGCCAAACATTTCGGGTCCCCGCTGCTTTCAGTAGCGTTTATGTGATTCAACAGAAAATTTAAAAACATGTTATATAAAAAGATCGTTCTTTATATCTTGTAATAATTTGGTATATAAAAATATGAAGTTTATACAATATTGATATAAGTTTTGATTTTGGTCATAACAAGGGTTCACAAACAGCATGGCGATAAAAATATGCGTGAATGAATATTAAATATATTCCTTCAGTCTAAAAAGATTTACTATTTCTCTTCTAACACCGTTCATAAATTCTGGTCATTTTTAACTTTCAATAAGCAAAATTACTCTGCTAACCAATCCCATCCGTGGAGGTCAAAGATGTTATGTCATGTCTTCGGACCCCCTTTATGGGCGATACCCAGACCGTTGTCAATTGCCCAATATACAGCACTAGTGCGACGTAGACACCCAACCAACCAACCAACCAGCTATGCTCCTCAAAGGGTTTAAGAACTGAGAATCGAAACTGAGGTTGTTTGGAAATAAAGTACATTTTCAAAAGTAACTGTTAACTCATAGCATAGGAAATTTAATTATGTGTTTACATTTGTTATTTTACACTATTTATTAGTAATGGAGCATATAATTAATTACATTGCATTAAGCCAAAATAAATAATGTTCGCTTACTAAGCATTATTTTCATTTGTTTCGTAATTCGTAAATAATTCGTCTTTTATCAATATCATTGCAGGCTTTATCTACGGGCTGAATATATAACTTTCATAACTTTCTACAAGCAAAAGTCTTCAAGTTTCATAACAATGTAATTACTGGCTCTATCATTAGATTTTTTAAAAATCTTTATGATGGTAAGTCATATATAATAGCCAAAATCTTTGTTGTTTTGGTCATTATGAACATAATTTTCCTAAATGTCTCCAAAACGGAAAATCATATAAAGTCCATAATCATATAAATCATATAAATAGATGTCACAACTAGATGTTACAACAAACCTATATACTAATTTTCAACGTTCTACGTCTAACAGTTTTTGAATTATGTGAGATACAACCCCCCCCCCCCACACACACACACGTACTTACATACTGACGGCAAGAAAATTTATGTAAAATCGTTGATATCTCTGAAACGGGAACTCGTATTAAAACCAGAGCTGGAAGTGTACAACTACACATTATAACAGTTACGCATGTAAATTTACAACCTTCTACGATCATTCATTTTCTGAGCTATGCAGAATACAAAAGCAAAGTCGCACATCGAGATTACTAACTTCCTTATAATTTGTATAAAGAAGTAAATATGGTAGACACATTTTTTTAAACACCAATTTCCAAGATCTAAAACTGACCTACTTAAGTAGGATAACTGTTAATTTTTCCCTCTTATAACCACGTAACACATGATAAGGGATATTTAAAATGGATTTATGTAATAATTTTCAAGAAAATCGTTAGAGCCGTTTTTGAGATACAAATTTTTACCAAAACTTGGTAATCTCAATTATTGACCGGAAAACAATAATTACATGCAAAAATATGTTTAAAAAGGAGTTAATACAAGGAGTTTGAAAAACAAATCCGTGCAGTCGTTTTCAAAGGAACGCACTTGCGAAGTTTGGAATCGATCTATTTTTACAGGACGCCTATAAATATCCCTGAACTAACCAACTATATTATTTTAAGGGTCATCTAATAGAGTTTTTATATAGCAACTTTGAAGAAAATTGATAGAGCCGTTTTTGCGATACGGATTTATGATCCCACTTCCGTTTTCCGCTGTCCCATTTCCGGTTTTACAATTTCCCCCAAAATTTGAAAATTTCATCTGTATACCAGACCTGTCTCAGTTCTGAAGTTTCGTAGTTCTATTTTTTTAGCTTCGGAGATATGATACCCAGAAGATTCCGCACATAGCTGTCAGAAACTACTTTTCTGGATTCAGGAGGCCTCAAAATGTATAAATCAGGTGAAAACTCGCTGTCGAGTTTTTGGACCGCACCTTAGAATGTAGAAAACGAGAGAAAAAGGCTGAAAATTCATAGAAACAGGGGGAAAAAAAGAGTCAAAATTCCCTAGAAAAAAGCATGGGATAAAAACAAAAAAACTCCCAATTTCAAGTGTAAAAAAAACTAGTTTGTTGTGGCCACCACAAGACTTTCTTCTATATTTTCCTATACATATTCAATCAGTAACAATATTAAAAAAAAAAGTACGATTTTTTTTTTTTTTTTTTTTTTTTTTTTTTTGTTAAAAGTAAAAAAAATCGATAACTTTGTTTTAAATTATCACAGATTTATAGTTCAACCATTCGTTTTAAAGGTATTGACCAGATCTTTCGAAAGATACCCATCTTGAAAATTTACCCCCCCCCCCGGGGGGGGTACTTCCCCCCACATGCACAGAATTTTTTTCCTAGTTAACTATTACTATTATCAATAACTCATATTAATTTTACAATCACAAGTTAAAAATAACTCTCATTATGTACATTTATACGAAATTTTGTCCTATACTGCGATGTTAAAAATTTAGAAAAAATGCGATCACAGCGCCATCTGTTGAGCTATTGATCCCCAAATGTAATCAGCACCACTTTATGTCGAGGACCAACTAAATACCAAGTTTCGTTAAATTTCGTTAAAAAAAAAGTTTTTTCGTTAAAAGTAAAAAAAAATCAATAACTTTGTTTTAAATTGTCACAGATTTATAGTTCAACCATTCGTTTTAAAGGTATTGACGAGACCTTTCGAAAGATACCCATCTTGAAACATTGCCCCCCCAGGGGGGTATTCCCCCCCCGGTGTGGGGGAACCGATGCCCCCTAGTTAACTACTTTTTCCTAGTTAACTACTACTATTATCAACCTGATCTTTGGTAAGATACCCATTGTGAAAATTAACCTTCCCTGGGGGGGGGGGGTATTTCCCCCTAGGGGGGGAAGCGATGCCCCCCCATGCAGAAAATTTTTTTCCTAGTTACATACTACTATTATCAATAATTCATATTAATTTTACAATCACAAGTTTAAAACAACTCTTATTATGTACATTTATACGAATTTTTGTCCTATGCTGCCATGTTAAAAATTTAGATAAAATGCTATCACAGCGCCACCTGTTGAGCTATTGATCCCCAAACATAATCAGCACCAGTTTATCTCGGGGACCAACTAAATACCAAGTTTGGTAAAATTTCGTTTAAAAAAAAAAAATAAATAAAATAAATCGATAACTTTGTTTTAAATTATCACAAATGTATGGTTCAACCATTCGTTTTAAAGGTAATGACGAGACCTTTCGAAAGATACCCATCATGAAACTTTGTCCCCCGGGTGGGTACTTCCCCCCCCCCGGCGGGGGGGGGAACCGATCCTCACATGCACAAATTTTTTTTCCTAGTTAACTACTACTATTATCAATAATTCATATTAATTTTACAATCACAAGTTTAAAATAACTCTCATTATGCCCATTTATACGGAATTTTGTCCTATGCTGCCATGTTAAAAATTTGCATAAAATGCGATCACAGCGCCACCTCTTGAGCTATTAATTCCCAAATCTAATCAGCACCAGTTCATGTCAGGGTGCAACTAAATACCAAGTTTGGTTAAATTTCATTTATTGGTTCGTGAGATACAGTGTCCACAAAAAAAATGATACAGACAGACAGACATTTTCTGAAAACTATCAATTCGTGTTCAGGACATCCCAAAACGTGTAGATCCGTCAAAAAACGGAGGTCGAAAATTTTCGCGAATCCAATACTTTCTCTATATTACATATAGAAGAAAGTAAAAAAGGTTTAACACCAGAAAATATAAAAGGACAAAATTGACTAGAATAAGACATCGAAGAGCGCTAACGGTCGGGCTGTGGCGTTCTATATATCGTCGGGGGTAAATAGGACTCGCTTCTGTAATCTTATTTCCTTATTTATCAATAATGATCAAATTGATTAATAAATACAACAAAGTTAAAAAATATTTGAAAAATTAATAAAATTATTATGTGTGCACTAAAAATTTAATAAACAAATAAATAATATTACTGTACACTTAAACTTTCTTTTAATTAACAGCGATAAAAAATAAATCGAACAATTTTTGCATTTTAAAACCTTAATTTAAATCATATGTTTTATATTGAAATTAAAAGGGAAAATAGTGTGAATTAAATGATTAAATTACTTTATATGGAGGATTGCTACATGTATATTTATATTTTTATTTGTCCTTACATATATATTTTCCACAACTCGGAGGCGAGACGCTGGGGGCGAAATTTTCGAAATCCACTGTTTGGGGGCGAAATTTCTGGGGGTGAAATTTCCGGGAGCGAAATTTCCGGGGTGCGAAATTTCCAGGGGGCGAAATGGTGGGGGCGAAAAGCCGGGGGCGAGATGCTGGGGGCGAAAAGCCGGGGGCGAGATGCTGGGGGCGAAATTTCCGTAAACCAGATGAGATACCCACCGGATTTATCTCAGGTATTTGCATTATAAATCCAGTACCCAAATTTGATGTGAATTGAGTCAGCATTACAAAAGTTATCATAATTATAAATTTTCTAGTGGCAGACACTTAGAAATAAAATTTCAGATCAAATTACCAAGCAAACTTATCTAAGATATTTGCATCAAATGTTCACTATTCAACTTTTTTTGAATCAGTTTAGTATTTTAAAAGTTTTCGTGATAGCATATTTTCAAGTGTCAGCGTGATTGCAAATGCCTGGATCTTGAAAAAAAAAATCGCAACAAGTTGCCCAATAAACTCATCCAAAAAAATTATAGAATAAGATCATTGTTCAACTCTAGTTCGAGTTGAATCAGATTTTACAAAGTTATAATGTTTAAAATTTTCAACTGGTATCCTAATTTAGAATTGTCTTGCTAGTTTGTGAATTCTGCCCTTTGTTAAAAATTGCGGATAAGGTTCACTTATAAACTTGGTTGTGAAAGATAAGTTGACTGTCCAAATTTGGTTCGTTTTAGAGAATTATTTCGGAAGTTTTCGTGAGTTTAAATTTTCAAGTGGAAGCCTGATTTCAAATGGATTCGCTTAGTTTAAGATATCCACCACTTTGTTCAAAATTTCGGATAAAGTTCATTAATAAACTTGGTTGAGACCCTTGTATGGTCTATGTATTCATCAAAATTGAAACAAAGTCGGAATACGCTTTTTACAATGCAAATTTGAAATTTTTAAATGGCCTTCACTTGCAAACATAGTGGCGGAGCATTTTGGTTGGCACATTCCTCCAAGTTATTCATAAGATAAGTTGACTGTCCAAATTTGGTTCGACTTGGAGTATTATTTCGTATGCTATCGTGATTTTAAATTTTGAAGTGATAACCTGATTTCAAGTAGCCTCGCTTACTTTAAGATATCCTCCACTCTGTTTAAAATAGCCGATAATGTTTATTAATAAACTAGGATTGAGCCCCTTATAGTCTATGTATACGTTACAATTCAAACAAATTCGAAATATGCTTTTTACTATGTGAATTTGAAGATTTCAATTTTTACAGTGTGCTATTCTATCAAATTCAGATAAATTTTCTTTATCTTAAGTTTTGCAATATATAATGTTAGAGTTCTTAAAGGTAACAGTGCATATATTTTCATAGATTGTTATAATTTTATTCTAGGTTGGATAGGTACATGCTACTAAAATATAAACCAATATATGAACCATTCTATCATAATTTATTTCTCTGTCGACTCAAAATTTTACACTATGTAGTTGCAATAGTAAGGTAGAAAAACATTTTACCATAATTTGGAGCTTTCATCAACATGAACTACCAAATCATGATAAAACATTTCGCCAACTTATAATTGACGCTAATGTACAACAAACATTTTTTAGAACATTTCTTTAGCAAGTTTTGATACAAACTAGCACACAAATGTATAACAGTGTGCATAGGTAATAAAACAATATATAATAATTTTCAAAAAAAAAAAAAATGTATTGAAGAAAATATAAAATTACTTTTAACAACATATGACTGTTAAAAACTGTAAAAATTAATATGCATTATAAATGAAAAAAAAAAAAAAATTGTTTTTTCGGGAATTATCTTTAGCTGAAAATGATACATTTTAATTTACATTTGTACGGTTTAAGAAAACCCACCTTGGCCAAACCATCACCCCCCCCCCCTTCAAGGAAAAAAAAAGTGCAGTACAACATCTATAAAAAATATAGTAAAAAAAAATCATTAAATGTAATTTTAGACTAATTAAATATAATTATGCGCTTCTTTTTTAATCATTCTATTTTCCTAACATAAATTTGCTTAAATAGATGTGTCAAATATTATAAATGAAAATAAGGATGATGTCTTGTATCTCATATATAATAAAATTTCTCCATGTGCATAATGTTGTAAATTGCAGTTTTTAATTATAATCGATTGATTTAAATAAACCGTTGATTGAAATAATTCCCATTTCCCCCACCTTTATATCCAACGAAAGGGTGACAAAAACCTTACAAAGAAATACCTATCCTATATAAATAAAATTAATGTCAAACTTTATCTGATTTTCATTTAGATAATACTATAAATTACAACTGTTTATAGTTATTTTTGTGATATCAGGAAGACGTAAATTATATTAACCGCTATCTGCCTCCATTATTAAAACTATATTCAGTTCTAATCTGAAATATGCAATTTTTTCTTTAAGCATTTTTTTAAGAGATTATCAGTAAATAATTGCTAATAAAATTTTTTGTTTAGATATTATGCTAGTTATCACAGAAAAAACATATTTCATACAATTTGCTTTTATTCGCCCAATGTATATATATTTACATACCATGCAAACATTGTTTTTAAATTTAAATGGTGCTCTTCAATATATTTTCTTTTATTTCTGCTTTTTTTTTCTGGCTAAGGAAAGTAACACTAATAATACATAAATGTCTTAGCTTCTATAGCCGTAAGTATTTTTATACAGAAAAAAAATATTTGCTTTAGATATAATCTGTGAAATCTACAGCTAAATATCGGTATGTGGTATTATTATTATTGTTTTTTTTTTTTTTTTTTTTTTTTTTTTTTTTTTTTTTTCCCTGAGATTTTATTCAAAGGTGGTTTTAAATTTTAATTATATTTAATTATTATATTATTTATTTATTATATTTATTTTTAATATTAATTTATTATATTTATTATATTAATTAATTATTTATTATATTTAATTTTATATTATTCACAGAAAACAATTCTTCCACAAATCATGAATCGATTTATATGTATGACTGTTAGAAGACTCCCCATAACTAAAATACACACAAACACACACACATACTGACTAAGATCTAGCGGGGGTGTGGGGGTGGGGGATGGACGCAGTAGACAGTAAAATCCTATAAATCGGATAAAAACTCGACTAAGAAATTTTGTCGAATACATGCTTTCGTACGTACAACAGTCGTGTAATCGAAGCAAAAAAACAAGAATAATTATCCTTATTTTACAAGTTTCGTTACAATATTTTTCTTTTTGTTTAAATCAGTCACATAATATTCTAATAATATTCTATAAAATTAGTTATCATTTATTTTTAAGTTAGATTTTGTATGTATTTTCATTTGATTTTTTTTTCTTTCATTACAAATTCAGTTAATTTTAAACAAAAGTCGTCATTTTCTAAAAGGCATTGTGAACAAGATTCTTTCATTAAGTCGGATTTTCAATTTAAAATATAATTTCTTTTTACAGTAAAATTACTGCAAATTGTATTTTCATTTTTTTTTTTTTTTTAGATTAAGTAAATGTCTCAATGATATAATTTTAAATAAATCCTCTGTTGAATAAATTCTTATTCGGATCAAATATTAATTGAAGAAAAAGAGTAAATTTCTTTCAAAATTTAATTAAACTTAATAAGACTTCCTTCGGGCAATTTTCAAATTCTAAACAGAAGATTAAATATAATTAAATTTCGAATTGTAAAACTCGATTAAATATTTGTCACAGACTTTTAAGCAAAATAGATTTTTTTTTTTTTAACCTAATTTAAAATTAAAAAAAAGTCTTTGAAGATATAAGTAAATTAGTTTCATTTATTTAACGCATGAAAAGAATACATAAAATAATTTCGATAACTTTTGTGAATATACACTACATTCTAGTTCGTTATAATAGTGCAAATTTATTAATGAATACTAATAAAGAATTAAATAATGATATTTAAAAAAATGGAAAATTATACATTACCATGAATTAATGATCTAAATTATAATTTATAATATGCTGTTTTCATTTCCGTACAATATAAACGACAGTAAAAAATCTATCGTGAATAAACAATACAATAAATTCTTCGATTCACAATACAAATATATGTATTGTACAGTATTTTTGAAATGTATAGAAACACACATATTTTTATTTATTTATTTATTTATTTTATTTATTTATTTTTTGTAAGCATGCCGCACATACAAAAAAGTATTTCTTTACATTATCTGTAGCCTGTGTTTTACATACCTTTATGTGTAAAATTTTAAATCGGTTATATTTTAAAATATTTTAAAATCTGCTAGCATTTTTATCTATTCTAATTTTTATTTTCTCTAAAACTTCAATTTATTTTATTCATTTACTTACAGTGTCATTACTTACAAACTTTGAATAAACACCATAAAATGCAATAAAATGGCAACAATTGTTTCGGGTCGAAAAAACACACGACCCTTCATCAGGCGAATAAATTAAGCTGCAGTCAAAGCAGCAACTCAAGCCGCTTTGACTGCAGCACTCGTGCTTACTTTATTCGCCTGATGAAGGGTCGTGTGTTTTTTCGACCCGCAACAACTGTTGCGAGTTTATTGCATTTTTTAGTGTTTATTCAAACTTTGTAAGTAATAATTTTTACAACGCCAGTTTTTTGGTGCTTCTATATTAAATACTTACAGTGTGTGTACTTACTTTTCTTTCAATATATATATGTATATATATATTAATTTTAAATAATTCTTTTTAAGTACATTTCCGAAATATATTTCAAAGATTAAGAATAATAATTTAAGTGTATTAATAATAAATATAGCTAAAACTGAGGTTATATTTTTACAACATTAAAAATATTAAAAAATGTAAGTAATCAAAAAACAGCCTGTGTTTGATCGTTTAGAAAGAAAAAAAAAACTTAAAACTTAATAATTAACATTATTTATAAGCGTAAAATAATTTAGAATGTTTGAAATATTCTTTCAACACATGACATATTTATGGTATTTAAAGAATAATTATCCTCATCTATTTTACAAACTCTACTAAATTTCTGGGCATTTTTCTTTGCGTAGTAAATTCAGCCTGTTGCCAATAAAATAAAATGCTTACAACTTTTTATTTCACTTATTTTTTATTACATAAAAAGGGACATTTCTCTGCACGGGAAATATAACTTAAATAAAATGGAAAAATAATATGTGTAATGAAAATTTCTAAAAAATTGACGCTACAACATTTTTTAAAATCTTACTTATTTATATTTAAAATATTAATTTCACACACACACAAATATATATATATATATATATATATATATATATATATATATATATATATATATATATATATATATATATATATATACACTGATGGAAAAAAAATCCCAACACCAGGAAGGAGCCGTGCTAGATAAACGAAATTTGGTAGGCGTATTTATACATCTGAAAGATGACGTCGATTCAAGTTTCGAGCTATGCGCATAAGTGTGGCGCTAGTAGCGACACTATGAACATGCGAATGAGGTTTGCTTTAAATAAGCGCTGTAAGGTAGTTGATATTTGACGTAGTGGGTTAATGTTAGTCAAGGATGCCTCTAACAAGACGAAGAAGCCATTATCAACAGCTCACTGAGTTTGAACGAGGTCGTGTAGTAGGGCTACGAGAAGGTGGGTTTTCTTTCCGCGATATTGCAGAAAGACTTGGCAGGAATGTATCCACTGTGCATGAGTGTTTGCAGCAGTGGTCAAGGGAAGGTACTGCCTCAAGAAGACCGGGTTCCGGGCAGCCACGTGGCACTACTGAGAGGGAAGACCGCCGTGTTCGGCGTATGGCTGTGGCTAATCGTACTGCGTCTGCAGCTGAAATTCGAGCTGCAGTTGGCACCACAGTGACACAACGGTTACAAATCGGTTACTTCAAGGACAGCTCCGAGACAGACGCCCTGTAGCGTGCATTTCACTGACTCCAAGCCACTGCCGTTTGCGACGTCAGTGGTGTCAAGCTCGTGCTCATTGGAGGACGGAGTGGAGATCTGTTGCGTTTTCTGATGAAATCCGGTTCTGCCTTGGTCGCAGTGATAGCCGTGTGTTGATTAGAAGGAGGCCAGGTGAACGCCTGCTAGCGACCTGTCTGCGGCCTAGACACACAGGGCCTACTCCTGGAGTTATGGTTTGGGGAGCAATTTCGTATGACAGCAGGAGCCTTCTCGTGGTTATATCACGCACCCTGACTGCAAATTTGTACGTCAGTCTAGTGATACAACCTGTTGTGCTGTCATTCCTGAACAGCATTCAAGGGGGTGTTTTCCAACAGGATAGCGCTCGCCCTCATACCGCTGTTGTAACCCAACATGCTCTACAGAGTGTCGACATGTTGCCTCGGCCTGCTAGATCACCAGATCTTTGTCCAATCGAGCACGTATGGGACATCATTGGACGACAACTCCAGCGTCATACACAACCAGCATTAACCGTCCCTGCATTGACCGCCCAAGTGCAACAGGCATGGAACTCCATCCCACAAACTGATATCCGACACCTGTACGACACAATGCATGCACGTTTGCATGCTTGCATTCAAAATTCTGGCGGTTACACCGGTTACTAATGTACCAACATTTCACATTTGAAATGGCTCTTCTTTCCAATGGCTCTACCTCTGATCTTGAAACTTTAATCAATTAAATATGTTACCTAGACAAATGTATTGCTGAAATTTCATTACTGTACAATAATTTTTTCTTGGTGTTGGGATTTTTTTTTCCATCAGTGTATATACTTGAATTTACTTTAACTCTATAAAGGAAAACACATAGAGGATAATTTCAAAGTTTTAAGTAGCCTTTATTTCCATTACCTTAAAGAATTACTAAAAAAAATAAGAAAGAAAGAAAAAAAGAAAAGAAAACAGAAGAAAATAGAATAACTGCACTAGTAGTTGGCTATTTAAAGATATTTTCTGGCTATATTTTTAAATTGTTTAAACTTTAGAGACTTTGAAAATAACCGGTGTTTCATACCTCAAATAACTCTTTCTGTGCACTAATGCAGTGCGATATTTGCTTAATGGTATTTTACATATATATAATGGCACTTATATATATATATATATATATATATATAAAATCCGAAGAGCTTAAAATGAGCCAAAAAAGACACTTTTTAGATCCGGTAGTAGGAATCTATCTAGTAAAATGCGAATCTATCGAATATATTTCTACGTAATTGTATATACGTATGTTATATACGTATTTGTAAACGAAAATATTTCAGCCACAATAATGTATTTAAAAAATATTTCCATCTCTACTTCTTAGAAAAGTTTCTGACTATTTAATTCTTTCTGCCAACTTTCTTATATATATTTCTTTATGGTATATTTTATGGCCCCTTATTTTTTACTTCTTGTCTGCCTATCTTCCTTTATTTCTTTTTCTGCTGGAATTTTTTATTGTTATTTACTCTGTCTCTTCTTCTTCATCTTCTCCTTTTTTTTTTTTTTTTTTTAGTCTCTAAATTCTGCTCGTAATTTCTCCCATTTTTCCATGCCAACTTTCCTATATATATATATATATGGTATATTTGCCACGCTAATAAATTGACGACTCTTGCAATATTAGCATTTTGAGAATGCTCTTTGAACAGTCATCTTATAATATTTTTAAATACACAGTTTCAAAATGAACAATTTGTGGGTATCTACGGTTGTATTTAGTAGATTAAGACTCATTAGCCCGTGATCTATGACTTACAATGAATTCCAAACCGCTTCGAACAGACGTGTTTTAACAATATTTCGGGCCAGCAATTTGCAACTGAAGTTTAATCATTGAGACGTGAGGATCAAAATATTTTCTATTTCCTTTCGTTCCACATTTAATACGTTACATCTAACTTCCTCGTGCATCGAGTTTAATTTCATAGGCCTTGCAATAGTGATACTGCAGTATTTTTTATCAATCAAGACATTTTGCACGTTTTTGGTCGCATTTTTATATGTTTTTTGATAATTACGATTTTTCGTTTGGTTCAACAGCAATCTACATTTTATAACCCATTTTAGGGTGGTATGTTACAGTGGTCCAGATTCTAGAGCAAACAGCTCGTAATCGAAGAATTGGTGGCTCGATACAGAAGCTGGCCACGCAGTGTGTGTATTACTAGCTATTTATGCACGTAAAATCCGTTTTGATTTAGTGCCCTTAATGTTCCTCAAAAAATAGAGCGCCTGGTGGTTTCCGAAACGCGGTAGCCATCCTCTTCTCCGATAATCAATGTTTTCATAGTACGTCTGTAGGCTAACACAACAGCTGAATATATATATATAAATCGCTAATCGGTCACTGCGTAGCACTAATATGATATTAAATCTACCCAACCCCAAACTTAAACTACAAAATTTCTAAAATATCAATATTACAAATGAAGACATTTATTATTGCAATTTGTTTCTCCATATGTAAAGAAAGACCGCGGTAACCCAGTCCGTAGAATACCCAGCTCATGATTAGAAGATTGTGGTTCGATACTCGAGGCCGTGAAAAACCGTAGTGTACAATAGTGGTGGCTGGTGCGCATAAAATCCGTCGTGATCGCAATGTTCTCCATGATCTCATCCAAATTATACCTATGGGGTCAATGAAGCAGAGAACCATTGCTTATGTGGAGGATCAAAATTTAATTGCATATTCTTTAGAGATGCATACCAGATGCATTCCAATTGCATTCTTTAGAGATGCATATCAGACACTCGCCAATTACCCATAGTGCAGTATTAGTGCGACGTGAATTATTCTTCCGTATTTTATACTTTTAAACCAACCAACCAATGAAATTTCCAAGTAAAAAAGAAATAAATTAAATTTGCAGACGGCAAATTCCATTTCACAATTGCACCACCTAAAATCTATCTTCTATATTAAGCATAAAATTTACCCCGCATACGAATTTTTATTTGAAGTATATTTACAATTTAATGTTGCTATTCTACCGTAACCACATTGTGCAAAGTGTAACACCAGTGCTATGTAAAACTCGCTCAACTAAAGAGAACTTTGTAGAATCCGCTTATTTATTATTCAAAAGTGTAAAGGTTTCGCAATTACAAAATATATTCTTGAAAATATCAGAGTGTCTATTACTCTCAAGAAGTAAGAGACAACAAATATGAGGTAAAAATTGAGTGAATTACACCACAGATGTGCTCCTGGTATATTTATCTGAGTGTCAGAACCTACTGTTGATCCAAACACAGAGTAGTAAAATCTAAGTATTCAATGAAGTAGACACATTTTGATACCAGATCGAATGATGTACAGTACAAACTCGAGCATTCAACAGACCGTAATAAGGATGCATGGTATGCCAATTACTGTGACACTTCGTAAAATAATCAAAATAAGATATACCTCTAAATACTGAAGTAAGAACCTGATTTTTTTTTCTCTAATTACTTATCCAGTGATTCAATGTTAGTATTGCAATGGGAACCGGATTTTACAAACTATTTCATAACACAAGCCAGAAAAAAAAAAAAAAAAAGTCTTCAAATTGTCTCGCCACTTTTGAGTCAGCTCTAAAGAGTCAAAGGAATTACATCCGTCTTCGAAATTTTGGTTTATTTCGTGAAGGATGTCTCTGGACAGGGACTTAGAGGTGAGTCGAAAACAGTCCCCAATTTCCAACTACATAGTTCTAGTGCGACACAAAACTCATTCAACTTCTAAATTTAGGTGATTATTGAGCTGCGTCTAATACATTGAGTAGTGATAGAAATAGAGTACGGATTCCTTATACTGGCTATGGAGAAAAATTCTGTAAAAATTACTGAATTCTTGAGCCTTCTTTTGACGATTATCGCTTTCATGGCAACTGGTTCTTGGGAATTTGCATGTTTTAAATGGTTTGGGGAAACCTACTTTCAAGGTGTTTGAATGCCTGCTTTGGTGGAAGTTGAATGATGGTTTGGCTATACTGACCAAACGTCCCCGCTTTCTGGGGGCAAATGGAGACCTCCTTTTTTTTAAAGGCATTTTTCTAATTTTTTAAAAATTGTAGAAAGTAAATTATTAATCAGCAATACTTTATTTTTAGTCCTTATTTATTAGGAATAAAAAAATGACTCCATAGCTGGATAATTGTAGCAATCTGATCAGCCTAGGTTTGGTGAATGAATTGGAGTTTGGTGGAGATGTGATGTTCAGGAACAAAAAGGTTACTAGCCCACTTTAATATCTAGTCGATGGTTCAATACTGGCTTTGTTTTAGAAGTTACATGATCCGGTATTGGTTAGAGCGGCCCGTTGCTGGTCGCGATGACATTTTTCGGTACAACAGAGGACAACCAAAACAATATTATACAATAATACTAAATTTAAATTTTAGCACAATAATACATTTTGCTTAGCTATTTTAGCTATCAATAATTTAATAATAAATAGAGGGAAAGCAAAGAATATTTTATTTCCCTATTCAAAACTATAAGGAAATTAAATCACAAAAAGTTAAAACTTTTTCAGTTAAACTAAACTTATTCTAAAATTGATGGCTGGAAATTTTAGTACTTGCTCATGTTAGTAGTACAGAAGTGAAATAGTAACACTGAATTACTGTTCGAAACCATGCAAGCATAAGAAAGCTTTTTTTCAGAGTTTAATTTTAAAACTGTCCACTATTGGTAAGGAATCTGCAACTGGTTATTTCTCGTTATTTTTTAAAAACGCATTTCACATTTTTATTATTCCTCTAAAAACAATTAGAAACATTAAAATTTTAATTTTAAAGAATATAACTATTAATACAATTATTAAATTTCTGTTGTAAAATATGTGTTTCACATGGAATCCCAACAAATCTAATATTTCAATAGTCTTCTCTCTCTCTCTCTCTTTTTTTTTTTTTTTTTTTTTTTTTTTTTTTCACAAAGTTTCCTATTTCCTTTATTATATAATATAGACAATATGCCACAGATAATAAAATGAAAGTATCTGTCACATAAAAGAAAACTTAATGGCCAAATAAGCTCAAATATCATATTATAGAAAAGCCAATAAAAGGAAAGAAATAAAACTAAAGTTTGGGAGGCTTGTTTAATATTTCTTTTGAAAAAAAAATACATTTTTTTTTTCGCTCTTTTGGTAGGATTCTTTGAGTATTAAATTCCGTAAACAGTTTCAAGTTTTCTCCAGAACAATAGCATATCTATTCAGGAAACTGTAATTTCTGTTTCTGATTTTTTTTTTTTTTTTTTTTTTTTTTTTGTCATTTTAAATTTTAAAGAAAAATATAACATGATATTATATGAATTCCCTTTTTACCATGAAATATATTACTACCAATATATAAGAGTATTTACTTTTTTCTTTACGTTAATTTTTAGATAAAGAATAAATTTTGTTTATTTGCTTTTTAAACCTTTCTATCTTTATCTTAATATATATAAATCTCGTGTCACAATGTTTATCTTCAATGGACTGCTAAACCACTTAACCGATTATAATAAAATTCCTTCACCATGTTTAGTTCGATCCAACTTGAGAGATAGGATATTTTAAATCTCAAATTATAGTCGCAATTTTAATTTATTGCTAATTATTTGTCTGTTATTATTTGACAGTCACAATTATCTGTTAACTCCAAATGATTCTAACAGATGTCGATACCTTTCGACTGGGTTGAAATGAAAGCTGAAATATATTTGGTTCTGCCATCTACACAAAGAATCTTCAACTTTTTAACCTATTAATAAATTTCGTATAATTCAACTAGCAGACCCGGTCACGCGTTGCTGTGACTAAGTTATACGTTGAATTATATTCCAGTAAATTATTTAATACAGTTAAATTATTATTTACGAATAAAGACGAAAACGTTGTAGCTGATGTAAATACCCACAGGATTGAGATTTGAACCTTAGGTCAAAATTTGGAAGCGATTGATAAAAATTTTCGTAGAGTTGATATTAAGCACAAATTAATTTTATTGTAGGGTCTTATAAATTTTAATGGAGAAGTGATATATATTATTGCTAATGCTACTTAGGATAAAAATGCTAAAATGACTAATATATAAATTAAATTATATTAAAATTCTATTAAAATAAAAGTATAAAAGAAGCAGACGATTTTAAAATTAATTTTTATGGAGGAGTGAAATATAATATATGCTATAATGGATAATTTTACTATAAAATGACCTCATCATCTTCATCTATATAAATAAAGAGAAGTGTCTGTGTGTGCGTCTGTGTGTGTGTCTGTGTGTGTGTCACACTACTGATCGCAGAGCTTCCAAATTTGGCATATAGGTACCTGGGACCATGCATGTGTGCACCTCATCGAGATTTTTTCGAATTTCGAATTTGAATTTTTTAAATTAAAGTTTTTTCGATTTTAAATATTGGCTTTAATGCTTCATTTTTCATAGATTTATTATTTTGCTTCTATCGTCTGCGTATCTTAGCAACGGCTATTACGCAACTTATTTTTATTGAATACATTCATTTGAAGGCGATTTTTTTTTTTTTTTTTTTTTTTAATTTGTTATATTTATTAATCGTAATGCAGCAGAAAAAATTTATAACAGTTATATTTAATTTTTTATAGTAGAACAACTTCTTATTTTTCAATTTTTAATTAATTCCTTTAAAAGAAAAAACTTTTATTTGTTAATTTTTTTAATTTACAGTATTTATCGGGAAAAATAGTAGTATATACGTAGTAAAAAGGATTAAAATGATTAAAATTTATTTGTTTATATGTTATATTTATTTTTTAATCAACTTTTTGTTTTGTTTTATTTTATTTCATTGGTCGGAATCAAATTGTAATAAAGTGTAAATAGCATGGGCTATAAAATACATGGTTCAAAACTAAAATATTTAATAGATGCTGAGATACAGTCATCTTTAAAATCGTAGTTCTTAAATTGTAGCAGATCCCCCCTACCGTCGATAAATATCCAGATTGAAGTGCCCGGAAAAGATCTTTCTACAGTCACGGGAAATCTAGACCTGATGCAGTGCGGGCGGGAAAAAAGCTGCCGTAGACAGCGGGTACCCTAAGCGAAGTTTTGAGCAATTTCATTTTCTTTTCTTTTTTTTTTTTTTTTTTTTGGTTTTTTCAAGAATGTGGTGTAAAAAAATAAATATTAATTCAATTCTTTCAAAAATTCATTTAAATATAGTGACCAGCGAAGCGGGCGTAGCCTGCTAGTATATATATATATATATATATATATATATATATATATATATATATATATGTGTGTGTGTACATACATACAGGGATAGGTATAGACATGGATGTAAACAGATATAAATAAATGGGTTGTTCATTGTAAAAGTGAATTATCTGAAATAACAAGCTTTTTGTAAATTTAGGCGTGTATTGAAAAAAGGCAAGTTTCAGTAAATGTTATCGATTTTTTGTGTTTAATACAACTCAGAAGAATAAGAATTTATAAATTATATTAAATATAATTTAAAGTAACCTGTAAACATTTTTATAATGAATATATAGAAGTTATAGTGTTCTGAAAATAACACGCGAGGCCATTCATGTGAATTTAATGCAATTATTGGAGTTTCTTCACTTTTATAATGAAATATGTGTCTAAATGGGATACAATTAAGCAAAAATATACATATTGAAAAATATAGAATTGCACCATTTTTATAATGAAGCGTCCATATGTGTAATATGAAAATTCTATGAAAATATTTCACAGTTAGGAAAATGAAATGGTATATATAGTGGATTTGAGGATATGAAACTCATAATTCAACGACATTTAATGATGTTAGTGCAGCTGGTGATTAAATAAATTTAATTTGCGGAAATTCCTAAATTTTCTTTAATATATAAAACAACGTCATCTGCCATACAACAACAACAAATACTTAATTTTATATTCATATAATATGGAATTCGCATACGAATTTTTATGTAACTTTAATCAACATATGCTAATATGTAACGATGCATAAAACCGTAGAAAGTACGTAATAGCAGCGACTATGTAGTCCGAAATACCCATTTAATAAGCATTCGTTATCACTATGGCTATTTCACATTTAAAACTTGATGCATTTATACGATATAGAAAGTGACATAAGACCTTCCCGTGCATAGAGAAAATCGCAACATATCAGCACCATCTGTCGAACAGTATGCACCCAATCTAAACCAGAATTGTTATTATAAACTTTTTTTTCGCATATCAAATTTGTACAGCTACACAGAAGAATATCTGAAATTTTAGCCTTCCCATCAACAGAAGTACTCACTGCATAAAAGCGCAATGTGCTGGAAGTTTCGCATCAATGTTTGACAAGCAAAGTAATTATCAATGTGCAACAAAATTCAATTTCATTTAAATTATGTGCATTCGATTTTCGCTAAATATATTAAACATTTACGTCACACTTACACCCAGACTAACTGACGGATATATTTTCTAAAAATTACCAAATATATTTCAAGATATATTTATATATACAAGTTCATAAAAACACTCAACTTATTAACTTTCTCAAAATTATTACTCTCTTCTATGAATGTAAAAAAAAAGAATAAAATGCGATGCGAAAACACATTCGCTTTCGCAAATCAATTTTATAGATGAAAATCATACACAAAAGCTTTTTCTTAAAATTAAAATTGTTTCTTTGGTAAAAGATTTGTTTTTAAAACTTTAATTTATTTCTGTCTTTGGAACACCGGTTGCTACGATGCAATATTTACTAATGAAAGTACACGTCTAGTAAATTTAATATGTTTAAGTGCCTATAATGTAATATTATCTCAAATGGATGTTATATATATAAGTTGTATTGGTTAGATTTTTATCAGATGTAGATATTTAAATTAAAGCATTATGGAAATTAAGATTTTGAAGAATATTTATTCATGTATTATGTTGCAGGAAAATATGTTTATTTTATGAAGCTATATATATTGATGGATTTGATTTTACATCTATATGTTCTTAATTTTTTTTTTTTTTTTTTTTTTTTTTTTTTATAAAATGATTAATCAAAATAAAAATTATTTATAATAACGGCACTTAAGAAAATGTTTATTTTTACAGTTGTAGTTATCTATTAGTTTTTTTTTTTTTTTTAATAGTCCAAAAAATCTAATGATTTACATTAATCTAAATTGATAAAATATTAAAATTAAATAAAATGGTTTTTGCTTTTAATTAACACCATATAAAATATAGTATTACTTTAGAAATGTAAAGAAAATTTCCGCTGTCTAAATTTACATTATTCACTATGTAAATTCTCTAAAATTGATATATATATATATATATATATATATATGTATATATAAGAAGGAAAAAAAAACACCTGCAGTAGAAAAACGTGAAAATATAATTCATTCTTAATGCATTATATGACGTTAAAATTTAAGTCTTTCAAAAATATAGAACTATATTTATTAAGTAACTACAGATTTGAGTATAACTATAGAATTAAGTAACGGTAAGATTTTATATATTAAAATAAAATGCACATTTCTTCTAAAGCACACTCGATGTTTTATATAAAAATAATATTTCTTTTAATTATCATTTTATGCAGTAACATCCATTAAGTAAACGTATCGCATCGGGCAAAATGTCTAAGTGTGTATTAATGTACTCGTTACCCCAGAAAATTTTGCATAAAAAGAAATGTATATGCCGATGCATTGAAATGTGTAATGTTTTAATGGGGATACAATTTTTTTACGTTATTCATTTCTTCATATTATCGTTTATTTATTTATTTTACAAAAATTAAATAAGAAATCCCAAAAGTATAGGTAGAAATTTACTATTAAAAGAGGTTTTTTTTTTTTTTTTTAATCCTCTCTGAAATGCTTATGTGTCTTGCCTTTTTTTAAATTTAGATTAACTTAATATTTTTCTAAATTTTAATATTTTTAATGATTCAGTTAAAAATGATTATGTTGATTAAGTTTCTTAATGTATGCTATGTTTTCTTAATGATTATGTTATCTTTATTTTAATGATTATGTTAAAAGTAAGTACTATTGTTTATACTAATTAAAAATTTAAAGATTCTCAATTTACATAAAAAGATCATTTTGTTGTCATGCAGTAACATCTAGAAAGTTGAATGTATCGTAGCATGCTGAATTAGTATATACAAGCTATTGCACATGTTATTGGAGTAAATTTTTCTTTAGAAAAGTAAAAGAACTACACGTTACATTCCAATGCTTAATATTTATCTCGAAAGTATAAAATTCCTTACGTGCAATCTTCAGTTTATAGTTTGTATCTTTCATTTTACGTCTATCAGTTTATAGTAGCAGTTAAATTTATTTCATAGTGGGAAAAAAAAGTCCTGTGAGGCATTTCTTTGATATTTGTTTAAAGAAAAATTTTACTGGAAGAGGTTTTTTTTTTTTTTTTTTTTTTTTTTTTTTTTTTTTAATCTTGATTTCTTAATTTTTTTTTTTTTCGAATTTAAATATTTTTATTTTTTATTTAAATTTATATATTTATTTATTTTCATTTTTTGAACTTTCAATATTTATTTTCTTTTTCTTTAATAAACTTGATAAAAGAATTAATATTAATATAAAAATGTAATATGGAATTTAGGATTAATAAAATTTCATTAAAAATGTAAATATTTATGAATTTATTCCTTTATATATATATATATACATATATATATATAATTTGGATATTTTAATACCTTTGTAACACTCAGCAATAAAAAGGTAGATGAAAATACTAAAAAATAATTAAATTTTAAATGAGATTTATTTCGAATAAAAATATTGTCACGGTGATAATTTAATTTGAGTACCAATGATTAATAAAAAGAAGTTAAAGTACTTACGCAGAAGAGAAATGACAAAAACATACCACATAAGCCTAACGATGAGATAATAGTTTGCAAGAACCATTAAAGTATTAGAAACAGTCAAAATTTTATAGAAAAGAGAAAAGGATAAAATTACCAAAGAGATCCGTTAAAAGGGAAAAAAAAGAGAATTCATGAATTGGAAACTGGAATTTTAAATGCTGAAAAATAGAAATGTTCACCCATCAGAAAACTTGCATTTCTATCAGCGGAGTGGAAGATTTCGGAGAACTGTATAGCTAATTCAAACCAATATACATCTCAAATCTCTATCTTGCGACAAAACAAAATAAAAAAAAAGAAATTAGATTAAACAATAACACAAACCAAACGTTATGCAAGGAAGAATAAAGATTGTTAAAATATACAATTTAAGAAATACACATGTTAAACGATACATACGGAGATAGTAGAAATAAACAGGTGGCCAAACGAAATTAGTAAAAAGAAAAGATTAAAGGTAAAGAAACGATTAATCGATTTAGGTGCTACTTAAATGCAATAATTGAATGCGTTAAGTGATCGTTATTAATCTTAAAAAGCTAATAATTGTATTAAAAGAATTTTTTTAATGGGTTATTTAATTTTAACGTTAATCTTTTTAAAATTCAGTTTA
Organism: Salticus scenicus; assembly: GCA_963930645.1. Classification (NCBI taxonomy): domain Eukaryota; kingdom Metazoa; phylum Arthropoda; class Arachnida; order Araneae; family Salticidae; genus Salticus; species Salticus scenicus. Next base: position 226,141,990 of record OZ005656.1, on the reverse strand, counting down.
TATTTAACTTTCAACGTAACGTGAGCAAACGCCATCTTACGTGAAAAAAGATATTTACTATTAAGTAAATACAGAAAATGGACGATTTAACTAATGTTTACTGTAGTTTAGTTTAATGTTTAGTCTTAACCAATCTCATTCAAAGGCCAACGTGTCATGATTTAGACATTATGGTTATTGGTGATTTATTTATTATTAATATTATTAATATTATTGTTATTGATTTAATTTAATTTAATTAATTAATTAATTAATTAATTAATTAATTAATTTTATTTTATTTATATAAGTCTTTTTTTTTAATAATTTTTTTTATTTAATCTATAGAATTTATTAAAATTAATGGAACCACCAAATTTGATTATGCATGGAATGAAATATTCAGTGTGAATAATTAAACAAATTTTACGTTTGAAGAGTTGAATCTTTTATAATATCAGAAAAAAAAAAAAAAAATGTATCCTTCAAATTGCAATAATACTATGCTTCATATATATATGTAGTAATATTTATTTTGTATATTTTTCTTTCATTAATAACAAAGCAACTAGTTTTACTAAATATTCTATGAATGTAAGTTTAGAAAATCCTATTATTATTATTATTATTATTATTATTATTATTTATTAACAATAGTGATAATTATATCAAAGTGTATTAAATAAAAAAATAAATAAATAAATAAAAATAATTTTCAGTGTCTTTCACTTGAAAATTATATATTTATAAAACCTAAAATATATTATGTTCTAAAAAATGCGAGGTACAGGATATAAAACTTAAAAATTATGTTTCTAGAAAAAGTCCCTATCTACTGTAAGATACAATTATTATTCTTTACATGATATTGTGCTGTAAGCATTTTTTCTCTATATAAAATTTTTAATCAATCAAGCAACACCAATAAAAAAAGATATGAATAGAGAATATCTCATAAAAATGTGTCAGCTAAAAAAATTGCAAGAACCTCAAGGAAATGAACCTGAGTAATAAATCTTAAGAAAAAGCCAGCGTCTAAATATTGTTGAAGAAATGAAAGAAATTTATGATACATATAACACTGAAGCAGGTGATCGTTAACTATATTTACAACAAAGAAAATACATTTTCTAATAAATTTGTAAATGCAAGTTCTTTTAGTGCTAAATATCCAGAAATATTTATGGTAATTTTCTCAAAGGAGAATGTAAATCAGAACATTTTACAAAAATAACCAATGTATAAATTGCAAAATTAAAGTGTATATATTTACAGCCCCTGGTCAAATTATTAGACGCACTTAAGTTTTTTAATAATTACCTGTTTTGCATGAGTTTATATGCAATAATTTTATATTTAAACATACATGTAATGGGTTTTTGTTCAGGAGATTTTTTATATACTTCCTATTTGTATTTATTTTTAACGTATGGCATCACAGTGTTAGCACGTTAGCCATCTTCAAACCTCAAAATATCACTAAGATTAAAGGTTTCTGAAGCTAGCGTGCGACACATAAAGAAGAAAATTGAGTCACGGGATGAATTGACCCGAAACGAAAGAAAAGATGCGGCAAAAAGCCTATTTTTACTCCAAGGTCAAAAAGACGTTTAAAGGAAATTTGCCTGGAAAACAGATTTGCTATCACAAAACTGGTAAAATCGTCACTCCAAGAGGCTAATGTTAATGCTTCTGAGCGCACCTTTCTAAGAAAATTAAAAGATTTAGATTTTAAGGCCTGCCGCCCCAGGATGCCCAAGTTAACAGCTGCAATGAAAGCAAAGCGTCTGAAGTGGGCCATACAGTGGCGTGATAAAGATGTGGACTTCTGGTGATCGGTAAATTGGTATAATTTCATCACAAATGATACATTTAATATCATTTTCTATGAAATAAAGAAATTCCAGCACAGAAGTTTATGAGGTTTATTAACTTTTTTCTATTTTTGACTGGTCTGCTTCAGCGATAAAATCACATTTGCAGAATAAAGTTCTGTTTGTGCGTCATCGTCACGGAGAAAAGTTTCATCCTGACTGTGTCATTCAAACTGTTAAGCACACTACAAAAGTGATGATATTGTCAGTCATCAGCGACAAGGGTACTGGACTTCTGTACGTGGTAAAAGGTATAATGAGACAAGATCAGTACAAAGAAGTTATACAAAATTGGTTGATTCCGCAGCTCAGAGAATGGTTTCCAAATAGGGAGCCATTCGTTTTTATGCAAGATGGAGCTCCCTGCCACACAGCACGGTCTGTTAAAGCTTTTTCGGAAGAGCAAAATATTGGCCGGGTAATAGCCCAGATATGAACCTTATTGAAAACGTGTTGGAGCTGATGAAGAGAGAAGTGGCTAAAGATGGGATCACAAACAAAACGCAATTCTCAGAAAAGATTATTCATGTGTGGAATCATCATCCTCAAATGCAGGAGATAGTACAGTCTTGCATTGATAGCAAGCCGCGCAGAATTGAAAATCTCATAGCGGCTAAAAGTGGCTCAACAAAATATTAACATTTATTTGCATTAATTTTGATTTTTTTCAAGAGTTAATAAAGACATATTTTTTCTATAACTATGATGTTTTGTTTGTGTTAAAAATAGATAATAAGGTGGATAATAAAAAATATATACATTGTATCTTGTAAAAACTATAAAGCTGTATTGTATCAACTAATAATTAAGATTTTACATAGAATCTTATAGTGCGTCTAATAATTTGGCCAGGGAGTATATATATATATATTTCGAAATTTATAACATCTAAAACAATCGTAAATATATATATATATATATAACAATATTCGCGAATATTTCATTTTTAGATTTGTAAAAAAAAACGAAATTTATGAAACTAACTATCTGATTTAAAATTCTAAATAACGATAAATTATTTATTTTCCCAAATAAAAATAAAATAAATAAATAAATACAACAGTTTTTTATATAATACTTTTAAGTTTGAATAATAATGTCACTGAGAAAGGTTTATTGATTGTTTCATCCCAAAAAGTTTCATTCTGAAATAAATTTCGTTTTTTTCAAATTGCTGATTTTATATATATATATCACATATACAATCATGTTTCTGAAAATTGAAAAAAAAATAAATAAATAAAAAATAAAAAACGTTAAGGGAAGCGATTGAGCGGAAATTTTTAGCAAACGAAAATTACAGTGTGATAAGAAAATGATTAACAGCTGAGAATCATTACCCATACGTGGGCAGGGCCCTCTGAACTGCTGCTGAAGCCGCATAAATAGAAAGCTGCTGCGGGACGTTGAAAATAATCTATGATTATCTGCTTGTGGTAAACGTTATGTGAGGCATAATAATGCCACTTCGAGAAAAGACGATTACATTTCTAAAATATTACGGAGGTTAAACGGGGAAATCAATCACTGGCCTTCATGAAGGAAGACTTAACAAAAGTGTAATAGCAGCGCATGTCCAGCGCAAAAGCAGAACAGTAATGCGTATTTGGAAGCAACTGACTAACAAGAATCAGACATCTCTAAAATCATGGTTTGGACCTCAAAAAATGACGTCAAAGCGCGATGGTAGGTGCCTGGTCCGCATGGTGTTGACGAAACATGCAGCTTCATCTTGACATTTGAAAGCACTTTGTTTACCGCTGCAGGTATATCAATGTCTAGTTCCTCTTGTATTCGACGTCTGCTACATCGTGTGCTTCGGGCAATAACATTTTTATACAGGAATTCACTTATGCAAAACTGTTGACTACTGCGGATACAATGGACTCATGGACACAAGAGACTTGCGTTCAGATTAGAAAGTATGAACATTGCATTCTTTCAAACTATTGCGTATGCGGATGACTTTTCGCTTGTTGTCTCGGGTCGCACGAGGGATGAGCTATAGAGTCAGGCGAGGATGACCCTCTCTCTCTTTAGCAACTTGTTACATAAATATAACCTTAAACTCTCCCCTTTTTAGTTCCAAGCTCTTACCTTCTCTAAACCAAGAATTCTTCGCAGGACTCCGGTGATGATGATAGATGGCATCAGTGTTAGACATGTACCCCATCTTAATATACTAGGTCTTACAATAGACAAGAACATTAGTTGGACTCAACATTTAAATGATCTAAAAATAAAATGCCTCAAAATTTATCATAACTCAGCTAAAATGGTAGGGAAAAGATAGGGTATTTCAACAAATTTACTAAAAATCTGGTACAATACTACTATAGACAAGATTATTACATACAGTGCAGGCATCTGAGGCGGGCGTTTAAAGCAACTGGGAGATGTAAAAATTAACTCAATTCCAAGAATGTTTCTTTTACAAATTTCGCGAGGCTATAGAACTATTTCTACAGACGCCCTCTCAGTCATCATTGTGGTCCCACTTGCTCATCTTCAATTTAAATATTGTTATCGTAAAGTAAATATTCTTCAACTTAATAACTCAGCAATCGCTAATAAATACTTTGAAAATATGTTAATACAATCTCATTCTCCTAACTGGATCATTCACCGTGCTCAAGATGTAGCCTCGTTATTAGTTAATAGTTCTAAGAATAGTTTTTCCCTGTCTGCTCCTGTTGCAATCTATACTGACGGCTCTAAAATTGAGCAAGGAGTCGCAGCAGCATTTTGTGTCCACAGGGGCAATATTTGTATCCATCAGTGGGCCTGCAAGCTTGAGGACTATAATACCGCTTTTCAGGTGGAACTCTTCGCTATTGTAAAACAACAAAGACCAATTTACTTCTCTTCCCATTTTTAGTGATAGTCTCTCGGGTCTGCAGGCTATAATTAGTTACAGGAGCAGACACCCTCAGGCAATTAAAATAAAACAACTGCTAATTTCACTTAATTCCTTAGTTTCACTGACAGACGTTTCTGCCCATAGGGGTGTCGTGGCCAACGAACATGCAGAGGACTTGACCAAGGCAGCTACAGAGTAACACACTCCTCTTTACTCTCTCCCAGTCCCACCTTCCTATGTCAAAAGAAAACTAAAATCTCTCCTTTTCCGGGAATGGCAGTCTTGGTGGGAAGATTCCGTCAACGGCATAATTACTTTCTCTCTAATACCATATGTTTCGCTCAATGATTGGGTACTTACCCCAGAAACTACAGCGTTTTTAACTGGGCATGGCCCTTCTCCGGCTTATCTGCACAGATTTTGTCGTTGACGTTCGCCCCTATGTTCTTGTGGAAAGGAGGATTCTACCCTTCATTACTATTTCCATTGTCCGCATACAATAATATATGACTTAAAAAATCAGTAGAATAGACTGGCCAACTCTCTGACTAATATTTTAACAAGACCTTCACTTAAAACCATTAAACTAAAAAGAATTTTTGAATTACTCTTAGATATTTCAAATAGAACAAATTAAATTCTTCTTAAGTCATTTATAATTATCTAACTCCTGAACAGTTAAATAAAATAAAGTATTTAATAATCTCATAAGTTAAAAACCTTTTTACTTACCCACTATCCCTAAAATATATATTCTTTTCTCATGTGTTTGTAAATGTCGTAATACACCCAACTTCGCACTATGTCGAACCTTGTTCTGGCGAACTGATTTGTTTGTAAATAATTCTCCCTCCGTCCAATTCAATTCTAGCTTATTGTACTTTTGAGTTTTTAAGTTTTATTTTATGCCCCCTTCCCCTTCCCTCCCCGTCGCGTGATTACTCTGTACTGGCTAATTTTTCCTTTGTGTATTATTATTATTATATTTTTTTATTATTATTATTTTTAAGTTTGTTAATAATTATTACATATTAGTAATACTTCGCCCTATGTAGCGTGGGAATATTGTTCTGGCGAATTTTACCCTCTGCTAATATCCCCCCCTCTCTCTCTGTACTTATTCAGATATACTCTCTCTGATATACTCTCTCTGTACTTATTCACGGTGACTGTAAACATTCAAATTACTATGCTTTTCTTCGCCATATGTCGTGACAGAATGTTGTTTCGGCGGCTTATATGTCGCCCCTTGTCGAGTGTTAACCTCATTCTGACGAACCTTGTAATTTTATTTCTATTTTTTTTTTTTTTTTAATTTTTAAATAAACGTTCCGGAGTAGGGGCCTAGCATAGCTAGAAGCCCTCGACACCACTCTTTGAGTGGTGCGCGGCACCTCCTCCTTGTTACATCCCTGTTAAATGACTCTACTTTCGCGACAGCTACTTTAAGCCTAGTAGCCCATAAAAATATAAACAAATAAAATTATAAAAATATTGAAAAAAGAAAAAAAAAATATATATATAAGAAACAGAAACAATAATCTCATAATTTATGTATTTTCGTTTAAAATGGTGACAAAACTTCAAAAGTCACCAAAAGGAGCTATAATAAGTCTGTACCACGATCAGATTACATACGTATTTATTTATTTATCTATTCTTCTATATATACGAACAATTATTAACTAACTATAAAACACATATAAACGCAAAAATTTGTTCTCTCATACGACAGACACAGCGCTCCTAACGCATTGTAATATTATATTCGATGTGAAATTGCGGTCGACCGGAAAAATCAAATATAAGATTTAACATGAAAATGAATATTATGTACAATGCGTATAATGTTGTTTATATGTAAACAAACTTAAAATATAAAAGGGCTAATCTATTTTTTTGGAAACTGTTAACTGATAAGCACAAAAATGAAATCCCACTGGTATGGATTGCCGCATGCAATAGGAACACACACCCGGTATTCTGCAGATAAGGAAGCTATTGCCAAAAGCAGCGGTGATCCGAAGCAATAGTGACCTATTGAGCATTTTTTTTTTTTTGTCTATAAAACGATATAGAAAAGAGTTTCCTTTAAATATACCCAAATAGTGCAGAATGTTTCAGTTATGTTGCAAAATGCTTACAAACTTTCAAAAACGTAACACATTTTAATATGCTCACAGATATCTCTCTGAAACATTCGCCCTTTTCTCTGTTCTCTCTGTTTTGTGATTGAAACGTTTCTGTTACGTATCTGATATTTTTTGTTATGATCACGGGCATTTCTACGTTTATGAATGTAATCGGAAAACTAACTGAACGTTTCTGTAATATTTACAATGTTTCCATGTTATTTAACTGTTACGTTAAAGAAAAATTTGTGCTGTTAGGGTAGTGACCAGCCAAGTGGGCAAAATTCGTCCGGTGAACTCCATAGCAGCTGAGGTCACAAATTTTAGTATTTCGCTTATTTACATGTACCCAACACCCACTATAACGACATTTTGGGAAATTCCCCCTTTTCCCCCTTATGGGAGGGGGAGCAATAAACACATTTCCAAGAATAACTTTGCTTCAAATTTTCTCAGAAACATTAATTTTTATGTGTGGGTTTGTTGTGCGTTTCCAACACGCACTATAAAATGTCTTTTTTTATTCCCCTTTCTCCCCCCCTTTCAGGGTAGAAGTTGGTAAAAACTCTGCTCCAAAATATCTCAGGAAAGCTATTTTTGATATGTCGGTTGTTTATGCGTACTCAACACACACTCTACTAATGGATTTTGTGAAATTTCGCTCTATCCCCCTTGAGGTCAGAAGGGCAAAAGACATGTTTCCATGCGTAACTCTGCTCCGAACTACCTTAAAAAGAATATTTTTTATGTGCGGAAATGTTATGCGTTTCCAACACACTCTTTAAAGGGATTTTGCAAAATTCCATATACCTCCTTTTTAAGGACAGGGGACAAAACAAGCTTCGAAGAGTAACTATTCTCCAAATTATCTCAAAAAAGAGATATTTTTTATATGTCGCTTGATTATACGTACTCAACGTACACAACTAGAAAGAGATTTTTTGAAATTCCGTCCCATACTCTCCTTGGGGGTTGGGGGGAAACAATGTTTTCATGAATAATTCTGCTCCAAATAATCTTAGAATGGCGATTTTTGATTTGCGGGTTGCTTATGCGTACTCAAGACACATTGCAAAGGGGTTTTTGAAATTCTATCCTACAGCTCTTTGGGGGTGGGTACAAAAAACATGTATCCATGTGTAACTCTGCACAAAAATATCTTAAGAATGATATTTTTGATGTGTGGGTCGGTTGTATCATGAAAAACGGCAGTTTTTCGAGTGACGCAAGCGGAAGGACAAACGGACGGAAAGCTGCGAACTCATATATACGCCTAGTCTGACATCAAAGAGATTTGTAAAAGCCGACACTTAATATCTCAGCAAATATGCCTTATTTTGTTCTGATATTTTCAAAATAATCTTTTATCGTCGGTCTTAATCTATCCTGAAAATTTTACGTTCCTACATGCAGTATGTTTTAAGATCTGAATCTCAATTTAAAGCCAAAAAGGAAAAACGTGAGGTGTAAGGATGTAATGAACTAAATTCATGAAAAAATATCTCTAAAACCGCACGAACGATTTTAATTTAATTAATATATGTTGTTAATGGGATCTTTCTGAATCGAGTAACGTTTTTGTTTTTTTCAGGAAAACTCTTGTTTTTTGTAAAAGTTGCTTTGAAAATAGAACTATATTACTCCGCCAAAATGCATGCTTTTATTCGGCAAAAATGTCGTAATTCGGTTCTTACTTTCAAGACACGTTGGTTGGCTGACCAACGTGAATGCAGTCAATAAATTTTTGTTATGAAGAATATAATTTTAATTTTAAGATTTCCCATTTCGTCAAAAAAGTATTTAGATAATATTTAAAATAAATGAAGAATTTTTTAATTATAGATATTCTATGTCATCATTATTCATAATGAATTAAAAATATTTTTAAAGCGAAAACGTTTAATAAATCCCTCATGCACACAAATTTATACCATGGTCCATGGTCTTTGGAGCGCATGCGTACATCATACGGATGCGTACATCCTGTAGACGCTAAGCTAATTGCTTTCCCTGTATTCGTCCGCGCCGCGGTGTTTTTGTTTAATTTGTTGATTGGAAATTGGAATTAATACGAAATTTTGCATGATTTAGACAAATATTGGTAGTGCTCGGATACTTTTGCTGTGACCCACCGGTGTACCACGCCGGCGTGAACGTGTTAATCATAATTTTTATTAAATTAAAATAACACTGAGATATGAGAGCGAGAGTGTGAGCAGTGATTTTTACATTATTATTTTCAATGGGGAATTAAAATATTTATTCAAAAATTCCACCTACTTGCATGATTTAGTGGTAAGTGTTTTATAATTTTATATTCTTAAAACTTGCTTATAATTTTACGTATATGTAATTATAGGCTTCGTCTGATTGCACGTAAGTATTGTTATTTGTAAACAAACCATTGTTTACATTTTTTATAGTCGCTTTTTTCGCAAAATGTTACTCAGTTTTCTGTAATATGATAATTAAACAAGTTTTCGAATTCTTTATTATGTTTATTATTACTTTAATTATGTTGTTATTATTCGTAATATGTCACCTTTTAGCTTAGCAATTTTTGGAAAAATAAATTTAAATGTTTTGATTAGAGATCCTAACTAATCGAGATACTAAGAGATACTTCGATTACAGTCCAAAATTTATTTATTGGAATAAAATAGCTGTATTATTCTTTTCAAAAAACAGATTACGAAAAACTTTATTTTTGAATGATACAGCCTTGTAAAACGAAACAACAAAAATCCTATATATATATGATAACATGGGAAGGGAGAAAGGGAGCTATCTGACTGATTTACAGCCTTAATTAGATACATCACAAGTCTAGTGTAATGGGTAATTGGGAAATGTTGTATGTACTGTATTAATACATTATTGTATTAATACTGTATTGATACAATATATACTGTATTAATACAATATTGTTAAATTTTAAATGAATTTGAATGTCTTAGTTGTGTATCATAATAATCATTTATAATGCTTTTGACGGATATAGCTAAGGTAGTATGAAAACTACTTTATATCAACAGGGTTGCCACGCTACCTGGAGAACCTGGAATAGTCAGGGAATTTGAAAATTGACTATAAAAGTCAGTGAAAAGAAAAATCTGCCAATGCACGGTCATTTCCCCTCCCCCCCCCCCCTTTTTTTTTTCTCCATTAGCTTCTGCTATTTTTTTTAAACACCCCCACCCTTCTCTTTTGCTCATGTAAGGAATTTCTTATCTCGCTTATAAGCGACAAATGCTATCATTATATGCAACTTTTGTCATATGTAAATTTTGTGTTTACAAGTGGGACGTTAATTATTTTGCCCTCAACACAGTCAATGCTCAATATACGGTTAGACTGAAATTTTTTTAGAATATACCTGGAAAACCTTTTAAAAGTCAGGGAATTTCATTCTCCTGTTTGAGTGGCAACCCTGTATCAAGCTTATACTGTACTCTACTCTAAATATAATAATGCAGCACAAGCAGTATAAAGAAAATAAGGCTAAGCTTTACTATAGGGTACCTGTTGGCGATTCATGATGCTGTGATGAGATTCAGTGTATCGACACTTTTTAATAGTAACTTTTTTGTATCGGTACTTCATTTAACTGTCTTGGAACTTTGTTTTTCTTTTTGTGCCAGCCGCGCGCGTGTGTTTATTGTAATGCGGCCCAGCTGAATGATTTTTCTTTTTAATGCGTTTTTGAGGTATAAAAATTAATTTTTTGAGTGTATTTTATTATTTTATTTTACTTTTTAATAAATGGAATTATTTAGGGGAAAAAAGTGTGTTCTAGTAATTGATGCAGTATAGATTTTCATGCATTTTCTTATTCATGTGCCATGAATTAGGAGTATCCAGTGATGTTTTTTTTTTGTTTTAATATCGGGATAGTGACCACTGTAGTACAGATTTTTTATGCATTTTCTGATTCATGTGCTATGACTTAGGGGTATCCAGTGATATTGTTTTAGTCTTAATATTGGGATACTGACCGCTGTAGCATGAATTTTCAGATTCGTGCATGACAAATTAGCTGCATCCAGTGATTTTATTTATTTTTTGTTTGTTTTGTGATTGCTTCTGTACAGATTTTCATGCATTTTCAGATTCATGCAAGGCTGTAATTTTGAAATTTTGGGGCAAATCTTCAAGTTATTTTAGATTATACATCATTTATAATGCTGAATTTTATGTGTTAAAGCTTGAAAGCTCTCTGAATTTTTTTTTTTTTTTGTGTGTGGTGAAATAGCTCAAATTTCTATTACTGTTTTAAATATTTTATTAATCTTTAAAATATGCTTAATTTATTTCAGTGAATTTCAAAACAAGCACCAGAGTGAAACAGTAATTTATTTTCTTGAAATGTATTTTTGATGTTTTGTAATGATTCAGAATATCGATTTGCAGTAATCGACTCATTCAGTGAGATGTACATCAGCAACAGCGATGGGCGCCTTATAGTAAAGCTATTCCAAAAATAAGCTAAATAAAACTTATCAAAAGCTTTCTTACTTAGTTTTCTTTTTCTTCTTCTTTTTTTCCCCCATAGCAGTTAATTGTACAAATGCATCTTAAAAATTAAACCCACTTTCAAGGCCTGCATTATTTATCATTAATAGATTGCTGACACTGTTTAGTGACAGTTTGTTTATAATTTCATTTCTTACCAAATTTATGCAACTGAAAACTATTTTCACAATTTGTCCGAAATCACAATGAAAAAAGTTCATCCTGAATGAGGAATTTGCACACATGGGGGATTTGAACAAAATCCTATTCTTATGGTAGTTTTAGGCCCATAAATTTCAAAAAGTTTATTAAAAATGCAAAAAAAGTTCTCATTAATTTAAAAAATAATTTTAAAATTAACCAAAAATCACGTGACTTCAAAAGGCTGCCTGACGTCACAGTTTATGATGCTTCAATGTTTACATTCTGTTAGCCTGGTTAGTAAGCAGCAATTTGTTTTAACTTTCGTGATTATTAATCGTTTATGTGATTTCTGAGCATTTCTTTTTCATCTTAGAATCATTCAATATCATTATCATCATTTTCAAATGTTTTCTTTTCATGGCGGTTGTCCAATGTTTTCGTTTCATAGGATCCTGTGGAACGCTAAAAAATAACTTTTGAGAAGCGTTAGCTGTTGTGTGTTGTATTAGTGCAAAATGGTACAATACAAATAATACAATATTTATACTACAATTTTTTAATATCAGTCATTATTATATCATAGAAAACCTATTTCACTGATTCAAGAAGCAAAGCAAAGCATGAAATCAAATGTAAACAACGATTACTTTAGTTTGTTGTCATAAAGAGTGACGTCACGATATATTATACTGCGTTTTCTCTGTACAGTAAATAGTGCGATGTTAAAATTGTTATAAATCAGACATTAGATTTCAAATAAAGAAAATGTATGTATTTATTGTGTATTTATTATTATTCATGTAATGAATATGTATGTATTTATTTTCTTACCTTTTCATTTTCTATTAGAATAAAATCCGAAAACGTGCAAATTGTCTATTGTGACTTTTTTGTGAAAGATTTTTTTTATTATTATTATTATAGAATTTAATGTAATTTTTTTAGTATAAATGTGTGATCATATTTTGGATAACTGTATAGCATTTTGCATAAAAAGCGACTGTAGTGGAAACACTGGTTTGTTTATATTTGACAACATTTTTGTTCTTCATAACAGACGAAACATGTAATTACATTTTATGAAAAACTAATTGTAAGTTTTAAGAAAATAAAACTATATAGATATACCTTACCGCTAAGTCATGGAAGGAGGTGGAATATCCGTAGACATTAAATATAAACAACTCCTGCTACCAGGGATCACTCTAGAGCGTTTTAGCGGTACAAGTTGCCACAGGGTTGGCATAATACTTACTGTGCAATGGTGTAACGGGTTTTATCAGTTTTTACCGCCTTCATTTATCTCAAACACTTTAAGGATATATTTTAAAGTTTTTAGTTCTCAATTTCCCAATGTATTATTTAATATTTACTATGAAATTCCTACTTCTGCAATTTCTAAAAACATTTAAAAAAGAAAATATTTCCTTATTTATTTAGCTCTTATACCAGTTTATGTCATTTAGCATTGGCTCATATGATATTTAAAAAATAATAGCATTGTTTACATTGTACTGTTTAAAAAGCCCTGCAGGCTCCAAAAAGTTTTTAAAAAATAATAACATTTTAATTTAACTACATATAATCAATTAAATACAATTCGAGGCTGCTGTCACTGCTTGTTTTAATGAATTGTACCCACTAAATGTAAAAAAAAAGATTAAAAAAAAAAAAGTGAAAGTATTAAAATGGTAATGAAAATATGAATATTGTTAATGGGTAAAGTGTGAAAAAATTTTCTTGATTCAAATGATATTTGTTAAACCTAAGTAAAAATTTTTTAGGATATCTTTTTTTTTTTTTTTTTTTTATCTTCCCTAATTCCTTATTTTTTTTAAAATTTTGATTAGAAACTATGAGTAAAGATTTTTTTCTCTTAATACATTGCTTCAGTTATATGTCATATTTCCTACTAAATTATCCTTTTCCAAAATTATTTTATGTGTTCAATAGTGTGAGTAAAATTTTGCTTTATTTCAATACATTATTGTAGCTACAAAGTCAAAGTCTGAAGTTGAGTGGCTCATACTACCGCATTTATGATTGTTATACAATTACTTCTTATTATGAAGATATTATGTTGAATAAAAATGTTGGTAATAAATGCCTACATGGATTTTTTCTATAGAAATAGAATATTATTTATATTTTTATAATTTAAGTAAAATGATTGATAGTGTGGATATTGTGCATATATATACACATAATAAAAAACAAATGTTGTACAATAATGTATGAATACATAATAAAAATCAATTAAATCTTGATTTAAATAAAAAAAATCGATTTTTTTGAAAAAAATAAAAAAAATCAACAACCCTGTTTGGAAGTCAGATTTTCGAATAGTGTGCAACGATGTTAAAATTTATATTTCCAACGAATACACAATTTTGACTTTTAGATCCTGGAGAAAATTTTACAACTGGATACTAAATTTGAAGTAATTTAGTCAATATGCTTAGCAATTATACTTATTGGGACTTTTGAGTTTTTTAATGTTTTTTTTTTTTTTTCAATCTTAAATCTCTTGGTGATATTAGTTTTTTAGTGTAGCTCAAAATCTACTGACCAAAAGAACTGAAATTTCATAAAAGTATAATTAAAATAATTAGGAGCCAGTGAAATATTTGTTGCAAAATACTTCTAATTTGCAATTTAAGAATTTTTACTTAAATAATTTCTAAATATTTATTTTTTAGATAATTTTATTTAAAAATTTTTAAATTGTAATCTACAATAATATTTTTAAGTTGTTGCAGGCTTTAAATATGTAGATTCCCTAAGAATTTTCCCCCATAAATAATTAAATTACACATTCTATAAGGAATGGTAGGTATCTATTTTTCTCTCTCGATATTTGTTCAATCTGGTACATATAGGTATCATCTTTTTTTTTTTTTTTTTTTTAAGGTCTATACATTATTATTAAAAAAAAAAAAACTGCACAGCATGTGCAAAAATAAATGTGAAATTAACAATATTTATACATATAGTCACAACCACTTGTTAAAATATGCTATAATTTCACCAGTTATCGATAAAATTCACATATTTCAAGACTGATTTCCAAAATTCGCGATAATTTTACAATTGATTGCTAAAATGCATAATTTTTTTCATCGCTAATTAATAAAGTTTCTGCGTTTTTTAAATTAAATGTCCCAAATACTCAATTATTTCGTCGATAATAGACGTAATTTGCACTTTGTTCTCAAAGCTGAATGCTGAAATACACAATAATTTTGCAGCTGATTTCGAAAATACGGGATTATTTTCACCGCTAACTATGGTGTCAATTTTTATAGTTAAAATTTACATTTAATTCCCAAATACCGCTATTATATCTCTGCTAACTAATAAAATTCACTGTATTATTTTGCGCCTAATCGATGAAATTCGTATTCTTTATAAAGTTTAATCTCCAAATACTCAATTATTTCGCCGCTAATCTATGAAATTTATGCTTTTCTCAAAGCTGAATCCCGAAATATGCAATAATTTTGCAGCCTAATTCGGAAATACGGGATCATTTTACTATTAACTGTCAAAAATTTATGCTTAAGTGCAACTAATTGCTAAAATACGATATTAATTCGGCGTTAATCGATAAAATTTGAAATCTTTTCAAAGGTGATTTCTGAAATTCACGATGTTTTGTGGCTGATTATTGAAACACGCAATCATTTCGCCGTTGCTTAATAAGGTTATTTTAATCCTAATTGTTTGCTGAAATAGGCTTTATCTCTATGTTAATCAATGAAATTCGCCCTTTTTTGCAAAGACAATATCCGATGTATGCAATAAATTTGCTGAAATATGGAATCAATCATTTTACCGCTTATTTTTTAAAATTATGCAAGAGCAACTAATTGCTAATATAGACTATTATTTCACCCAGTGGCAGAAACACCGTGACACGGTGACATAGTCGCGGACACAGAATAAATGCTTGCAGACAGTTTTTGTCTGCACTAATAAAACAATTAGTCCGTAACTTTCGAACACTCTTTGTCTGTCTCTGTACTAATAAAAAAAATTGCCCACAACTTTCAGACAGTCTTTGTCTGCAATTTACGGACATTTTTCGCCTGCGACAATGCGCTACCCATGTATGACGTCTTAGATGCTCTTTGGTAGGAACTCTAGAGCCCCCATATAGGTGCCTTGGTAGGAACACACAAAACAGTACTTAACAACGGCGACCTAAGCAGCCTATATCTCCCTTGATAGACAGCATATGCGTATTCTTTTCCCCTGTTACTAAGATTCTACGGGGACATAGAAAAGTGCTAATTTCTTTTAAAACTGCTCCAAAACTTCTCCTCCACTTCATAATTCACTTATAAAAATTTCTGTATCAAAACTAAAACTAATACTTTTGTTATTTATACTGTGTTGTGTCAAACATTGCTATAAATATTTAATTGAATGAGTTCAACTTATTATTTTATAATTGTTTATTACTATAGTTCTGTAGTAAAATTGTATTTGTGTATTGTTGCACGAGATCACCACTATTGTTAAGCTCTCTCCCCCAAAGATTGCTGCTATCAGCTTCAGGCTTTTTGAGTGTAAGCCGTTCTCATCCCTGATTACAGGCAAATTTCGCAGACAGATTTTGAAATTTTAAAAGCCTGTCGCACACAGCTACAAAACTTTCTGCCACTGGAATTTCACTGCTAATTATTAAATTTTGTATGTTTTTAAAAAATGATTGCTGAGATATGAGATTATTTCACAAAACAATAATGAAATTACTTTTTTTATTATTTATACATTGCAGAAATACGCAACACAAAAGTCTATCTACAATACGGGATCGTTTAACCGATAACATTTACTTTTAATCTTTCAAAGTACGAAATAAGCTGTTAATTCATTACAAAACAACATAATATTTTTGCAGTGAATTATCGAAATCCCCAGTGGCAGAAAGTTTCGTAGCTGTCTGTGACAGGCTTTTAAAATTTCATAATCTGTCTGCAAAATTTGTGTTAATCAGTGGTGAAAATGGCTTACACTCAAAAAGCCTGAAAGGTGATTGGGGGGGGGGGGGGTAACATCAGGTGATATCGTGCAACAATACACGAATACAATTTTACTGCAGGACAATATAGTATAAACAATTGTGTGTACTCATTCAATTCATCTCATTCAATTAAATATTTTATAGCAATGTTTGACACAACACAATATAGATAATTATAAATAATAAAAGTATTAGTTTTAGTTTTTATACAGAAGTTTTTTTTAAGTGAATTGTTATTCGAAAGTTGCAGACAAAAACTGTCTGCAAGCCGCTTTTCTGTGTCCGTAACTATGTCGCAGTGTTTCTGCCACTGGGTCGAAATCCATCGTTTCATGTCTTATTAACAAAATTTACCTTTATCATGGCTAATTGCTCAAATAGCGATTGTTTCTCTTTTTCACTAAATAAAGATAGGCAAATATTTTCGCTGCTATAATGGACGAAATTCGTGCTATTTCTGAAAAGTGATATCACAGATGTTAAATACATATATTGAGTCAAAAATCAGCGAGATTTATGCCTTTTTTTGGCGTATGTTTTCTGATTACATAATTTTTGCATCTGATTACCGAAATATATGCAATTTTCTCATCTTTTGAAATACTGAATCAATTTAAGTTGGACATTGAACTTATCACACAAATATCTTGGATGAATTTTGTTCCAACATTTATCTAGTTTCCAAATTGCAGCCACTTGAAATCAGGCTGCTACTTGAAAATATGCCACAACGATAACTTTTAGAATACTAAACTGGTTCAGACAGCAGCGCCGACTTTGAAAAAATTCTGGGGGGGCTCGAACCAAGGCCGTAGCCAAGATTATTTTTTGAGGGTGGGGGGCATCACATTTCTAATACAAGGTCATCAAATATGGTGTAATAATGTACACACGCTTACCCAAGGAAAAGAACATATGCACACACAAACAACGGCCTGATTAACACAGGGGCACGTGCCAGGGGCTCTGAGTAGCAAAGGGCCCCAAAACTGGACCTGAAAATGCCATCATAATCTTTGCCATTTAGTTTATGTAAATCGAATTTATATGGCAGTAACTTTTGTAAAAATAGTTATATTACTTTGCATCGATGTTTCTGAAAACTTTTGCTCCTCATGCACAAACTATAAGTGTAGCACAGTAAAGGGAATCATCTTCCTCTGAACTCACCCCGCGCCCCATACAGAGACTTTCAGCCTCTCTTGTTTTTCTTTCTTTTTTTCTTAGTCGATTTATGTCCATTTTCAATTGCAACAACCTTATTTTACAGGTATGATTTTGGTAAGAAACTAAATAAGAAATAGAGGAAAGAATTTCTTGTTTAATAGAGAATCAGTATTCAAAATTTCTGGGGGGGCTGATCCCTTACAGAAAATTTTCTGGGGGGGCTCAAGCCCCCACATAATCGGCGCCACTGGGTTCAGATCAAAGTTGGGGAGTGAATTTAATACAGTTTAAATATCTTGGAAAAGTTTGCTAGGCAACTTGCTCCACCATTTTGTTTCCAAGTGGCGGCCACTTAAAAATTTTTTATTACAATAACTTTTGTAATATGGAATCAGTTTGAATCGCATTTGCACAGTTGACATATTCAAATATCTTTGATAAGTTCACTGGGCATCTCAGTCACTCTGTCCTTTGTTTCTAAATGGTGGCCACTTGAAAATTATCACAATAACTTTTGAACCGATTTGCTTAAAACTCCATATGTAAATAGACCTCTTTAATAAATCTACCAAGTTCATTAATAAATTGTAGCTGTCATTTTGAAAAAAGATGGTGGCATCTTCATAAGAAAAGATAAATCAACCTAACCTTCCTATGAGCCGGAACGACTCGTTTTAATTTTTTGATCAATAACCTCTAAAAAGTAATGATATCAGTACAAAAACCCTTAACGGGTTAAAAGTTTGTGACGCAGCTACTTTATCACTATAAGAATTTGAAATATGGGTCTTAAAAATAATGATATCAAGTTTTAAGTGACGCTCTTCTATTAGTTAAAATATACATAGATTTTCTTATTTGATCATTCGCTTTTTTCTTTTATTTATATTTACAATGCAAACATAATATTTTTAACTTCAAGATAAGACAAATATATAAAATATACTCACTGATGCTTTTTCATTTTCATTTCAATTTCAAAATAACAGTTTTAAAAGGAATGATATAAAAATTCCAGTCACGCCTCGGTGTCATTTTAAAAGATTTGTTTTTAGATTCCATTAAAATTACCTTTGTTTTGTCTGATAAAGTATATTTACACATTCAAACAGTGCTTTTAATTTTTAAATATGCTGTCAAATAATCACACTTTCACTGAGTTTGCATTATAAATAAAAATTATTTATTTCAATAAATCGATTTGTCTTTTGCGTCACGCTATCCAAAACTGCAAGTAAAATTTGTGCAAATGTTTTCTTTGCATCACACTGTCTCTTTGCAGAAATTCTCACTTAGTTGGATACTATGATACAAAATAACATTTACATATATTTTACTCACAGTTTTGGATAGCGTGACGCAAAAGACAAATCGATTTATTGAAATAAATAATTTTTATTTATAATGCAAACTCAGTGAAAGTGTGATTATTTGACAGCATATTTAAAAATTAAAAGCACTGTTTGAATGTGTAAATATACTTTATCAGACAAAACAAAGGTAATTTTAATGGAATCTAAAAACAAATCTTTTAAAATGACACCGAGGCGTGACTGGAATTTTTATATCATTCCTTTTAAAACTGTTATTTTGAAATTGAAATGAAAATGAAAAAGCATCAGTGAGTATATTTTATATATTTGTCTTATCTTGAAGTTAAAAATATTATGTTTGCATTGTAAATATAAATAAAAGAAAAAAGCGAATGATCAAATAAGAAAATCTATGTATATTTTAACTAATAGAAGAGCGTCACTTAAAACTTGATATCATTATTTTTAAGACCCATATTTCAAATTCTTATAGTGATAAAGTAGCTGCGTCACAAACTTTTAACCCGTTAAGGGTTTTTGTACTGATGTATATAACGCATAGTATAAAGTTATTTTACAGAATTCTCTCTTCCTTCCCTCATTTAAGAGTAGGGGGTGAAAAACACGTTTTAGAACATAACTCTGTTTCAAATTGTGTCAGAATCTCTATTTATTTACGTCTCGGTTATGTATGTATATACAATATGCACTAAAAAGGTATTTTGCAAAATTATCCCCCTCCCCCCACTTTTTGGGCCGGGTGAGGCAAAAAACACGTTTCAAATTTTAAGTATGCTCCATAATATCTTAGAATGGGAATTTTTTATGTCTGAGTATTCATTATGTATTCGAAATGTGCAATTTGATTTGATTTTGCAGAACTGTCATCTTTACACGCTATGGAGAGGAAGTAAAAAGTAGGTAAGGCTCTGTCGAAGGTATTGGGATTCAGATTCTACGTTCTAAACTTTAACTTATATTTAGACGAATTTCAGTAAACAATTTTTTTAAATATATATTCGTTCTCCCTTTTTAAAATACATTTTGATTTTTTAAATTTAGATCAGCGTAATATATATATATATATATATTTAACTTTCTATAATTTTCTTTTCTTTTTCAGCCACGAACTGACTAAAATATATTATTAGCTTTATTAAATGATACTTAAATTTACACTTTTTTTTCTAACTTTAAACTTTATTTTAACATTTATTTTTAGTACTAAATTTTTTATTAATATTTATTTTTATTATATTTTTACTTTCCCGTTTTTGCCAAAAATGCTATTTCTATTAAATACTATACGATTTTGAGTTGAAGAAACTTTTTTAGTTAAACGTTCTAGAATTGTTAGGACATAGAGACTGAAATAAATTTTGAAATTGTTTTAAAACTTTAAATAATAGTGATTGATATTTTATAGGCATAATTTACAAATCTTTATTTACATTTATATTTCGAAGTTCATACATTTGGAACACATAAATGTTTTGATATTTACATCATATAATTGCATAATCTAAACCATGACAAATTAAACTTTTAAAACTGTTGATTTCTATAACGATATATACTTTTAAAATTTTACACAATATTTTACTGGAAATACTTTTCCTTTATACAAAAGTTTTTATAGAAAAGCAAACAAAAAAACAAGTTAAGAACATAAAAAATCTCATAAAAAACTGTTGTTCAAGGAATTGTCACAACTCTTATGAAGCGCCAGGAAATGAGGTTAGAAGTAATAAATCTACAGAAAAGGCAAGCATTATAACGTGAACTAAAGATTATTGAACAAAATAAAGAACTTTATGACACTTGTGTCAATAAATTAGGAGTCCGTGAACAATATTTACATAGAGGAAAATATATTTTCTCAGAAATTTGTATCTCTCTCTCTATCTCTCTCTCTCTCTCTATATATATATATATATTCATTCATACATATATATATATATATATATATATATATATATATATATATATATATATATATATCTTTTCATTATATAACTTATTTTAATATGCATAAAAAGTTTTTATAAAATAACGTAATTGTGGATTTTATATTTTAGTTTTTTTAATATAGGAAGTAATTTGTTAAATTCAGTATCCCCAATTTTAATGTACAAGGTGAACAATGAAAAAGAGTATCATTCTTACAGTCGCATTCTTATTCCAACGCCGACTTTTCTAGACAGTAGACATACTCAAGTAGACAGTTTAGAGGCTCTGCTCTCAATTTGTCAGTCAGTTAGTAGCAGCTAAGCAAGCAGAATCTTTAATTTGTAACTCTAAGTGAATCAAAAAGTTCTGCGTGTTTTGCTTTGAGTAAAATATTTTGTAAAGTTATTGGAGATTTTTTATGCTCACGTTTTGTTATATTGTTCTCCCTTCTCCGAACAATAAATAATGGGACCCCAAAAAACTTCTAAACGCTTAAATTTTAAACCGTTTTCCAGTGCACCAAAAGCGTTAAGTGAAAGGGTTTTACCCACATGTGCAGATGTTTTGTTAGATTGTTTTGAAGAAACATCAAAATCTGTAAAAAAGGAATCTTTTCCAAAGATTTCAGATTGCATTGCTGCTCAAATAGAAGAACTGTACTGTAAATCTTCTATACCAACGATCAGTCGTGAACGGATTGTAAAATTGATAAAGGATTAACACAATAAGTACTACACTTTAAGAAAATCATTTAGTCCTGATAAAGATAAATTTAACTTTAAGACTAAACTCAATCACTTTGTTAATGAAGCTAAGTCCAAACTTTTTTATGTTGCTTCCTGCAAGTGTGTAATGAATTTTGCGTTTCCATGTGGTAAGAATCCTATCTCTTGTAGCTGTGAAGTAATTATGAATTGCAAATGTGATAAAGGAAATAAGATCCCTATTATTGAGAGAGAGTATACCAAGTACGACCAGCGAAATGGCCTTTTAAAATATATTGGCACGTTGGATAGAGTAGTGACTAATAAGATCGCAAAAGGAAATAAAAAACTGCAAAGTGAAAGTAAAAACGAGATTGATGGACCTGATATTAAAGCTAGCAAAAGAGATACTCTTATAAATTCTGACCAAAATAGCCAGTTTGAGAGTCACGAAGCAAAATGTGATAGTTTGCCGTCAACATCGGAAATAAGAATTAAGCTTCCTTTAATTATTATGAATGAAGCTTCCAGATTAAGCATTAATAAACGATATATAAGGGATATCCGAGAGAGCCACTGCTGCTATTGCTTCGTGTGCTTTGCAAGATAAAGGCATAATAAATAAATGAGATATGTCTCTAGTAATAGATAAGAGTAAGATCAGACGACAAAAAACATGAAATTCGTTACTCTTTACAATCAAACTCTCCAAATGTAGATTTACATGGACTGTATTTTGACGGGAGAAAAGATAACATTTATCAGGAAAAGAATGGTAACAAACTGTATCACAGCCCATCAGCTTGGTACAAGAGCCTGGTGGAAAGTATCTGGGACGTTTGACATTTCCAAGGGCCACGGGAAGTGAAAAAGCTAATAGAATCTTTTGCTATTCAGAAAACAATAAATTTGATTATGTTAAGCTCGTTGCAAGTGAATGTGACGGAACAGCGACTAACACAGAATGGAAAAACAGTGTTATTCGTAACCTTGAGATTAAACTTGGTCGTCTTTAACAATGGTTTATATGTTTATTACATTTCAACAAACTTCCGTTCAAACATTTGTTTGAATGTGCAGATGGTGACCCACAAGCTATCAAAACATCTGCAAGTGTGGGTAAAAAACTTTGACTTAACGCTTTTGGTGCACCGAAAAACGGACAAACACTTATGCGTTTAGAAGCTTTTGCGGGTCCCATTATTTATTATTCGGAGAACGGAGAACAATATAACAAAACTTGAGCATACAAATCTCCAATAACTTTGCAAAATAATTCACTTAAAGCAAAACACGCTGAACTTTTTGATTCGCTTACAGTTACAAATTAAAGATGCTGCTTGCTTAGCGGCTATTAACTGACTGACAAAGTGAGATCAGAGACTGTCTACTAGAATCTGTCTACTCAGACAAGTCGGCGGAGGAATAAGAATGCGACGGCGCGGCGATAACTTAGCTCTTGCCGATCAGTTACTGTTCGCGTTAATTTTTTGACATTTTTTTTTTCAAATTTTAAGCCTCATGCACGAAAAGAGTATATCATCTAAAAGTTATATATATATATATATATATATATATATATATTCTGGTTGAAACTACGCTATATACTAACGATTTACGCCTGTTGTATTACAAAAAATTACAAAAAAAAAAAAAAAAAAAAAACTAATTTTATTATTTTTTGTATATTTCAATTTTAAACATATTTTTTCAAACTTTCCGCCTCATGAGCGAACTGACGATGTCAACTTATTTTTTTTTCTATTTTTCCCCATTTCAGGATACCAAACTACAACTTTTGAGAGCTAACGCGATTCCGAAATAAAACATTCGATTTTTTCGAACCACCGTAGTGTACAGTAACCGACGTTTTGGGATATATCCTTACGGAATGCTAGAAAACATTTTTTGTTTTCGTGAAAAGCTTATTCGTTTAGTGAGATGTCATTACATTTATGGTGATTATCCACCAATACTGAAATACTTGAAACCGTCTTTAACGAGACGCTATTATTATTAATGAAGTCCAAGCAGAAAATAAATAAAAAAAAACTTAATATATAAATTCCAATGTATATATGCTGGAAATGTATTTTCGTTTATTACGTAATTTATTCCCTATTTAAAAAAAAAAAAAAAACATTTAATTACAAATAAATATAAATATGGGTAGCTATAAATATAGCTACATAAATAATCAAACTTATTTTATAGAATGCATAGCTAACAAAATTACTTTCTGATAGCAGCATGATTAAACTTTCATCACAGTCTTTAATGTTAAATTAATTTAACATATGTTTGCAGAAAATGGAGAGAATATTCTGACGGCAACAGAAATTACTGGAATTTCTATTAAATTAAAGTTGTAAGGAAAGCTGAGAGAGAGAGAGATGCACAAAGACATTGCATATCTTATCTGCAGATTTTCACAATACTATATATATATATATATATATATATATATATATATATATATATATATATATATATATATATGTATATATATATATATATATATATATATATATATATATATATATATATATATATATATATATATATATATATATATATATGCATATATATATATTGGTAAAAATAAATATATTGAAAATAATTTAAAATGTAACTCTTAAAATAGCATGGCTTAAAAAAACAAATTATATGAAAAATAGTAATTTTACGAAAATATTATTAAAAATTTCTCTTAATTGAAAATTCATCTTTAAGAATATTGCACATTTTATGATAATAAAAATAAATTAAACCGTAGAAAAGTTTAAAAATCTATTATCGGAAAGAAAGTGTTCTGATTTTAAAAGAACATCCATCATAGTACTTTACAGGCACTCAAACCATTATTGTGGTGATTTATGAAATCATATTGATCTGTAAGTAATTGCTTCCCGTTCGAGAGTGGTTGCAAACAGATGGTTTTAAACGAGTCCTAGTAGAAATCTGTCCCACTGAAAAATAATTGCTGCCTTCTAAAGTAAGTGCAAATAAATCATGGAAATAATATAACAGATTATTACACCTTAAAGATTTTTTTTCCCGTTTTGACTTACCTTGGTTGTTTATTATTACTATTTCGTTTGTTTTCTTATGGCACAAACACTGTCTTTTAAAGATATTATGATGTATTAAAAATATTCGATATTGAAATTTATTAATTTTTTTTTTCAGTATATTAAGTTAATAATAATGATGATGTTTATTTATTTACTTATTCTTAAAGCTTCAAATTTTTAAAATAAACGGATTACCTTTTTTTTTCTGAATATCATGTAAACTAGTTGGCATAGGTGGACTCTGCTCAGTTCCCCATCATATTTATGTTCTCAGAAATTTCTAGTGCGAGACATATTACTAGTGGATCTGCAGATCAGGAGCCTCAACGTCCTATTTGCTTCAGACATTATTCAATAGGTCATTTTATTTATTCCTTATTATATAATAGTATATATTGATTCGATCGACTTATTACCAAAATCAAATACATTCCTGAGGGGGGCGGCAGCCCCCCTCAACCCCCCGTTGTATCTCTCTTTGTATACCTATTTGTATATGATATAAAGTGTTACGAAATTGTAAATAATTGCATTTATTTTTGTATAAATTCTTTCAAGGAGGTTTAGTAAGTTGATAAAATGCTAATTTTGTGCCTTTATAGTCGTTTTAGCGTTAAAATAGTCAAATTTTCCTTTAAAAACGCATTAAAAAGCTCCTGTAAGGGAAGAAATAAATTTGGCGACAATTTCCCTCCTTGGCGATTTTTTTGGCGATCTTGGCGAGAAAATCCTTATTAGGGATATACCAAATATGGAAGCTCTAATCTCATTGACTGATGTGATACGAGAATTTTCCAGAACAGTCTGTTTTCGATAGAAAAGTATAAAAGGAGCATTATTTTCGCCAAGGCGGTCAGTCTCAGATCTATATCAGTTTCGTCAAATGCTTGCTCAATGGGCTCATGAATATGTGTACCAAATTGCAAGTCAATAGCGTTATTTTGGGGGCCGCTATCGCGGTACATACAAATTCTTCCCATAGGCCATAATGGTAAAAAAAACTTTGGCGTGTCCCTGTACACGAACTTACAAATGGAATGCACACCGAAAACTATACAGCTAATTTCGGGGGAATCATGAACATGTGTACAAAATTTCAAGTCAATAGCGTGTTTTTTGCGGCAGCTATCGCATGACAGACAGACAGACAGACCGAATCCAAAATCCTTTTGAGTCTCAACAGAGGGCCTCCATTCACATTTCGGAAAAAATTGGAAGTCAATAGCTTGATTTTTGCAGTGGCTATCGCGGTACATACATATTCTTCCCATAGGCCCTAATCATAAAAAATCTTTGGCGTGTCCCTGCACACGAACTACAAATGGAATACACACCTAAAACTATACAGCTGATTCCGTTGGGCTCATGAACACGTGTACCAAATTGCAAGTCAATAGCGTGATTTTTGTGGCCGCTATCGCGGTACATACAAATTCCTCCCATAGGCCGTAATGATAAGAAAAACTTTTGCGTGTCCCTGTACACAAATTACAAATGGAATACACACCCAAAACTATACAGCAGATTTCGCGGGGCACATGGACACGCGTACCAAATTGCAAGTCAATAGCGTTATTTTGGGGGCCGCTATCGTGATACATATAAATTTCTCCCATAGGCCGTAATGATAAGAAAAACTTTGGCGTGTCCCTGTATACGAACTACAAATGGAATACATACCAAAAACTATACAGCTGATTTCGTGGGGCTCATGAACATGTGTACCAAATTTCAAGTAAATAGCGCTTTTTTGGCGGCCGCTATCGCGCGACAGACAGACAGACAGACACAGCCCAAAACCGTTTTGAGTCTCAACAGAGGGCCTCCACTGACGTTTCGGCAATAATGTTAAAAGAAATCAATTTGACCAAAGCTTCATACAGTGACAGAATGAAATCCCCGCCTAATAGGCTATCCACCGTTCATTTCGATATATTTATCTTATTCTAATCTATTAATTTATTTTATCAGGGTCAATTTCGTTGTTTAGTTTTCATGCTACTATTTCCAATGCAATAATCCTCAAATTCATATTTATATGAAAAATTTACAATTTCGCTATGTTGATAAAATCGTAAATTAGGAATAATTTACGAAATTTTCCTATTAGAATATTGGTATTCAATCATGTTCAAACAAATATCATAAACGTAATTTTGAAGTTGTCTAACGTATTTAGGATCCTCAAAATGGAAGTTTATGCTCAATTTTGCTTTATTCTGACATGTTAAATAAATCGTAAATTCAAAATAACTTACGAATTTTTTAAATTGGAAAAATCATAGTCTATGATATCCATGCCAGTATCCTAAATATTATTTCGAAAGTGGTTTGACATCTTTACGATGAAAATATCCCTCAAGATTGACGTTTATGTGAAATTTTGCTCTTATTCAGCCATGTTAAGAAATTCGTAAATTTCCAATAACTTACGAAATCTTTATATTGGAAAATTCATAGTCATTAATATTCATGCCAGTGTCCTAAATAATGTTTCAAAAGTAGTCTGACATCTTTACGATGAAAATATCTCTCAAAATTGACGTTTATGTGAAATTTTCCCCTATACTGCCATGTTAAGAAATTCGTAAATTTCCAGTAACTTGCGAAATTTTCAAAGTAGCATATTTATTGTTACTGATGTTCATTCCGGCATCAAAACTGATATTTTAAAACTGGTCTGACATTTTTACAATAAAAAGTTTTCATTTAATGCACGTTTAAGTGATTTTTGTCCTATTCTCCCATGTTAAGAAAATCGTAAATTTCGAATAACTTACGAAGTTTTTAAAATAGAATGTTGCAAATGAATAGGGTTCTTGCCAGTGTCGAAAGTAATATTTTAAAACTGATCTGACCTCTCTGCGACAATTTTTTCTTGAGATATCGTGTACACAAACAAACTAACGGACTGACCCACTAACACACTAACAGACTAACAGACTAACAGACACCCTACAGACAGACACCATAGAAATTTTCTCATTTTCGGATTCCTCACACCTGAAAACGTGTAGAAAAGTCAAAAAACCGAGGTTGAATTTTTTCACGATTACCTAAGTTCCCCATACCTATAGTATGATGGGGAACTAAAAAGACAATTGACTGGGGTTTATTTCTACACCAAATCTAAATTATCAAGTATCGAGAATTTTGATTTTTTTATTAGTTTTAGATTTATGAGGAAGAAATATTTGTATATGTGCATGAGCATTTGTATTATAAAACAGATTTCATTGTCCCAGCTGTTTAATTTAATAGCATGTACTTTTTTCTTTTCCATTTATTTTGTTAATTTTGTCTGGTTTATAACTAGCAGTGAATTTTTAAACTACCGCTAACGAAGTGACTTTCCTCGAAGTTAATAACTGAGTTATCAACTCGATGAGAATAATACAAGAATCAGAAATTAAAAATTCAGAAACAGGGGTTTTAATAATGTAGATTATTCATGCATTATCAGGTAATTTAAGCTGTTTTTACATATTCCGTCAATAAATAACAATTGTTTATGTCTCCGGTTTGTCTATTTGTTTGTCGACTGTCTCACCGCATTCTTATTTCAGTAAATGAAGTTTATTTGGAACAGATATGTGTACTTTAGGTAGTTCAGCTTAATTGAGAAAGTAATTATGTATGTGATAAAATCTGTTTTTGACCGGGAATGACAAAATAACACAAGTACATTACGGTCTTAGAGAAATAACCCTTTTACGCTTTAACTAATTTTGAATTAAAATACATTTTCATTTTTCATAAAGAAAAAAAAATCTTAAAGGAGCAGTACAAAAATTATTAATAATTCGTTTGCAAGGCCACATAAAAACATATATGAATATTATTAATATTATTTCACTCATTTTTTATATTTTTGTGTTCCTTGTATACAGTTAAAAATGAAATATGCCTGATGTAATGCACAAATTTAGAATATTAAAAGAAATATATTATACAGCTGAAAATTTCCTCCAGTTATATTTCATAATCTATCTGAATACCGTGCGTGGATCTGAAAAAAAAAAAAAAAAAATCAATCAAAAAATAGATGAACAATCAAATATGGAACTAAATTCCTTATACATGTAATAATTTATTTTTAATTATTAATTAATATTTTATTTGGTTTTTACAATTAACATTTTCAGTTTCAAAACACCTCAAACCTGTTTCCACAAAACTCAAACACCATTTTTTTGTTTTTCAATAAAAAAAAATATATTTCACAGTTTTTCTCTCTCTCTCTCTCTCCCTCTCTCTCTCTCTCTATATATATATATATATATATATATATATATATGAATATAATACATGCATATAAATTTATATTCACTATATGTCCCGTTAAACATAAATTAATACTTAAACATTCCTTTTGTATGCTTTAATTTAAAACTTGCATGAACTTTCATCAAATAAGACGCTGTAACGAAATCTATTAAATTTAATTCCTTCTGGAATTTTTAATTAAACATAACAATAGTACATAATCCAATACATTTTCAAAATCCTTACAATTAATCGTTATCTATTCCACACAATCACCCTTGAAAGCATATATGTAAAGAGATTTTACAAATTAATTAATTTTACAGGTAGGATAATGGAAGTTGTTACAGTTTTAATCATCCATATTAAATGAAATTTTACTATGTCCATAAAATGAATTTTTTTAAGTTATTTTTATTTTTATTTTTATTTATTTTTTGTGTGTGTGTCCGTGTGTGCTTGTGTTTGTGTTGTATAATGTTATACTGTAAAAAAATTATATAAAGATTTTATACAGAAATCCACAATAGCACATGCAAAGACTAATGAAGTGTGAAATATAAGTAATAAATTTCATTTTATATTTGATTATTTTCATTTATTAAAAACGTTAATTTAATTGAATAAAATTACATTTTATTCGTAAACAAGTGACTTAAAATGAATATAAGAGACAACAAAATATAATATTGTACATGTCGGAACACCAAAATTAAATTCAAAAAACTGGCTTACAGACAATAGCAAGAAATTAAAACTTTTTCATACACCATAAATTTTAAATCAGCACAACCGGTTTCGAAAGGACGTAGCCTTTCTTCATCAGGTGCAAACTCGTGCAACTGCCAGGCAGTTGCACGCACACAATCACCAAAATCACCCGTAATCACCCAAAGCCTTTAAGATATTTGAAAGATCACCCCAGAGATCACCTTGGATCACACCAGCCTGCGAAAGGAAAACTGCTTAGGGCATAAATAAAAGTTTTGATCTCTTCGGCAGTTTCGTTTCTCCCTTCTCCAAGCAGAGTGAGAACCCTCTATCCGAGAGAAGAAATATTGAGTAAGACTTCAATATTTGGGCTCTCATCTGGACTTCTTTCCTCAAAATCTTGGCACAATTAGTGATGAGCGCGGAGAAGAGTTTTACTAGGACATATCTATGTCTGAAATGTGTTTCAGTGGTCGATGGAATAGAAGCATGCTATTTGAATATTGTTAATTTTTTGTCAGTGGCACTAGCAGATACCTATCACAGGAAATGGCAAAAAAAAATCGTTTTGATATTTATATTTTCTATAATCATGACTCTGTTACGTTTCTTTATAAACAATTTGTATACATATGAAAAGAGTATAACCTACAAAAACGGAATGTGATGTACAATTTTGGTCTTAATTTATAAATCAAGCACTTTTGATTGTACAGAATCACATTGTTGTATATAGAGGACAGAAAAAAAAGTCAAATTTGTTGTACAATGTATTCTGTTAGTTTTTGTTTCTTTAAATATTGCAGAAAATCTAAGAAAACTTAAATATCTGAAAAACACATTCATATTTGTATTTTTAAAAGTAAATATCAATGTATTAATTCTGACGAAAGTTCGACGAAAGTTATAAAGCTTAGCCAGAATAAATTATCCTACGAGACTACTACAGAGAGTTTATAGACGTCTCTATATTATTTTTGCACAGCTACGTAGATCTTTGCGGATTTAAAATCAGAATTCCAGGTAGTATCTTTCTGAAAATATCACTTATCTGCTCCCGATTTAAATTAACGAAGAAAAAAAGGAAGCACGTGTTTACTTATTGCGACAACCAATTATAAGCCATAGTTGCATGTAATTTGTGCAGTAAAAATTCTTTTTTTATTTTTTATTTATGCTTCCTAAAATCTAAGAAAATATAAAGTCAGCATTGAAAGTATTTAACTGAAGAAATAACTATTTTGTTCCTGATGCTAGTCAAGAAACAAATGCAAAAATACAGAATAATATAAACAAGGAAACACTCTAAGTTCCGAAAAAAGATGCATTTCACCAAAAGAAGAATTTGCCGGCTTATTCTATGGTAAGTATCTTGTTACTTATATATATATATATATATATATATATATATATATACTCTATAACATACACACACACACACACACAAAAAAAAAAAAAAAAAAAAAAAAAGACGCACCAAGTAAAAGTAATGCAAACTGGACACAAATTGGCATACATACAGGTTTAGATAGAAAATGCAAAATTTTAAAGTTTGGCTGCGACGCACAGCGAATAGTCGGCTCAGTGAAATAAGGTTGAGCTCAGTCACGAATCTTTCTTCCACTGATGGCATTTAAGGCATCACAGAAAGGGTCCTACAACAAGCTCGTAATTTTGCCAATCTAGCGCCCCAGTTGAACGGAATTTGCCACGATACTTCACAGGAACACATCTGCCAAATCTACCAATTAATATCAAGCCGAATAACTACGTACATTACGGCCAGAAGTGAACCAACGCGTTATTGACGTGTTTAACATGTGAAGCCTCTTATCTTGATTAAATCATTCTTTTTTTTTTTTTTTTTTTTTTTTTTTTTTAAAGACTGGGAGTGATTTTATATAAATCGAGAATCGAGAGTAAAAATGTATTCCCTCGTCTCAAAGTTAACGATAGCTTTCCCCATGAAAGTCCATCTTTATGGAAAACACACACCCGATCTTTTGATGTCAAACCTTTATTCTACGAATCGAAAATTACAGCTGCTAAATCTGTGAAGTTCATTCATAATTTTATTATAGTAATAGAGGCACAGAAACAACAACAACAACAATATATATATACAGTCGAACCTCATTGTAACGTACATTAATTTTAACATAAACTGTTTCCACAGTACCCGTCAAAATGAATATTTGATTAGTTGTATGAAGATCATTGATACTGATACCATAAATGTCTAAAAACATGAACATGTTTTTTATCCCCCTTAAGATTCATATTAACGAGGTTCAGCTGTATATCTGTATATATGACGTTGTGCTGAAGAACACAGACAAAAGTACCTCTTTTTTTTTTTTTTTTTTTTTTTTTTTTTTACTTTATAATATTAATTTAAAATTCAAATACCCTATGTAAATACTCTGTTAAATAGAAAATGATGATATATTTATTATTTAAATGAATGTTGCTGTTTTATTTCTGAAATTAAACAAAAATAGAAAATTTTCATTAACAATTCAAACCGTGCTAACTTTCACGTAACGCATAGAAGCAAGCTATATTAGAAATTTCCTGTCAATTTGGACATGTTAAAATTAACTCAAAGAGCTGGTATTTTGCTAAAAAGTGTTCTGAATCAAATAGAAAAAAATAGAGTGTATACGTATCACATACTCAATATATATATATATATATCAGTGACACCTTAATATTTATATATATATATATATGCCCAGTTACACTTGCATGAAGAACATTTGGAAGAAATAGCACTATATTCAAATGCAACCTCCATATTTGTTTAAAAAAAAAGAAATTTTGATTGATGTATAGTTTGTTCTTATACCTCAGAAACTTCATTATTAACGTGTAAAGCTATGTAAAAGCTTTGGAGAGAATGGAGAGATGCATGTAAGAATCCATCCAAAGTGACGGAAAGTGAAACACATTTATTAGGGAACAAAGAATGTTATTGATTTCAGTTGTAGAATGGAGCTGGGCTAAGTTCCTTGCCAGAAGAAACTATGATAGATGGACCACCAAATTCCCGTTTTGGATACCGAGAGATGAGATGAGAAGAAAAATTGATAAAATAGAGCAGGTTGGAATCTCCTAAGAGACGTCTTTACCGTGTAGTATATATATATATATATATATATATAATTTACCTTAAAAAATTACTTTTAAAATACACTTTTTATCTTTTAAATAATATTGTGCTGTAAACACTTCTCCTTTATACAAAATACTTAAAAAATCAAGAACAACAATAAAATAATAATATACAATTTCTCATAAAAATCTGTTACTTAAGAAATAGCAACAGCCCTAAGGAAATGCCAGGAAATGAACTTATTAGTAATAAATCTCCAGAAAATGCTAGCATTATAGTCTAGTCTAAAGATTATTGAAGAAATTTATAAAAGAATGTGTTCATAAACAATATTTACGCAGAAGAAAATTCATTTTCTAAGAAATTTGTAAATGAAAGTGCTTTTAGTACTAATGTCAAGAAATATTTATTACAATTTTTTCATTGAAAAATATTAAACAGAATACTTTACTAAAAAAAATTAATATATATATATATATATATATATATATATATATATATTTTTATCGAAAAATGCATAAAATATCTGCAATATGTTATATTAAACCTTCTGAAATTTACTAAATAAATATATATTTTTTAATCCAAATACTATATATTTTTAATAATTACAAAATTTATAAATAAAGTATTATAATTGTAGATTTTAAGCCTTAGTTTTATAACATAAGAAGTAATACATAAAATTATGTATTAGAATAAAACACTTAATTTGTTAAAGAAAGACTTACAACATTTAATCTTTTATGAACAATTGCTATAGTAAAAAAAAATATTTTAATCACAAGATTTATTTATATATATTTCTTTTATTTCAAATAATTATCAGAATTTATGCAGCATCCATAAAATTATTTTAGTGCACTTATACATTTTTTTCTTTTTCAGGAACATTTGGAGATAATGTTTTCAAGTTCTAGCTTAAACAATTGGAAAACTTATTGGGAATTTTTTATCATGAGTAATATATATATATATATATTCGATTTTTGTGATAGTAATTTCATGTAAATGTAGAGTCAGTCACACATATGTATTTTTCTAATTCTACCAGGATTTTACGGTAGTTATCATTATCCCATTTAAGCTTAAAAAAGAAAAAAAAAATGTATAAATAATATTTACAGCACAACATTATATTAACAATTAAAACTCCTTTAATGTATATATATAATTTGAATAATTTGATTCCTTTACAACACTCAGCAAATGAAAGATAGATGAAAATACCAACATATGAAATTTTATATGAGATGTATTTCGAATAAAATTATTGCCACGATGATGATTTAATTTAAGTACACTGAGTAGTAAAAACATGTTAAAGTACTTACGCGTAACAGAAATGACATACATAACACATAAGCCTAACGATGAGATAATTTGAATAATCCATTAATCCAACAGAATCATTCATCAAATATTATAAATGGAAAGAGGTAAATTAACCAAAAGGATCTGTTAAACGAAAAGAGAATTCATGAAATGAAAAATAGAATTTTAAATGCTGGAAACCAGAAATGATCACCCATCAGGAAACTTGCATCTCTATCAGCATTATGTAAGATTTCGGATCGCTGTATAGCTAATTCAAGCAATATACAACGCAAGTCTCTATCTTTTAACAAAACAAAGTAAAAAGGGAAATGAGATTAAACAATAACACAATCAAAATTGAAAATAGAATAAGTATTTTTAATAAGTCCACATGTAACCGATTCCAAACAGAGGTAGTAGAAAAAAATAGGTTACCAAAACGAACATTAGTGAAAAGAAAAGTTTAAAATTAAACACACGATTAATCGATCTAGTTGTTTCTGAAATGAAATAAATGAATGCATTAAGTGATAGTTATTAATCTTTAAAATTTAAAAGCTAAAAACACTTTTAAAAAGATGATATTTGACAGGGATATTTAATTATAACGTCAATCTTATCTATTTTCAGTTTAGATTAAACGTTCAACGTAACGTGAGCTAGCGCCATCTTTCGTGAAAAAAGTGATTTAATATTAAGTAATTGTACAATTTGACAAATGTACAATTTGACTTCCATTTTTTACTTTAGTTTAATTTTTATTGTTAAGCAATCTCATCAAAGGCCAACAAGTGATGATTAAGACATTATGATTATGTTTATTGGTGACTTATTATTTTAATTTTAATTATCCTTATGCATTTTTTTATGTATTTATTTGTTTATTTATTTGTTTATCATTTGTTTATTATTATTTATTATTATTTTTTATTATTATTTTAAATTTAGAATTGATTAAATTAATGAAACCACCAAATGTGATTATGCATAGAATGAAATTTTATATTTGAATAATTAAACAAATATAATGTATGAAGAGTTGAAATTTAAATAATATCAACCAGAAAAAGAGGATGCCATCTGGAATTGCGGTAATACTATGCTTCTCTTTTTTTAAATAATTAAATTCATCAACTAACCCAACCAACCAGCCATACAACAACACCCTTCCTCCCTAACCAAACATCTTCCCTCCCATCCTCCACATTTTTTTTTTTAATCATATATATATATATATATGTGTGTGTGTGTGTGTGTGTGTGTGTGTGTGTATACTAGCTGACCCGACACACGTTGTTTTGACATTTAAATTATTTCTAGAGAATATTTTGCTAGAAAAAAATAACTAACTTAGTGTAAGTGTGTAAGGATGTGGTATATAAGTGAAACAGATATGGAGCGCTGTGAACGGTGACTGTGAATTCCGATTATAACGTAAAAGACATAATTACCGAAATTTTGCTAAAATTGCCGCTACTTGCTTCTTGCTACTTGCTACTTGGTACTTTCTACTTTCTACTTGTTATTTAAAACCTCCTCTGAATGTCGAACAGCACAAAATTTTATTTCATACGGCAAATATTTCAATTTATGAGAGAATCTCTGATAGCAACGAATTTCACATAAAGATTCCGTCTTTTTTGAATAAGCTGTGACAATCTGAAACGATTTAATGAAAATTTTTATCAAAAAGTTATTACAATATCTAACATCATTACATGTACATTTATCACAATTCAATCAATCGATGCATGTGACTATGTGTATAGTATGAGCGAAGTGAAATGTAGAGTTCGTATTAAATAAAAACTCGTTTTAATTAAAGGCGAAAAAGTTGAAACTCAATTTATTTTATAACAAGTATATATTTTTAATCTACAAAAACTGAATTTACCGTAATACCATTAGATGTACAATATTTTTGGTTAATCCTTGAGGAGTATACACAAACAAATTCGAAGGTTTTCCAATCCCGGAACACGCAATATATAATTGGCCGTGAGAAAAGCACGGATTTTCTAAATCTAAGCCACAAATTAGGTCCCCTTTGGTGGCTTTAAATATTTTAAGCCATTTTTGCGATGAATTGAAATGGCTATCTCAATTGTGGATCTAAAGATCTTGGCGAGAAGCGACCGAGCTACTTCGGTGCCAAATTTCAAATTTTGCCAAAGGGATCCAATACTAAAGTTGTTCCATACAAAAAATAAATAAATAAAATATCAGTGACATAAACACGCACAAAAGTATGGGACCCCATTGGTGACTTTAAATATTTTAAGCCATTTTTGCGATGAATTGAAAAGGCTATCTCAATTGTGGAACTAAAGATCTTGGCGAGAAGCGTCCGAGCTACCTCGGAGCCAAATTTTCCATACAAAAAATAAATAAATAAAATATCAGTGACATACACACGCACAAAAGTATGAGACCCCTTTGGTGACTTTAAATATTTTAAGCCATTTTTGCGATGAATTGAAATGGATATCTCAATTATGG
Source organism: Salticus scenicus (assembly GCA_963930645.1). NCBI lineage: Eukaryota > Metazoa > Arthropoda > Arachnida > Araneae > Salticidae > Salticus > Salticus scenicus. The sequence goes on along the minus strand of OZ005656.1, from coordinate 226,105,344 downwards.
AACTAAAGATCTTGGCGAGAAGCGTCAGAGCTATTTCGGTGCCAAATTTCAAATTTTGCCAAAGGGATCCGATACTAAAAAAAAATTCCTTTTCGGCAAGCTTAAAGGCAAAGGTAGATTCCTTTCTGTTAATGTTACAAATGTAAAGAAATTTTACATATGGATTAATACTAAACCAATGGCTTTGTTCTCACACATTGCATTATTTACGTCGCTATTCTGTTCTCAAGAAATTTAATTTTCAACTACAAAAGGGTTTTATTGAATCTACTTAAAATTTTAGGCTAGATGCATTGGTCTGTAAATGTTTAATTTTTTAGAATTCAAGCTCATAATCATTCAACAAATAGATGTCTTGAAGATATACAATCCCAACAATGGTGAATCCTGGAGGGGGCTATTGGGCTACACTCCCCTCCCTACCCAAGCTTAATCAAAATTATAATTTTTATTTAAAATCCATATAACTGTTGTTCAATATCTGTCTTTTAAAGAAAAAATAATAGAAACGTGAAAATGCACTTGTGACCTTACTATGGTCAAGCACTGGTAAGCCTGGCGGTGCTATGGTCAAGTCAAATACAGTTAAGTGTTAGCGGTTTTTGAATAGTTATTTCATTGTAATTTTTATTGAATTATTGAGAGTTTTGTATTGTGTTTTTGTGATTCTTATTGTCAGATGAGTAAAAATTGTAAAGTGAAACCGTTTTGGTTGACATAAGCTAGAACACTAACATTAACATTAGTTAACATTGGACCATTTGGCACCGTTGAATTTCAATGTTAATTGTTATGAATTTAGTAAATTGTATGATTTGGCGAGATTTTGGTGAGAAAATTTGCGACTTAACAATGAAATTTGTGATTTGGCGTCAAAATTTGACAGTTGACGACAAAAGTTTTGACTTGGCGACTAAATTCGTTGTCTGACGACAAAATTTGGCGAGCTTGGCGATGGAGAAAGGCAACTTTGGCGTCATTATATTTTCTTTCCACGCGAAAACCTCATATCTCTTTAAAGACCAATACCTTGTTTCGACAAGATAAAAAGTCAAAGGAAGCTGTAACGTATTACTCTCTATCGTAAATTTTAAATTCTTGACTAAACCGACATTCTAAACTATTCACCACAAACGATATTTGTATTAAGATTGACGTATTACTGTAAATTTATAGTTTAAAATGATTAATTAAAGCGTTTAAGATGTTTTTTAATTAACACAATTTTATTAACTTGATATGATGCAACTATTAATGTATATAACGGAATTTTGCAATTCAATTTTCGGCAACTGCTTGTCGTCCGAAAGACCTGAAATTTTGCACACGACTTCATAATCAATGATAATACTAGATGCAAGAGTTTCCAGGCACTTTTCCCATCGGGGCAGATTCCAGGGGCAAACAAAAAATCTATACTTATACAAAACTATCGTATGTGACTCAGGATTTGGATGTATTTGTATAATGTCGAGTGGCAACAATTAATTTGATTTGATAAAGATTTAAAAGTATGTAATAGTTTTCTAAAACCTTTTATTAGTTCACTTTTCAATAAAAGAGTGTTCTTTAGTTTTTTAAAATGGTATAATTTTATTTATCAAAATAAGGGAATTCGAGTAATGAAATACTTTAATTTAAATTTAAGTTTTTATGAAAATAAACTTCAACGGAAAATTCATTAAAATCGTCCCTAGTTCATTTGTCAAAGGGATAATATTTAAATGTCCCCCAAATTTATTACTTTTTCTATAATGCCAGTTTAATTGGTTTGCATCGATTTACACATTTTTTTTTTTTTTTTTTTTTTTTTTTTTTTAAACGATGACATTTATCTTTTACATTATAGCATCTATGTCATAAAGCTAAGTCTAAATCTGCTTAGCCCTAAGATATGTTGATTTTATTTACATATTTATTTATTTATTTATTTATTAACTTTTATTTTATTTCTTTAAAATCGCGGATAACATTTTATTTCATTTTTCTCAGTACATTGTTGTAATAGTGACGTCATATTTTCTGTTAAATTAAACATTTTTTTTTTTTTTTTAATCAGATTATTATATTGTTTAAAAACGTGATTAAAATTTCATTATATTTTCAGTGATCTTTTTTATTATCGTTTGCACGTGACATAAGCATCAGATTATAAATTTTTGCAATGAAAGCAATAGAAAATGTCGGCTTCAACACACGAAAATTCACTTTTTAGCTTACAACTTCTAAGCAATGGAAGCTATCGAAAAAGTTTAAATTCAAAAATTGTCCTTTAGGGTAAGGCGGTAATTCGCCTGATTTGAAATTTTTTCCTATTTTCAATATTAAAGAAATTATGGCCATATGAAAATTTCCACCCCCCTCCATTTCCACCCCCTTTGAGCTTCATACCCCACCTACGAACTCGACCGAGATTTTTACTATCCTGACAACATATCCTGAGCTGGTTAAATTTAAATAAAAATTACTCCAGTTATCGTGTTCACAACTTAACATGGGAAAAAGCGTTATACATATATATATATATATATATATATACCTATATATATATATATATATATAAACTTTTGAACGGAGGGTGGTTTCGGGTTCTAGGGGTCATGATCGGTGAAGATATGAAGAAATTTTCCAGAAGTCGTGTCATGAGAACCATTGCAATAGGTAGATCTCCTATAAGGAATCTACCTAATAAATAAATAAAATATAATAAATTAGCTACACAAATAAATTTGTAGGTTAGGGTGGTTGTTAATCAACGCGCGTGCAAATTTGATAGAAAATTATATAAAATACTCACTCCAATTCCGCACCAAATTTGCAAAATGTATAGTTTTTTATGCACACTTCAAAACTCTTCAAACACTAATTACATCTTGATGTAATATTTCAATTAGGACACAATTTTTTGTATAACAATAATAACACGAAATTATAAAATATTTTCCTGAATTTGATCGCAGCACCAACTGTCGGGACAAACTGGAATTACAATAGAATATACGCAAGCGAAGAGTGACGTCACTGACCGTCAGTGGATGCAAGAACAAGATTTCCTATGTTAATCTCCCATTGGATTTTTTATAAAAAATTATTAAAAATCGAGGAAAATTATTTCTCGATTTTAATCCCCGTATTTGGGTATAGATATGTATTAGTTATCGTATGCATGTGTTAGATTGAGTTATTTTGCTCTCAAATTGACAAAATTTTAATTTTAAATTTTAAAACTCTGTCTTCCTTGGCGTTTTTTGTATTTGGCGATCAAAAGAGTAATACGAAAATATACATGCCAGATGTATATTTTCGTAATATGTATTGTACGAAATTGTTTCATATTATTCATTACTCTCTTAATAAAAGTTGTTGAAATAACCATTATTTTTGAAAGAAATTAAATATGTTCGCCAGATGATATGGCGATATTTTGTTTTCGCCAAGGATGACAGAGTTTTGAGATTAAAAATTCAAATTTTATCAATTTTACAGCAAAAACAACTCAATCTAACGCATGCACATGATAACTAATACATATCTATACCCAAATATGGGGATTAAAATCAGGAAATAATTTTCCTCGTGATTTTGTAATTTTTTACAAAAATTCCAATGGGCGATTATCATAGGAAATATTTTTCTTGCATCCACGGACGGCCAGGGACGTCATTATTTAATATTATTGCGTATTATTGAATATTCGATACTACGATCGTAGCGCAGTCTGCCGGATCCAATGTGAAACATTCCAAAATCAACAACAATTTATAAGTGATAAATTAATTAAATAAACAATTTAAATTGGACTGAATTGTAAATCTAAACCATTCTCGAATCCACCTGAAGACACACAACAAATTTCATTAAACTCGGTCCAGTCGTTTAGGAGGAGTTCAGTGACATACACACGCGCAAAAGAAATATATATATAAAGATAAATACAAAGGCATAGCTTTAGTATAGACCTCCCCCCCCCCTTGTCGACTTTAAATATTTTTGGCCATTTTTGCGATGAATTAACATGGCTGTCTCAATTGCGTAACTGACGATCTTGGTGAGAAACGTCCGTACTACTTCGGTGCCAAATTTCAAAATTTTCCAAACTAAAGCTGTTCAATACAAGAAAAAAAAAAAAAAAAAAGGAAAACTGTTTTATGATACATGCAAAATAAAAATAAAAAATTTTAATAAATTCGAAATTATTACTATTTACAATTAAGGTGAAAAGATAAAAGAACCTTTATAAATTACATATAAAGCATAAATTAAAAGAAAAATTTTGTTTTACTGTAGAAAACAAAATTACTACTAAATTAAATAAAAAAAATCCCTTTTCGGCAAGCTTAAAGGCAAAGGTAGATTCCTTTACGTTAATGTTACAACAATTGTAAAGAAATTTTACATATGCATTAATACCTATCCAATGGCTTTGTTCCCACACATTGCATTATTTACGTCGCTATTCTGTTTTCAAGAAATTTAATTTTCAACTACAAAAGGGTTTTATTCATTCTACTTAAAATTTTAGGCTAAATTTATTGGTTTGTAAATGTTTCAATTTTTTAAAATTCAAGCTCATTATCATTCAACAAATAAAAGCCTTAAAGATATACAATCCCAGCAATGGTGAATCCCGGAGGGGGCTATTGGGCTACACCCCCCCCTCCCCACCCAAGCTTAATCAAAATTATAATTTTTATTTAAAATCCATATAACTGTTGTTCAATACCTTTCTTTTAAAAGAAAAAGTAATAGAAACGTGAAAATGCACTTGTGATCTTACTAGTTCTGGTAAGCCTGGCGTTGCTATTGTCAAGTCAAATACAGATAAGTGGTAGCGGTTTTTGTATAGTTATTTCATTGTAATTTTTATTGCATTATTGAAAGTTTTGTATTGTGTTTTTGTGATTCTTATTGTCAGATGAGTAAAAATTGTAAAGTGAAACTGTTTTGGTTCACATAAGCTGGAACATTAACATTAGTTAACATTTGACCATTTGGCACTGCTGAATTTGAATGTCAATTCTTATGAATTTAGTAAATTGTATGATTTGGCGAGATTTTGGTGACAAAACTTGCGACTTAGCAATGAAATTTGTGATTTGGCTGCAAAAGTTGATAGTTGACGACGAAATTTTTGACTTGGCGACAAAATTTGGCGAGCTTGGGGATGGACCCTACTAAAAATAATCCGAAGATATTCTTGAGAAAAATTTTCTTAAGACTTTCTTTAAATATTTTTAAACATTTTGAAGATTTCTTTTTCTGTAAGATATCTTCAGAAATTTTGAAGACATTATAAAGAAAATTTGTAAACTTTCTTAAGAATGGGCCAAATAACTTAAGATTTTCTATAGATTTTCTCTAAATATCTGCAAAATATCTTGAGATTATTTTTAGTGGGGGAGAAAGGCAGCTTTGACGTCATTATATTTTCTTTCCACGCGAAAACCTCATCTCTCTTCACAGACCAATATCTTGTTTCGACAAGATAAAAAGTCAAAGGAAGCTGTAACGTATTACCTTCAATCGTAAATTTTAAATTCTTGCCTAAACTGATTTTCTAAACTATTCACCACAAACGATATTTGTATTAAGATTGACGTATTATTTTAATTTTATATTTTTAAATTATTAATTAAAGCGTTTAACAAGGTTTTTAATTAACACACTTTTATTAACTTGATATGATGCAATTATTAATGTATGTAACGGAATTTTGCAATTCAATTTTCGGCAACTTCTTGTCGTCCAAAGGACCAGAAATTTTGCACACGACTTCATAATCAATGACAATACTAGATACAAGTGTTTCCAGGCACTTTTCCCATCAGGGGCAGGTTCCAAGGGCAAACAAAAAATCTATACTTATACAAAACTATCGTATATGACACAGGATTTGGATGTATTTGTTTTATGTCGAGTGGCAACAATTAATTTTTTTAAATAAAGATTTAAAAGTATGTAATAGTTTTCTAAAACCTTTATTAGTTCATTTTTCAATAAAAGAGTGTTCTTTATTTTTTTTAAATGGTATAGTTTTATTTATCAAAATAAGGGAATTCGAGTAATGAAATATTTAAATTTTCATGAAAATAAACTTCAACGGAAAATTCATTAAAATCGTCCCTAGTTCATTTGTTAAAGAGATACCTAAATGTCCCCAAATTTATTACCTTTTCTACCATGCCAGTTTAATTCGTTTAGCATCGATTTACAATTTTTTTTTTTTTTTTTTAAACGATGAGATTTATCTTTTACATTATAGCATCTATGTCATAAAGCTATGTCTAAATCTGCTTAGCGCTAAGATATGTTGATTTTATTTAATTATTTTTTTATTAACTTTTATTTTATTTGTTTAAAATCATGGATAAAATTTAATTTAATTTTTCTCAGTACATTGTTGTAATTGTGACGTCATATTTTCTGTTAAATTAAACTTTTTTTTATTTTTTTTTTTTTAATCAGATTATTATATTGTTTAAAAACATGATTAAAATTTTATTATATTTTCAGTGATCTTTCTTATTATCATTTGCACGTGACATAAGCATCGGATTATAAATTTTTGCAATGAAAGCTATAGAAACTGCCGGCTTCATCACAAGAAAAATCACTTTTTAACTTGTAACTTTTAAGCAATTGAAGTTATTGAAAAAGTTTAAATACAAAAGTTGTTCTTTAGAGTAAGGCGGTAATTCGCCTAATTTGAAGTACTTTCCTATTTTCAATATTAAAGAAATTATGGGCAAATGAAAACTTCCACCCCCCACCATTTCCACCCCCTTCGAGCTGGATACCCCATCTACGAACTCGACCGAGATTTTTACTGTCCTGACAACATATCCCGAGCTGGTTAAATTTAAATAAAAATTACTCTAGTTATCGTGTTCACAACTTAACATGGGAAAAAGCGTTATACATATATATATATATATATATATACCTATATATATATATATATATAAACTTTTGAACGGAGGGTGGTTTTGAGTTCTAGGGGTCATGATCGGTGAAGATATGAAGAAATTTTCCAGAAGTCGTGTCATGAGAACCATTGCAATAGGTAGATCTCCTATAAGGAATCTGGGGGACTTTTTTCCCTTTTATTTTATTTAATTTTATTTATTGATTTATTGATTTATATTTTTATTTATTTATTTATTTATTATTTTATTATTATTATCATTTTAATCCAATACGCATACACTCTATTTCTTTTTTCTATTTGACTCTAAATATATATATATATATATATTTTTATCCTGATATAGATATTAGTACCTTCCCGTAAATTCGGTGCGTGCTAACATTATCCTAACGAATTGATATTTTTCTAAAAAGAGTGTTTAGGGTCAAATAGAAACAAACTATAATTAGAGTGTATGCGTATCGAATTTCAAAGCAATATATAAAGAAAGCAAGAATAAGCAAATTTTCCCTATATTAATGGACATCCAAATATATACATATATATACAATATATATACATAAAATACATAAAACAATTTTTAACTTAATCCACTTTTCTTTTCTTCTCATATATGTGCATCAGATATTTAATAAAGTGTAAAATATTTGTCTGTGCCGTACTTTCAGCAAGCTAAATGCGTGTTTCAATACAATATTTTGTGCATTACTTTATCAATGGTTAATTAAAATATCACTTATGAGTGCTTTTGTAATCATTTCCGTTTATTATCATCTGGTAGATTTTATGCCACCACGAAACAGTATTTTGATTGATAAATCAAGACAGGCATTTTATAGCGCTGCATTTATCAACCGACATTTCACTTTCAAATTGCCCTATTGTTTTAACATTAAAACAGATAAACAATTCACTGTCGCATTTTGCGCACTTGATTGAATCTCTACCTTTTATGGGTGATCCAAATGATTAATTGACACAAGCTCTTCAGTGTAGTTTCACTTAAAATCCATGTAATAATATTGAAGTAATTAAGAACTATTTCAATAGTACATACACTTATAATATTTCAAGAATTCATAAATAAAACTATTTTCTGTTTTTAAAGAAGAATGTTTTGCTGTAAAGAACGCTGTTATTCTAAATGAATTTAGGATTAAGAATTTAAAGATTAAGATTTATTTTTCTTTACACTCTGAAACATACTCACACCATAGATACACATAATTTTCTCATTTTCATGGAATATGAGATAGAGAATTATTTTTTTTTATTCAGAATTTAATTATTTATCTTTTTATTTCATTTTTTATTCGTTTCTTTATTTATAAGTAGCAAAATACTCGTTCGAACATTTACAAGAAAAGTATATTCATAATTGTGTAACATACAGTCGATAACAAAAGTTTCCGAACACTAGCACAAATTCCTATGCAAAAAAGTACACTTCATACTGTTATGTTAAATAAATACTTATCTATAACCTTCTTACACTGACTATGAACAGGATTCGGCAAGGACTTATTTAACAAAACCTTATGAAGTGTACTTTTTTTACATAGGGATTTTTGCTAGTGTTCGGAGACTTTTGTTACCGACTGTACTTGTAAAATGTGATTTAGTAAAGCTGCTATCATACGTACTCTCATACGATCAGCAGTATCAGATACTTTCTCCCGAAACCACCTGAAACAGGTTTTTTGAGAGGCCAAACTGTCATAAACGTATCGTTTCATAGTTTCCTTCTCCTATCTTTGTCAGTGACGAACTTATGAATGACTAAATCTCCTACGCTAGATGTTAGCTTGTATTAAACCAATCGGAGTGCGAGGGAATCAGAGTGCGTTTAAAACATTAAATAGCGGGCGACTAGTCGCCAGTTTTTAACGTCTTCAATGAATGAATTTCAGTCTTCAAAATAACCCTACTACCGGATGCCCCAATTATTTGGAGTGGTAATAGCGTATGGTTCAGAGGGTAGGGTCTTCCGTGTGATAGCTGCTTAAGTTATAATCCATATTCATTTAAATAAAAGATGCACAAAAATATGCTAATAAAATATATTAAAACGCAAAAATTGTCTAATTTTGTAATGTTAAACATAAAATTTAAATCAAACGATATTTATCATAATAATGCAAATTGAGGTTAAACAAATACGATGTACAGTCACCCCCCAAAAAAACGCCACCCCCCAACTAATTTTGCCGTAAATTATCGTAGAAACATGCGACTGGTACCATTCAGTTTGTAATAACGTCTAGTTTATAATGTTATAGTTAGATTTTACTTAGGGGGTCGTCTACATATTAAAACTGACATCAACTTCATTTTTTTCAATGGTAACCCCCATTTTTTATAATTTATTTGAATTCTGTGGATCAAATCATCACGGAAAATGGTATAGTTTATATATTTCGCTCAATTTTTCATAGAATTATAAGCTGTCAAAGTTTGGGGATGCTAATGTTAAATGAATATGACAAACATTAAATCATATCTTCCGAAATAATTATGATATTTAAATTCTGTTTCTTTATTCGTTTGAATGAAGTGTCCCAAACATATTCCATGCAAATTTTTGCTAAAAAAACATTTTTTGAATTATGAAAATTATTAATAAATTCATATTTGAAAAAATTATGAATTATGACCCATGTTAATTTTTGCACGAATAGAACGGGCATCATCAAAAACATGGGTTTCCAAATTTACAGCTCGTTCCTAACATTATTTTTTGAGTTACAGTGATATTTCACTTTTTATTCCTGTTGGGGGGCCGTCACTTGTTATAATATGTATCCTCTATAAGTAAATGTTTGTATATAATTTGACGGAAAACTATTTTAATTTAACTTTATGTTATGTTTTTTTTTTCTACGCAATATTTCGATGTTTATTATACAAATTAGCATATTTTTGTAAAGTTATCACAATGTAGGTGAGGGATTGTGAAAGAATTTCAAAAGAAAAGAATTGATTCGCTGATTCGCTGAAACACTATTTAAAAAAAAAAGACTAATTTGCATATTCCTATTTGACTCTATATGTGACGCTGGTATGCATAAATCACAATGGTATTTACTACATCGATTATTGAAGACAAGACTTAAATGATTTAATTACAAATATGCAAAATTATTTTGTTTTATATTATAAAGTTTTAGAAAAATTGTGAAAAGACGTGGCTTACTGTACAAGAGAGGAATATATCCGATCCTTATATATTAAGTCTTTCTTCATAAGTATTAAATATCTTTTTCTAGTTTTTCGCTGCTAAAATTCTATTTTAACCCTGTAACACTTTTTTTCGCATTTCAATATTCAAGAGTACGTACACCTCTAGTTAAATATTATGTTTTAGAAAACACGGTACAGCGAAACTGATTGCATGAAACAGCAATTATGCATTCGACAACCGTATTATCATTATTATTATGAATATTTAATAATTTTAAAAAGATTTTTTACCATAAATTTTCTGTTTAAATTTTGTTGTGACATATTTGAATTTAGTTACTGTACCGTTTGTAAGCTTTGTGTTATTTAAAATTTATCCCATAATGTAACATAATAAAATATCAAATTTCTATTAAAAGTTTTTTAATACAGAATCAAATAGTGAAAAATTGGTTTATTATTTATATATTTTTTATTTAAGTTTATAAGATCTATTATTGGAACATAGCTCAACAATATTTATTTTCAATTTCCTAATCACGAAATCAAAGTCACAGTTATTATGGAATAAAAATTTAAAACAAAGGAATTGTCTTATTGCTTTCAAATATATAGATATTGATCTTACAGAATCCTGAAATTTCATTTAAAAGACTTTAAACGTCTAAATTAAAAAATTCAAAATAAAATAAATTAATCTAAATGCTTTTAAAGTTGAAACGGGAAGATTTCAAAATATATGAAAATTGGCATTTGTGTTTTGAACATTTTGGCGCGGCAGATATTAAAAACAATATTTTAATGATGAGCTGAACCTGAGCTTAAGAAAGGGCGGATCCAGCTATTTAGCACGACGAGTGATATCACCTGACTAAAAACAGAATAAACAACATTTTAATTTATTCCGGGGTATTTTTAGCCCACTGTTATTCTTTTTTTTTTTTCAAACTTCAACTCTAGCTACAGTACGCTTACGTCCTATTTACATTAAGCTTTGATATGGAAGCTATGTTGCTGTTTTTCGATGCTGCGAAATTTACAAAATATATTTGTGTTAACTCTTTAAAGACGGATACGGCCATACGGCTTTCGAAGCAAAGGACGGAGTGGGCCGTTTTCTGCCGGAAGGGGAGAATTCAGGGGTGATAGGTATATACGGAAAAGTGTGATTGGGTGAAATACTCATTGTTTCCACCATAGAAAAGAACTCTTTTAATCCCTTTGTATGCACATTTTCGAGACAGGAGGGCGGATTATGCATGTCAGACGATGTCAAGTGATGGATGCAAGGGGCAAGGGGGGTTAGGAGACATTCAGGATTCCACAGTTCATTCTTCTTTCTTTTTTATCTGTAACAATGATTCGTTTATGAAAAACAATTATTTACACACACATACATACCTGTATATATATATCGTAAGAGGTTATTTGCTAAAATAAATATATTTAAATTTAGATTACTATATATCAATAATTAACTCTGCTTTTTATCATAAAAGATCACATTGAAGAAATATATTGAAATATCAAAGTTTTTACGGGAATACTATGTGTAATAGTAACAATTATCTTTTACTGAATTGAAAAGCTCGTTGAATTATTATAGCAATTATTTATTTATTAATTTATTTCAAATAAAGCATTTAAAAGATATTTCTCGATAACTTGTAAAAAGCACTCTTATTTTTGATATTCTGAAAAATACTCGCACTTACAAAAAACTGAAAAATCACTTTATATTGAAATTTGCAAATTACTTTCATTGCTTTTAAATTCCAGGTATCAACGTTTAAATATTCTCTAAAATTTTCAAAAAAAAAAAAAAAAAAAAAAAAAAAAAAAAAAACTTTCTAATTTTTAATCTAATGATTATTTAAAAACTTCCGAATCTAAATATTTATTTTATTTTCTTTTTTTAAACTGTGAATTCGTAATCACAACCTAAAATAGAATAGAATATTTACATTACCTACAGTAGTTGAGTAATTGAAATAAAAATTATAAAAAAGATCATTTTTATGAAACGAAAATTTATGAAAGAGCAGCCTTTATGAATTTGACTGTTATAAAATGTTCATGAAATTTATAGGTATTAATTTTATAAATTTGAATTATGTGAAAGGATCCATTCTATGGATTTGAGTAAAAGGGTCATTTTTATGAATGGAATTTTATAAAAGTTCCACATAATTAGAATCATAATTTATATTTTGTTTGAATTTATCATTAACTATTCTAATTAAAATTTAAATAAAATAGAAGTCTATTAATAAAAATTTTTAATAGTAATAATAATAATTATATCCTGTGTCACTGACGCGACTTTCATTTACAATGCATTTCAATACCATAAAGACAGATAGCAGTTTAAAACGCAAGATAATTAAGGTAAGATAATAAAATTCAAGCTAGTTTGGAAATAGTCTAAAATAGATTTTTAGGGACTACTGGATACCATTAAAATATGCCATCATATAATATTTTATTAATTATACAATGTTTATAGAGTAAAAAACATTTTTTTTTTTCTTTTTTTTTTTTTTTTTTTTTTTTTTTTTAAATCTAATAACATTTCCCATTGCCTAAGGGAGTCCTTGTTTCAATAAACTACCCAAAAATTAATATTTAAAATTTTGTTCTAAATAAAATTAAATTTTGGATAAGATCCCCCTCCCCCGTGTATTGCAGATTTCACATTTTATCCAAAATTGTCAACTGCAAAGCAGCGATGGCCTTTCTTGCAGTTTGAAAGAAATAATTCTCTCGCTCTAGTAAGACCTTTTTTTACAAAATTTAATTTTATGAATCATAAAAATTATTTGTAGTTATTTGAAAAGCTTGACATAAAATTCAGAAAATCATGATAATTCATGCGTAAATTTATTCCTAGTGTTTAAGAAATTGCTATTCAATTAATAATTAAAATTAAATAATTTTCATTCATTTTCATTTAATGTAATTAAAAATAATTCTTATATTATTAGTTACATATACATAAAGCGTTAAATAATAATAATAATAATAATAATAATAATAATAATAATAAGATATGAAGTTTTGCTCCTTAGCAACGATTATTATATTAATGTCTTAAAATTTCGACCGCAAGCATTATTATTATTTTTTCAGTTTCTGCCAAAGGAAAACCAAAAGTAAAACTGCTTTTATTGTCTAACTTGTTAAAAAGAAACAGGTCTCATATCCTAAAATAATTTTATAATTAAACCAAATTTAATATTTGATAAAAAGTACCGTAATAATACATCGTAATAATCAATATTTCTTAAGAATCTATCTAAATAACATGTGGAGGTTTCATTTGAAAATTTAGAGCACGAAAAGAGGGGAGAACCAAATACTTAATTTTGGAATGCTAACAAAATTTAAACCGAAATAACGAAAAGAATAAAGCATTGGAAAAAAAAAAAAAAAAAAATATATATATATATATATAATCGTTATAAAGAAGTGTGCATGAAGATTTATACGAAAAAAAAAAAAAATGTTTAACTTTATTCTTTTTTTATATTTTTCTTTCTGTGACTTTCAAATATTTTCAATATGCAAATCACAAATTAGGACAATTTTAAGAGATTATCCGGTAATGCAAGTGATTACGCAATTGTTATATTTTTTATTTATTACTTTTATTATTTTCTATATATTTATTATTATTTTCTGTTTTGATGTCAAATAAACAAATAAATAAATAACAGTTATACTAGACAATTATAAAAAGATTATTATTGATATATATTAGAAATTCAATGTTTCTCTTGCTTAATTTCGCATTGTTTTACAGCCAAGAAATGGAATAATAATAATAATAAAGTCTTGCTTGATAAAAGCAAATGTTAAATTTAATAAATTTGTGTGTTTCCTTTATAAAAAGTATCATTGCAAGATTAAAAATTATTATCTCGAAAAGTTTCAATCAACAAGACTTAATTTAATAAGTACTTTCTTTTCATTTAGTACGTTATTATCTGATATCTTTTTTTCAAATTGGCATTTGCTACGCTTTACAGTTACATAGAAAATTTCCCCGTTCCCCATGTCTCTTGTAATCCAGCTCCATTGTCTAGTAAAAATGTAGGAGAGCATTTTGACAGGTGCTGCCCCTCTACCTTTTAAACACTTTGTAGTGACAGAGATAACGAAAACTGGACGAGTAAAAAGTTCATTTTCCCAATGCAAAATTCTCCCGTCTTTAAAGGTTAGAAAATCGAGCTTGGTCCCGTCTCTAAAGGGTTAATATACTATACAGATAGAAGAATAATTATATAATATCAACAAAACTTCTTTAATCAATATGTTTATATACATTACTGTATGGAAATGTTTATATATGAATATTGTATTTATTTTTAATAAGACATATAAACACAAAATACTAAAAAAAAGAAGAAAATGTGTTATAAATTTTTATAATTCAAGCAAAATATATATGCATACTTGCCAACCTAACCAGTAACATTGTTAGTTCCCGCCCCTGTGTGTACACAATTTAACTTTTAGAGTAATTAACTTCAAATACATTTACGATTAACTCATTGAGCACCACGCGAATTCTTATGGAAATCCCATTCAGGCCACACGTGCTGCTTGAAGCGTGTTATGTTTATCGAGTTTCAATAATCCCCATTAGGCCTTAACGATATAATCCTATGAAAATCCTATTAAAAAAAAAAAAAAAAAAAAAAAAAAAAAAACATGAAGTAAATTTTAAATAAAGTGTCAGTAATTACTTAAAACTATGTAAGTTCTGTAGTTTTATATCATATTTTACACTGATGGCTGACTTGGCCTAAATGGAAAGGAAAGATCAGTGTCAGCCACCGATGGCTGACATGGCGCTAAAAAGACTGATGTGAAAAAAAATGTACGGAAAGGGGCGGAACCAGTAATCTTCCGGGTTAAGTTGACAAGAATGTATATACATAGAGCAATGCCAGAAAATGTTCTTTATTTTTCATGAACCAGATGAATGGTACTTTTTTTCTGAATAGTCTATGTATTAAACATAATGCTGCTTTAAATACCCTTTAAATGAAAAGTTTTATTACATAAAGTAATTTTCTGGCACTCTACAGCTCCCAAATGACACACAATACGAAACCCCGCCCTTTTCCAGTGTTTAAAGGGTATTAACGTTTAATATGCTTTCTATTCGTTTTGATCTTTCCTCCTCCTTATCTTCTTTTTTCCTTAAAAAAAAAGAGTTATGTAACATTTTGACCTTTTCAAGTGAAGATTTAGATTAAGGGTAGTCAGCCTTTCTACACCCACCGTCCACTGTGTTAAAGAGTAGAATTTTAGAACATCCCATTAAGTAGTAGGATTTATTATTTTGCATATTAATTTGTTACACATTATAAAATATAAAAGCAAAAGAATATCGTGGAGATTTATGTAAAAGTTTTTAATAATGTCATGAAAAAAAAATAATTAATTAAAAAAATAAAAATAAATAAAAATAAAAAATCTGTTTTAATATTTTTAAAAAGTCAATTAAATTAAAGAAAATGAAAGTACTGCAGTATCAGAACAAACTCCCATTGTCACTGTGAAACGGCAGTGGGAACCAGGTTGAGTGCCGCCGTTTCAGACAATTATACGGCAGCTTGAGTTAAAATAATTTTGAATTTTCAAACAAATTTAAAACCATTCACCTTTTTTTTTTCTCTTTTGATAGATACTTTAATATCTATTCAAGCTATTTAATTTTCTTCGTATGAAGTGAACTACCCGAAGTTTAATCAATAGAAACCAATAAAAATCTTTCAATTCATAAACTAACGCAGAAAGTTCTGTGAATTAGTCATTTTTTTTAAATTTTATAATTAACATTTCTTAATTTTTTTTTCCGATGTGAAACTTAATAAATAATGTATAGTGGGTGGTAGATCATGATTTATATATTCTAAATGTATAGACGGACCCCTAATACTTTTTCACGTGTAACTCTATTTAAAATTGATTTAAGGTATATAAATAGGTATGTTTTTCGAACCGCCTTGATCTCAGAAATCTGAATATGAAGTCAAAAATAGGGGTTGCTATTGAAAAAAATGAAGTTAATGCCAGTTTTAATATGTCGACGACCCCATAGGCAAAATGTAACTATACCGTTATAAACTAGATATTATTACAAATCGATCGGTACCAGTCAAATGTTTCTACGATAATTTACGGCAAAATTAGGGGGGGGGTTGCGTTTTTTTTTTTTTTTTTTTGGGGGGGGGGGGGGTGACTGTAGAAGATGTACAAAGACATTCACATTTGTCAATCATTTCCGTAAATGTGAAATACTGAAACAAACTTTTCTTGAAATTGTATGTTGTTTCAAATTTGAAAGAGTTATTGTTAAATGTTAATTTACTAGAATGTTTGAAACAGAGCTTGCTATGAAATACATTTTGTTAATCAAATTACACGTGAAATAAATTTATTATAGTTAAATGCCTACAATGTTTTTGTATTCAAAATGTGTGTTACATACATTCATCCTATAGTTTGGTTTTACTTCGGTAGATAATTAAAATCAAAATATTATCTAAATTGTTATATTGAAGTTTCTTTTATTCTGCATTATGTTGCACTGAATGAATAAATACCGGGTGCGTCAAAAAAAAAAAAAAAAAAAAAAAAAAAAAAACATATTTT
This sequence comes from Salticus scenicus, assembly GCA_963930645.1. NCBI lineage: Eukaryota > Metazoa > Arthropoda > Arachnida > Araneae > Salticidae > Salticus > Salticus scenicus. The sequence continues at coordinate 226,088,570 of OZ005656.1, read as the reverse complement.
GAACCGTCATAGAAACTGTATTTCCCGTGCTACAAGGTTCAATTTCCAACAAGATGCCCCCCCCCCCCTCCGCGGCAATATCATCGCGACGCACGTGCATACCTAGATCAAAGTTTGCCAGGCTAGTAGATAGGATGCAGGGGGGGGGCAATCAAGTTTCCTCCACACCTCCAGAACTTACGCCGCTGGATTTATGCTTATGGGGCACAGTAAAAGATGAGGGGTACAAATGTATACCACGTAACCTGGACACACTTTGGAATGAGATTCAAGCGCTGTGCACATAAATCCCATTGGATAAGTTGTTACGATGTACGGAATGAGTGGTGACTCGTTCTTAGCAATGTATTGATGCTAAAGACCGCCATTTTGAACAGTAATCACATTTGCATCAGAAAATAAATTTATGTTTAAAATTTGACTTTCAGCTTTCCATTTCCAGTAAATGAACCTTGTAGAACGGAACATAAATTTTGTATGACGGTTCAAAGTGTGTATACATTTTTTGACGCATCCGGTATATATACAATGGAATATCTGACTGCATATCTTTGTGCTCTAAGCAATTTATTTTATTAAAATTAATAATTAAATATTAATAATTAACAATAATTGTAATAGGTTACCTTTTAATTGTGTATTTGTTTATTATTGCATATTCCATTATTTAATTTATCAAACCAAATGTTTTAATATTTTTTTTTTTCATCAGTGTAACAAATGGTAGTAAATAGGATGATCATTAATTACTTAATATGGAAAACAGACTTACTTTAGACTAATAACACAATTAAATTGCTGAATAACTTTATTTCATTTTACGTTTCCTTAAAAATTACACAGAGTCTAAGAAAAAAAAAGAGAGCTTAAGAAAAAAAAACCCAATAAAATTCTAAATACTCATTACTGTGGCTTAACATGTGAATATAAAGGTATTAAAAATGTTTTAAAAATATATCTAAATAAAATAAAAATAATACTACGTATCATGTTAAGAATACCCATTGAAGATTGTGTTAAAAAAACTTTAAAATTCCAAATTTACAAAAAAAAAAAAAAAAAAAAAAAAGTTTTTGTGTAGTAATTGTTAAATTAAAATACCGCAAAAGACTGAATTTGTAAATACAAGCTGACGCATACTGCGCGACTAATATACTAATATTTGTAAGAAAAAAATAATTATATATATATAAAGAAAAAACGTGAATGTTTCATTCAATTGCTTATTATTTATGTCAATATTTTAGACTTTCAACCGTCTTTAGATTTCAGAAAAAATTGTTTCATAAAATAAGTATAATAGTTACAAAAAAAAAAAAAAAAAAAAAAAAAAAAACCCGGATACATTTTTACAAATTGATCGTCCAAAGTACATATATATATATATATAAATCCTTTGAGAGTTGATTCAAGGTATTTTTATTTGATATTTGTTTGAATAAATCTTCCAGCAGAAAAGTTCAAAAAATATGTTTTCCATTTCAGTTTTTTAAATGTATTTTGCTTTTTGAAATTTAAATCAGAGTAATATATATATTAGAACTTTCAAATTTTTTTTTATTTCCTTTATAAACTTGCTAATAGTATTATCTCATATATACATACATACATATATATATATATATATATATATATATGTATGTATGTATGTATCAACAAAATCACATCTAAGCTATACGGGGTTTCCTCAACATTTTATTTTGATTCAGTCAATGACCAGTGGTTAAACAATATTCGTTGATTGAAAATTAATATTTCTAAAGTTTTTATAATATTTCATTTCTTTTGAGACAAACTGAAATTCTCTTCATTCTATAACTCATAATAGTTTGAATTTACTCGATATTTGTTTGGAGTTTTCTTATATTTAGCTCAATACTTTTGCAAATGGATTTTTTTAATAAAATTTTCGCATCCATAGTTAAAAGTTATTTAGTGAAAATGATCATATTTCGTAAAATATTTAACATTTTTACATTCGAATTGCAGTATGCTGTGTCCAATGCAGTATGTTAACTTTCCTAAAAAAGACTTAGCACTAGGTCTAATACCCTACACGTTATAATTTTAAAAGATGCCCCCCCCCCCTTTTTTTTTTTTAAACCTATATATCTCAATGAATATATGTGGTATCTCATAAACATTATACAAATAATTAGAAGGAGAATGATAATCACATGCTACAACCAAAAAAAACATTTCATGTACTTTTTACAGGTTGTTGCAAAACATTTTTATTTTCTTTAATATTTTACTGGTCCCCCTTCCTTCTTCAGGAAAAATAATAAATAAAAACTTTCTGAAAAATATGAGGTGTAACATATTATTTAGAGCGCTTTCACACTGACCGACACGACAGCGACTAAATTGGCTGATAAATAATGCATCGATTCGAACAATATCGTGTCGGATAGTACACTGCTTTTACACTACACCGATATCGGTCCTACAAAACGGGAACTTTTCATTCCATTCCGAGATTGCGCTGTGCTAGCACGCATTCAAATATAGCTCCTCCGTATGTCAAATTGCTGTTGTCATATCGCATCGCCGTAGAAAAAATAAGTCAATAAAAGGGGTGGTGGAGGAAATTCACTGGCTGTATGCATGATATAAAATCAAGATACATGGAATATTATTTTAGATAACTTTCGGAAAACTACAAGAGATCCTGCGATATATTTTAATTATTTTTACATTAGTGAAGGAACTTTTACTGATAATTTATGTTTTTAATAAAAAATAATTATCAGATTTATATAACAAGACGAATATATTAAAGATATCAGAAAATTAATATTTTACTTTACCTTTTCTTTCTTTCTTTTTTTAATTTAAATTCATGAAAATATTTAATAAATGAGACATCAGACCCCAAAAATGATATAAATTCACGCAATTTTATCAACTTAATCAAGTTATAATTTCAAAACAATGTGACACTTGGTGCATTTGAATTATAGGAATACAACTTTTCTTTTTTAAATTACATTCGACTGAAATATATTTATTACTGAAGTATATTTATTAAATTAATTAATTAGAAAAATATTTACACATTTTCATATTGTTAACAATTTATTATTTATTTATTAGTTAATGTATAGTTACATAGTTAATTTATTTATTAAATAATATATATATATATATATATATTTTTAAAGAAGCATTGCACTTTTATGTTAAATAATCTTAAGAAGGGGGGGGGGGGGAGAAACTGTATGTCTCAACAAGATTTTTTCTTATACACACACACACACACACACACACACACACATGTTCCCCTTAGAGGGAAAATGCGGACGGTGTGTGTAAACCGCCAAATTGCGGACATGCTTAAATTAATTATCTATCGTTATGAAATTTCATATTTTCTTTTAAAAATCACCAGTTAAACGTATGTTACCTTCATTTTTTCAAAATTTAAAAAATTTCGAATGCCTATTTTTGCAAGGTAAATGCGGACCTCATATACACAAGCATATGCCGGAAATTGAGGACATCACACTTTTGCGATAGTTTTGATTTCTTTTTTTTTTTTTTTTTTTTTCTTTTTCTTGTTTTCTTTTTCTTTTCTTTTTTCTCTTTTTTTTTTTTTTTTTTTTTTTTTTTTTTGTAATTTTCTACTGTATTTTAATACAAGAAAATATTGTATTCGTAAAAATTTTGAACTACCGGTTTTCGTTGGATTACTACGTTTTAAGAAGTCCAAAACCTTATTGGAAATATTTAGTAAATCTGTTTATCCATATATGTGTGTGTGATAGAATTTTTTTGAAAACTATATCTCAGGCAGAATTTCGGGGCAGAATTTCGGGGCAGAATTCTCAGGCAGAATCGCTTAATTTTTTGGCGCTGCCCTAATGCGATTTCTCCCATTTAAGGGAAAGCTACATTTCAGGTTCTACTGTGTATAATTAATAAAAATATGATGTGTGAGAGACACTTTATGGAAAATTATGCTGATTCAATTTGGGTGCATATTGGCTGATAGGTGGCGTTGCTATGCTGCCATTTTCCCCGGCACTGACATGCTGTATTTTTCTACGTGGACTCGAAAGCTATATCAGAAATTCTATTGTATATAATTGCACAAAACTTGCTATATGAGTGGGCCGTTACGAAACAGTATGCTGATTCAATTTGGGTGCATATCGGCAGACAGATGGTGCTGCTATTACTCACCATCAATGATTTTACGTATGATTGTATCTCAGCATCTGTTGATTAAAATTTAACCAAATTCCATAGGTAAAATATTTATAGTTAGAAGCTATGATTAAACTTCTGTGCAAGTTCAATAGTAAATAGTTCTGTTATAAAATATGATTTAGAAGAAAGTTTTATGATGTTCACAACAGTCTACTTTTTGTATGTTTCAGTAGCAAATTATTATACTTCCGTAGGCGCAATGGACCACATGTCCCTTCATACTATCGTGCATTTTATTTTATGTTTTATTCCATTTTCAAATTATTAAAAGATTAAAAATAAATAAATAAATAAAAAACTTAAGCGATATTTATTATTACTTTAATTCATATTTTATGGTAAAAATATTCTAGCTAGGTTACGCTTCTTTTAGATGAATTATTTCATAAGCACTGGAGTAGTTCTTGGAATAAGTATTTTCATGATGCTGGTCCAAATCTCATTTGAGGTATCTAAATTCTAATTATTATTCCTGACCGTATTGACCCCAAAACTAAGATTAAATTTATCTTTTGTACTGTATTAAATCATGACATTTTATTTTTTACATTTTATTTTTTTCTTTTTTTTAAAATAAGGACGTATGATGACCACGTGAAATATGAAATATGACATACCGGATATGTTTTGATATATACCTGAAAATGCAGACATACGTCAACACTTACGTCATATACCTGCAAATGCGGACATCCGTAACACACTTGAAAATGTGAACGTCCATAACACACATGAAAATACGGACGTCCGAAGCACACCTGAAAATGCGGACTTCCGAAACACACCTGAAAGTGCGGACGTTCAAAACACACCTGAAAGAGCGGACGTCCGAAACACACCTGAAAGTGCGGACGTCCGAAACACACCTGAAAGTGCGGACCTCCGGAACACACATGAAAGTGCGGACCTCCGGAACACACCTGAAAGTGCGGACGTCCGAAACACACCTGAAAGTGCGGACGTCCGAAACACACCTGAAAGTGCGGACGTCCGAAGCACTCCTGAAAATGCGGACTTTCCACATATCCCGGATAATGCAGACTTAGTACATGCAACTGAAATATACATATAATGTAACATTATTTAAGAATACAATATGAGATAATATATAACAAATTGGAAAAATGTACAACAGAACATAATAATAACTAGAAGAAGGGGCAGAGAGCACCACGGCTTAAGACAGGTGGAGCGGATTAACCCCTTTGATGGGGCCCATCTTTCCTCAAATCCATTGAAAGATCATATGATAACATAGAAAAAAAAGTGAAATTGTAGATAATAATTACTGCAAAAAATTAAAAATTAATACATATAAAAAAATTAACAAATTTACTAAAATTGAAGTTATTCAGCAAGCAAGTTTAATTTTTCAGACAATATATTAATCTAGGTCAAAATCATGTTACAGTAATAAGCAATCATATATAGTAATAAGCCTTAACAATTTTGTTATTAAAATTATTTAAATAGTCCCATATAATACAAATAAGAGCGGGTTATGATTTACGAAATATTCTCTTCAATTCCATTAAGTATATTATATCCATAATCTATAAATTCATTTAAATTAAGAAATATATTGGATTTGAATTGCCATAGGAAAAAAAAAAAAAAAAAAAACACATTGTTCATACAATGGATGTTGGCCAATGAATTTAAATTATATTCACTATACAAAATTAAGATTATATCAATCATAGAAATCCAGTATGCTATATATATATATATCTACATATATATAATTTACCATTACAATGATCAAGCATCAGGAAAGAAGACTTGGATTAATCAACAAACAACGACGTATGGAACTGTAGCCTTATACAAGACAAAAGGTACCAATAGTTATTTTAAATCATAATATATATTTATATGATTTAATTCATACAAAGTTGGTTTATAAGTATCAACAATTATATATATATATTTTTTTTTCACCTATTAATATATATATATATACAGTCGGCTGCAAAATTATTCGAGCACTAGCAATAATCCATGTCTTAAAAAAAGTACACTTAATACTACTTTGTTAAATAAATCCTTATCGAGTCATGTTCTTATTCAGTCTAAGAACATGATTCGACAAGGATTTATTTAACAAAACAGTCTTAAGTGTACTTTTTTAACATAGGAATTATTGGCTAGTGCTCGAAAAATTATGCTGCCGACTGTAAATACCATCTTAGCTTTTATTTTCAGAAGTTTGGAGCAAAGTTTGGTTTTAGTAAAACATGTTTAACCCGCTCCACCTGTCTTAAGATGTGGTGGACTCTGCTTCTTCATATTATGATTTTAGTTACATCTGTTTAGATATTGCTCTAATTTCACATAGTTTTCAGTTCTTATATTAACCCCTTAACTATTCGGTCGTATATATACGTCTTGCAGAAATACGATCCTTTGTGGTACACTGCTACCAGTGAAACTAGTCTCACTTTTTTGGAATGCAACTAAATAAGCATGACATTGTTTTCGAAGGGTTAACTTATTTCAGAGAAGGTGAAGAGTAGGAGGAATCAGATGGATGAATGGTTGGGTTTTACGTCGCACTAGTGCTGCGCAGATGGGCAATTGGCGACGGTCTGGGACACACTCCTAGAGGTGGTCCAGAGACATGCCATCACAATTTTGACCCTCCACGGAAGGGATGGCTCTCCCGCTACGGTGATAAATTTTGATGGGAACATGGAGGACATTGCGGCCACGACAGATTTTACGTGCACCAGCCACCATTAGTGTACACGACGGTCTTTGGCCGGCTCGAGTACCGAACCTGCAAGCTTCCAATTACGAGTCTGGCGCTCTACCGACTGGGCTACCGCGGCCCGTGGGGGCAATCGGAAAGAGAATGTTTCGGGAACAATAAACAGATAACTACACGCACCTGTGTGAAAAATGGTGACACTTTGAAGATAATCTTGCAAATTTTCGTCGGCAGGTAAGGGGTTAAATATATGCGTTCATTTCTTATACCAAATATATATATAATGGGAAATTTTCCATCCCGGTAACTTCCAAAAAATTAATCAAATCGAGCCAAAGTTATATAGTGCACTTATATGGCCGCACGGCAACTGGTAGGGCCGAATAATTTTAAAGATATCAACAATGGGCTCTTCCCAGTGTCGTCTGCTCAATCGTGTGATAAAGAAAAACAAAGAAACAAATTCAGTTAAATTTTGTTCTTAAGATCAAAAATATTAATATTTAATATATAATAAAAGTAATATTGTGCATTTGTAAATAGTAGAATAACTGTATTTTTAAATTTAATAATTTAAAAAAAAAACACTTTATATGTTTATTTATTTTCTCAAATAAGAATCGAGTTTTGTATGTTGTAGTATAACTGTTACAGTTGAAGTTGTTTAAGTTGAATATAAATTGAAGTGGAAGGCTGATTTTTATACGAACTATGTGAAAAATACCAGAGCCGGGAATTGAATCGGCTAAACGCCCGGATGCTCTACCACGGAGCTACCCTGGCTGACAACTAACTCGGCATTTCTCACGTAATATTCGTTGGCAAGGTCACCGAGTCTGCAAACGCAGCTATATCAAGTGACAATATTAATCGTGGAACAACTCAAATAAACCACGAAATTTTTATTTAGAAATTTTTATTCATCAACCTTGAAAATTTATTTCAGATAAATTGGACTGGAAGGCTGATTTTTATACCAACTATGTGAAAAATACCAGAGCCGGGAATCGAACCCTGGCCCTCCGCTTAACGCGTGGATGCTCTGCCCCAGACAGGGTATCTCAGTGATAGAGCATCCGCGCGTTAAGCGGAGGGCATGATATATATAAAAAAACTATCATTGTTTTAGGCATTAGTGAAATCTACGTCATTTCTCTTCTGTGTAAGTATTTTAACATGATTTTACTAATCGGTGAATTTTACTTAAATGGTATTTGTGACAATAACTTTATAAGTAATCCTTCTAAATATTAATATCATTGTTGGTATTTTCATCTTTCTCTTATTTGCTGAGTATTGTAAAGGAATTAAATTATTTATTATATTTACATTTAAATTTAATCTGCTGCTTAAGCGCAAAAATTTTTAAATGTATTTTAATTATATATTAACTTTATTTCAAAATTATTGCTTAATGTATATATTATTACATATATACACATAATGGCCTATTTTGGCATTAACACTATTTTTAAAAATTATATACACTTTGACTATAGCTGCTAATGCGCTTACACAAATGTGTATTATTTCAATTATTTTTCCTGACATTGATTTTATGCAATTCATGAATATTTTCTTATAATATTAATATTTGCATATTATACTTGGCATTTAATTCGTTGTTTGAAATACCAACTCTTTACCTCTAAATTGTAAATAGTTAATGACTCCAATTAGTATGAATTAATTTACATTCATTAAGATGTCATAATCTTCCTTACGGTAATATTAACTGATTCTTGAATTAATCATTACTTGTGATAGTCATCTTTATTGCTCATGATTTCAGACTATTAAAAATTATTGCATTTCTCATTTGGATTTCTTTGGGTTTTCTTGTTATCATTTTTTAGTTGGTGTTTTGATCGGCATAAGTTTTGCATTGAGCTTAGAAAGTTATACTTGGAAGTTTGTTGTACATATTGTAAAAATGTGAATGTGAATATACTAATATGAATTTAACCTAGAAAATTTGAAAGGATTAAAAAATTAAAAAAATAATTTTATTTTTTATTTTTTATATTGGTAATGCATCATTTAATCAAGAATTATTATTTTCAAAATGAATCATTGTTATTCTATCTTGTATTGTTAAGTTAATTTCTTTAACTAAAAACTCATTATTTCATGATATGAATGTTCTAAGTAAGTTTATCGTGCCTGGCAAGAAATACTTTGTTAATAAACAGTATTGTGCCCGGTACAGGAATGTTTATAGGGACATTCCTGGATCGTTATCAAGTTACCTATTGCCTCCTCCTTCCAAACTTGTTTTTAGGAAATGTGATTCGTCTCGCTGCAAGACTTGCCCTAATGCGCTGAAATCCCAACTTTGTGATAATATTAAACTGATTCCTTTTTGTCAGGCCTATAATGTAATTTATAGACTTAGTTGCGGCATATGCAAAATGCAATATATTGGTGAAACCTCTTCTCCTTTACATTTAAGAATAAATCAACACCTCTCAGACTCCAAAAAATTATCTTCTAATAGCATTTCTCTTAAATCTACTCTTGAGTTAAAACATTTTAATCAACACGATTTCTGTTCATGCACCATTGAAATTATAAAGATTCAAAAAAATAAAAGTGTAAGGTTATTCTATGAATCCCATTTTATGAAATTTTATAATACTATTTATCCTTATGGTCTGAATCATGAGTATTTCAATAAAGTAGTAAAGGTTTATTCCAATATTAATCCCCTCCATGATTATTCCCCTATTTACAATGAACTTAATCATAATATCAACCAGAAAACCACAAGATTCAAACGAGGTAAAAAATCTTCTGTTTTTGCAATATCAAAAAATGCCATTAATAAACAACTTCATGAAATGCAGTCAAATTATCTTGATAATTATGATTGGCTCTCTGTAAGAAAGTCTATATTTGCTATTAAAAAAAAGTTTTTAACTAATTATCTGCATGAATTTCAAAACCATAGTTATAATCAACACTTTTCTGATATTTTTTATGATATAATTTTATTTCGAATTAAACAATTCAATCTCAAAATTTCTAAAAAACCTCAAAAAATACAATCTAATTCTCAGTTAATTATTAATTTTTCAAATCAAATATTTAATAAAATCAACATCACTTCAATTATTAATGATAAATCTTGTATGTTTCCCATCAATGATTTACATATTTCTCGTACATTTAAATATCCTATTACTCTTGGTCGATTGTTATTCAATTATAATTCAGTGTCAAAATCTAACTTTACTTCTGATGTATCCTGTGGTTGTGATGATCCTTCTTATGCAAAATATGTAGACAAGAACCATGGACATATAATTACTGGAGATCTTGAATTTGTTAATAACCGCAATTTAAAAAAATTTATGCATTATGGCACAAAATTTAGACTTCCTTCAAAAACTAATATTCAACAGATTTTACAGCAATTAGCTTTTGATATTGACTTGTTTATCTATAAAATATCTATCTCCTATAATAAACCTATTGAATATTTTAATCAATGGAAAGTTTTAGTGATTTCGAAACTGAAAACTGAATTAATAAAATATAAAACACATTTAACATATTACAGTAAATCCGATCTATTTAATTCTATTAATGTACTCAAACAAAACTATGTTATTACTTATGTTGATAAATCTCCGAATAACTATGCCATAATATGTAAAAAATATTATCTTTCTCTACTTGAAAAAACCATTTCTTCGAGTGCTAACTTTCATCCCACCTGTTGTGACATTAAAATTAATAACAGAAAAATTCATAACTTTTATAAATTATTAAAGCTTCCATTTAATAATTTCAATTATCCTTATATTGTCCTTATTCCTAAATTTCATAAAAATCCTATTAAATTTAGAACAGTTACTATTGGTTGTAATACATATAATAATAATGCTAATAAAATCCTCCTTGATATTCTTAAACAAATTTATAACTTAATTAGTAAATCCAACAATTTCTATTGTCTTAAAAATAGCTATCAACTCAAAGAAATTGTAAAAACTCTGAACAATGTTAATGAAATTATTACTTATGATTTTGCTGACTTGTTTAATAATATTAATTTAACCGATCTTCATCAAATTATTTACAACCTTTATTTGCGTTTTAAAAGTGAACTTTCTCTTCCTAAATACCTTTGTGCAGCTTCCTTTAAAACTCTTTTAAATTTTATCATTCACAATAATTTTATTCTACATAACAACACTATTTATATCCAAAAGGTCGGTATCCCACAAGGGGGCTGTAGCTCAAGTCTGTTAGCTGATTTATATTTATACCATTATGAACAAAGTTTCTGTAATGATAATGTCATTATGTATAGGTACATTGATGATATTATAATTTTTTATGTTAATAACTCTACTCCATCTTCATTAAAATTTCAATATCCCTCTCACCTTACACTAACACATAATTATATTAACAACAATTGTATTAGCTTTTTAGATTTACAACTTAAATTAAATGGTGGTAAAATATCTACTGATCTATATGATAAACGAAAAGATTTCTGTTTTAAAGTAAATTTATTTACACATTTTAATTCTTGTCTTCATTTATCTGTATACAGAAATATTATTCTTAATCATCTATTTCGAATAAACAGACTTTGTTCATCTCATTACAAAAACAAGAATATTAACAATTTAATTAAAACTGCTACTGCTATGGGTTATCCCAAGAGATTTATTTATTCGATTATTTATCAATAAATGTTCTTTGTCTCACAAAAAAAAAAAAAAAAAAAAAAAAAAAAAAATGTATTTATGTATATATATATATATATATATATATATACATCGTTATATTAAAAAAAAAAAAAAAAAAAAAAAATTAAAATATGGCGGATGGGAGGGCAGATGTTTGATTAAGGAGGAAGGGTGGTGTTGTTTGGCTGGTTGGTTGGGTGGGTTGTTGAATTTAAATTATAAAAAAAAAAAAAAAAAAAAAAATAGGAAGCCTGGTCTTATTGCGATTACGGGATACATCATCTCTTTCTGGTTGATATTGATTAAGTTTCAACAATTCATAATATATTTGCTTCATTTAAAAAAAAAAAAAAAAAAAAATAGATCTCATTCAAATTTGGAGTGTTCATACTAAACGTAAAATAAAAATACTATTCAATATTATTAACAATAACTAATAAAATATTAAACTTATTCACCATTTTTCTAATTAATAATAATAATAAAAATAATAACAATAATATATTAATACCATAATACTTAAAAAAAAAAATAATAAAAAAAAAATTAAACCTATTCACCATTTTCCTACTTAATACTAATACTAATAATAATATTAATAACAATAATAATTATTGAAATTTAAAAATTAAAATTATTCACCAATTTCTTAATAATAATGACTTTATAATCACTTGTTGGTCTTTTCTTATGTTAGCTTAAGAATCTAAATTACACTCATGTAAATTGAACCTCTAATCGTACACTTTTTCTTACATCAATTAATAGTAACTTATTTTTTCCACGTTAGATGGCGCGCTCATACGTTGTGTCGAACGTATGCCATACAGTGACAATCGTATTGTTCTGCATTATACTTAAATTTCCCTCTAGAAAATTCTTTATTTGTGATTTCAGCTTTTAAATATTAAGCACAATAAATATCACTTCATGCTTACATTTATTTCATTTCAGAAATTATTTCGATTAATCGATTCTCTACTTTTAAACATTTCTTTTCAGTTAGTTCGTTTGGCAACCGCCTGGACTTTCATTCGATTTGGATTTGAATTGCATGTGGCCCTCGTCTTTCACGAATATCATTTTTCATTTTGGTTAAGTTGTTTTATCAGCCATTTTCCTTTTATCTTTCTATTTTTTTTTATGCAAGATTGGAACTAGTATTGTATATTTGCTGAACTAGCTATACAATATTCGAAATCTTGCATCTCATGTTGACAGTACAGCTAGTTTCCTGATGAGAACTGTACTGGGTTTCAACATTTTTAACTCTATTTTTCCTTCATGCATTCCTTTTTATTTCAATAGTATTTTGGTTTATTTATTGCAATTCTTATCTTGTGTTGCTGAATTTACTCGATAAATGGATTAAAAAAACTATCATTGTTTTAGGCATTAGTGAAATCTACGTCATTTCTCTTCTGTGTAAGTATTTTAACATGATTTTACTAATCGGTGAATTTTACTTAAATGGTATTTGTGACAATAACTTTATAAGTAATCCTTCTAAATATTAATATCATTGTTGGTATTTTCATCTTTCTCTTATTTGCTGAGTATTGTAAAGGAATTAAATTATTTATTATATATATATATATATATATTGCCAAAATTTCTCTTTGCAATATTGTTTAACGTTGAAGATTGAGAACCTCATTGAAATTATTGAGTTTTTATATCGGTTTACAATTTTTTCTTGATAATTGTTCAAATTTAAAAGGAATGTTTTAATCTGAAAACTGTTAATTTAAATTTAAATATAACAATAAAAAATAAATAAAAAGTGCGATGTAAAAATTATTTCTCTTAAATTATTCATTTATTTAAATTATAAAAAATAAATAAATAAGTAAGTAAGTAAAAACACTTTTTTTAGTTTAAAAAAAATTAATAATTTAATAGAATATTTATTTTACATGTCAGTAATAACTTAAAGCAAACGAGCACTGTTTTCTGCTAGAAACACGATATCAAATATTAAATTTAAATTTGAATTTAAACATTAACAAAATAAATGAATTAACAAAAATAAATAAAATGTAAAAATTATTTTCCTTGAATTATTTATATATTTAAATGATAAAGTAAAATGATAATTTTTTTAAGATAAAATTCTTTAATGATTCAACAACGAAAAATTTGTTTTTAAATTTAATAATTATTTTCTCGTAAATTATGCTTTTATTTTTATTTTAAAAAATTAAACATTTTTTAAATAAGAAAAATTAAACTTTTATTTTATTCATTTATTTGAATTAATATGTATTAAACAAAACAACAAAAGATAAATAAAAAATGCGATACCAAAATTATTTTCTCTTAAATTATTCATTTATTTAATAATAAAGGTTTTTTTTAGTTGAAATAAAATATTTTAATAATTTAATAGACTATTAATTTTTACACATCAGTAATAACACAATTAAAGCAAGCGATCAGTGTTTTCTATTAGAAGTGTTTACCAAATGATGTTAATTATAAATTTAAATAAAACATTAATCCCTCCCCCCCACAAAGATATAAAAATTACTTTCCCTTAAATAACAAAGAAAAATTAAAAGAGTGTTTTATTTTTAGGTGGAATATATTATTTGAATAATTTAACAAAAAATTCTATTTTTAAATTTAATAATTATTTTCTTCTAAATTATTCTTTTATTTAAAAAGAAAGAAAAATATATATATATATATATATATATATATATATATATATTTTTATTGTAATAAATTTCGAACTTGTTATTATAAACAAATCTGAAATCTCAAAAGTCAACAAACGCGCGTGATCAAAAACACTTCCTTCGTTGGATGTGTCTGTCGCTTCGGTGTGCGGATGGAAGAGGGTGAAAAGACAAGTTGCTTGCGTCGCATCCGCGATTCCAGAGACATGCCGCGTATGCCGCTGTCGCTTACCCCTTTGGTGTGCAGCCTGCCTAACAGGTGATTCTTCTTTTGCTCTAAACTCACCTTATTATCCTGACAACACGCTACAGGAATATAAACTACGGGAAACGCCTGTATGCAATTAGACAATTTCTTAGAAATAAAGTTTAACAGAGTAGTAAATGTTAGAATACCAATCCGATATATGGAGTCCTTTGGACTAAAGCAAATCTAAGGTTACTTTACAGAGATGAACCTTACAACGTTATGAGGTAAAAAAATAGCAGATCCCGGAAAAAAGTGCACGAAAGAAAGAAAAGGCACCAGGAAAAAAAGCACTTTTTCATTTTGCAAATCGCAAGAACAATAAATATCAAATAATGAATTTAAAGAATAACTTTCACATTACATATTTAGAAATTTCAATTAAATTAGTACAACATTTCTTGTATATACCAGGGGGGGGGGAGGAGAGAGGGTAGGGGCAGATTGAAAGAAAATAATTGTTTTTAAATCATCTTCTTAGAGATTTTAATGAAACTTTATATAACATTTACTTACTATTTATGAAAAAATTACAGTTTCGCACACACTTGGGGGCTGATTGGTGGCAAGGGAAAAATAAATTATATTTTTTTAACATAACCTCATTATATTTATATCTTACTTTTTTATGAAAATCACAATGAGTGTTATATATAATCACAATGAGTGTTATGCGTGGGGGGTCCCAGAAAAAAATGATAAACGGAAAATATGGTATTCTTGAACATCAGAAACTTCCTATAAATGTAAAATAAATATCATTTTTGCATATGTATTTTGCATATGTATTTTCGTATATATATTAGTAGAGAAAAATCCATGTTAGACCAATTTTCGATCTTTTGAACACAACACCACCCATTTCCACCCCTTCAAATAATAATAATAAAAAAATAATAATGATATTTTCTACTTTTTTACTGCTTTGTATATCCCCTCCTTGCCCTGCCCTCCAAATATTTGTTCACTTATTTTAACTTATTTTTTTTATTAATTGAAGGGGGAAGGGATTTTAGCATATATTCCATAAACACAGCAAACTTTTAGAAAATTATTACATTTTAAAACATTAAATATTATTTTTCTTTTGTATAGATTACTCTAAAATTTATTAACATTTAAGATAAAAGAAAATAATCTAATAATATTTTTGTTAATATCTTTTGATAATCTAATCTTTTTAATAATCTAATAATTGTTTTGTTTTCAAAGTAGAAAGTATTGGATTCGTAAAAATTTTCTACTTGCAGGTTGCCAACGGAATTACAGATTTTAAAATGACGTGACCATAATTTCATCATTAAAACTAGTATGAGGTGTTCACCACAAATCTTTCTTCTACAGTTTCCTATACAGTTTCACTCACTACAAATTATTTATAGAAAATATTTTTCATGATGAATGTTGACTATTTTCCTCCCAGAGAAGTATAACATTAATTGTCGAAAAAAGTGAATTTTCCACAAGTTATATATATACACTATCTACCAATAAGTATTTAGACAGTTTCGAATTTAGATATTTTGTCAAATTCTAGAAAAGTTCTTTAGGAATCATCTTGAAACTTTGGGAGTGTAAAGAACTTGTTATACCTCATGTATTTCAGCAAACGTTGTGTCCTGAAAAGGAAAAGGGGACAAGTTAAACAAAAATCAAAATGTTTTGGATCACTCTGTAAAAAGTAATGCTTTAAATGTGTTTTGGCTGTAGTGTGTGATGAAGAGGATTTTTCTCATTATCTGTATAAAATTTTATGAGGCTACCACAAATATTCATGGAGATACAACGGTTTCTTTAAAAAACTGCAAGAAGAATTTCCACATTTTTAATTATAACACATAGGGTATTAGACCCAGTGCAAAGCTATTTTTAGGAAACATTGCACACTAAATTAGACACAGCATACAGCAACCAGAATGCAAAAATGTTAAATATCTTACGAAATACGAGCACTTTTACTAACTAATTTTTAACTACGCATGCGCAAGCTTTATAAAAATTTCATTTGCATAATTTAATAGCCAAAGGTATTGAGCAACTTATATGAAAACTCCAAACAAATATAATGTAAAATCAAAACGTTACGAGAGATAGAATAAACTGAATTTAAGTTCGTCTAAAAAAAAACGAAAGATGTTAGGGGGTTTTATCAATATTTATTTACAATTAGCTAAAACACTGTATTACTATTGGGCATTCATTGGATCAAGATAAAAATATGAGTAAAACCCCTTATAAATTAGCTTTTATTTTGAGAGAACTGAAATTCTGTTCATTCTATCTCTCGTAACGTTTTGAATTTACATTATATTTGTTTGGGGTTTTCATATAAGTTGCTCAATACCTTAGATCATTAAATTATGCAAATGAAATTTTTATAAAGCTGGCGCATGCGTAGTTAAAAATTATTTAGTAAAAGTTCTCGTATTTCGTAAGATATTTAACATTTTTGCATTCTGACTGCTGTATGCTGTGTCTAATTTAGTATGCCATATTTCCTAAAAATGGCTTCGCACTGGGTCTAATACCCTACGTGTTATAATTAAAAAAGTGAAAATTCTTTTTGCAGTTTTTTAAAGAAACCGTTATACCGCCATGAATATATGTGGTAGCCTCATAAAATTTTATACAGATAATGAGAAAAACCTTCTTAATCCTATGTTACAGCCAAAACGCACTTAAAGCATTACTTTTTACAGGGTGATCCAAAACATTTTGATTTTTGTTTAATTTTTTTACTGGTCCCCTTTTCCTTTTCAGGGCACAACTTTTGCTGAAAGACATGAGGTATAACATGTTCTTTACACTACCAAAGTTTCAAGATGATTCCTACGGAA
The DNA here is from genome assembly GCA_963930645.1 of Salticus scenicus. NCBI lineage: Eukaryota > Metazoa > Arthropoda > Arachnida > Araneae > Salticidae > Salticus > Salticus scenicus. The sequence continues at coordinate 226,071,177 of OZ005656.1, read as the reverse complement.
CTTTTCTAGATATTTCACAAAATGTCTAAATTCGAAAGTGTCCAAATATTTCTTGGTAGATAGTGTATATATATATATATATTCTTAAAAATGAAAAACATGGATAATTTTTTATTTTATTACAGATCTATAATTCAATCATTGCTTTGAAAGGAATTCGCGAGTTCTTTTGAAAGATACCCATATTTAAAATTTACACACACCAGGGTTTCCCTGAGTGGAGATAAGAGTAGGGAGGGGGGGGAGGGAGAGAATGATGCTCGTGCACATGCAAAAACTTTTCCTGGTTGAATATTGCTATCATAAATATTTATATATATTTTAAATTTTCATAATTAAAAGTTAGAAACAAATTTCCTTATTTATATACGTTTATGCAGAAATTTGTCTATATTAAATTAAAAAAATAAAAAATATGGCAGTGTCACCTTTTGTGCAATTTATCCCCAAATGAAATCAGCTTTGATTTACGTCTAGGTCCAATAATATATAAAGTTTGATTAAATTCCGTCCACTGGACCTATAGAGGGAATGCCCTTCAAGGGTATTTCTAATGTGTTCTAAGCATATTTACGCGAGTTTCAGAGAAAACCATGGAAAACTCCTAATGGCTAGGTCGATGAATGTGAGCTGAGATTAAATCCTGCATTTTTCATTTACCAGATTTTAGTGCAGAACTCCTCGGCCACTGGTGCGACCAGGGAGGTGAAGGGAAAGAAAGAGATTGTTTTTATATCACTTTTTCTGATCCTCTTTTATATTTAGAGTGTTTTTTCACATAGCTTGATGATAATTATATAAAACTATATAGAAATCAGTCAAAATATATAAGCACACCGCCCCCCCCCCCCCCCACACACACACACCTCCAATTCTTTCTTATATATCTAACAATCTCTTTCTTTTTTTTTCTTTCTTTCTTTCTACACAATGTTTCATTTAAGCAGGAAAAAAAAAAAAAAAAAAATTGCAAAATATATTTTTTATATTCCTTGTCAGCCTCACCTCTTAAACCTCACTTTGGAGCGATTTTTCTTATTTCGTCAAAATTAGTAAAACTTAATATAAAATAAAAATCATTCTTTTCCTTCTGCCCCTCCAGCCCTATCTCTCCTAAATATATTTAGCCCATAGTGCACTTTTTCTTTTTGAATTAGTAAGTAATAATTCCACGTGCACAATTTGATAGAAATCGCAAAATAAAGTTTAAAAAAAGAAGAAAAAAAAAAAAATCCATTTTCTACTTGCTCTTCCCCAAGACCCTTCCATATAAATTTAGTTATACCAATGTATTTTGTAAATTACTATGTAAAAATTATACAAAATTTGATTTAAATAACAAAAAAAAAAAACACTTTTTTTGAGCACCTCCCTCCCTCCTACCCTATTCCCCAAGTATACTATAATTCTACTGTGTTTTCTGTCAGTTAATAATTATTATAATATGCATTTTTTTTTTCCCTATGCTCTCCTAAACCCAGATATATAAAACAGATACTTTACTTTTTCATTATTTTGAGAAGTTTTTTAGAAATCGGAAACAGGTAGTGAACTCTGAGGAAGGAATCTTTTTACTTTTACACTATGTTTATGGGAAAGAAATGTTATTAAAAGACTATGTAAAAATTACTTCCCCTTAAATAATTAAATAATTTTCATTTTTTGTCATTTTCCATCATTATTTACAATTGTTCTCGTTTCTGCCAAACTCATTAATATTTTATAGGCGTATCAAAGCCGTTTAAAAGTTTCAGATTTGTTTGACCCTTCCAAAACTTTTAATTAAATAATGATTATTATTTTTTTTTTTTTTCCTCGCTTTCTTTTTGAGGATTTTTATGATTATCGTTTTATTTAGTATATTGAGAATTATAAATGATATTGAATGAAAACATTCTTGACACATTCCTTTGTTTTATAATACTTTCCTGCAATAAGCAATTTTATAAATTTGCACAATAAATTATTATACACGTTTCAAATATTAAGAAAACATTTTCAATACAGTGACACAATTATGAACAAATATAACTGAAAAATATAGCTTAAAACAGTTTTTGCTAATTTTGCTAATTAAATTTATTTATATATGCATTGAAAACCCTTTCAAACATTGCATGATATGAAACCAAGTATCACATGAAGAACTATAAAAAATGAATGAAGTTGATGAAAAGAAAAAATAAGCAACCTGAAATTCAAGCATACAAATTCACCACTTTTTCAAGTGCATTGAATGAATGTTGTATGCAAATTAGGTGATCTTTCTGTCATGCTGTATGCAAACTGCTAAAAATGTACAGCATGCAATGCCCGAGGTCACCTAAAAGACTTAAAAATAATTGCAAACAATATGTGGAAAAACCAACTTAGAAACAAACTTATGAAGTGGAAAAAACCAAAAAAGAAACAGAAAGACATTGTGAATATAAATATTATTTAATATTAGTATTAATTAGTATTATTAAATGATGTGATATATTACCTAATTTAATTATTGATATCTTTAAAATTACCCAACTCTTTTCTAAATATTGGACATATCCAATTGAAAATGGTTGTTGTACAGAAACTACTTCTATAGTAGAAAATTTTATATTTTTCTCTGCTTTGCTTAATTATATTTATTGATTATCAGTCTAAATGTTTGTTGCTTAATTTATAGCAATGTTAACTGTTTAAAAAGTTTCCATTAATATTGTATCGCGCATAATACTATTAAATTATTTTTACTTCAATAAATGAAAATAAAAGTAGATGATGTAAAGTAATTTTTTTTTTCCTCCCCATCTTAAATGTCTTTAAATTCACTGTCGTAATCTTTGAGTTTTTGATGAAGTGATAGTGATTTTACATGATCTCATATATTGCTGTCTCAGAAACAACTCAGTTTTTATTACCCTGTTGCTGTAATTACCTTTAATAAAGACAGAGCAGTTTTTGAATAATACAATATTATTTTTCAGTATTAATTTTTGTGTCAAATTTTCCAGTATCTTTTGTTGTATAATGCTTCATTTCCATATGTAATTATTTATTCATGAATTCAGTCTTCCTTCCTAGTATTTAACACTTATTTACAATGATATGTTATTATTATTATATCTGGAAACTGTTTCAAACATTTCAAAGGAAGAAATAAAAATATCATATGAATAAATGAATATATGTATATTTCATTCTGAAAACTTATTTGAAATGAAGTATAAAACAACTTTATTATTAATATACGACATGTTAAAATTTATGAATGTAAATAATTATTTCAGTTTTAAAATGGTGGTCATAAATGTAGTTGATACGTAACACAAGTTTAAATTAATATCACTGTATTTTTTTTTTTTTTTTTTTTTTTTAAGTACGAAGATTTTAATATAATAGTTAAAGTATAGTATCAAACTGAAAATAATTTTAATGGGTGTTTTTAAATATTATAAAATCTTACTCAATACAATTGTTGAAATATTTAAAATTACTCAACTTGTAAATAGTCTCAAATTTTCTTTTAAACCAAAAGATAGAGTTTTTTATATTATAGCCAAATGGTTACTAAGTTAATTAATCAAATCTTTCGAGTATTTCTCGTTTTTTTCCCCCTTGCTTATTATCATTATTATTATTTATTTTACTGTTGTAGACAATTTTAAATTAAATTAAACGAAAACATGTATAAAAAAAAGGGGGTGAAATTGCTTTCGAAATTATATATATATATATATATATATATATATATATATATATATATATATATATATATATATATATATATATTTTTTTTTTTTTCAGATTTCAGCATATTTTCCCCACTCTAATTCGTTGTGTGTGCACAGAAAAAGATATTTTTTCGAAGGGGGTTTATCAATGAGTTTGGAATTTGACCTTGGCCACTCTTTGATTTGTCCCACAAACATCTGTTGCAACCCGAGGTGTTGAGGCGGGGGAGAAAAAAATATTATCTTGAGGAACGATCTATACTGTAAATGACAAAATACTTTGCATGTACGCACTCGAAAAAAAAAAAAAAAAAAAAAAAGTATACAATATTATATACAATGAAGCATCGTTTACGCATTTTTCAAGGGACTTTCGTAAAGAAACAAATAAATCAATTAAATAAATAAATAAAAATTGTACAACCTACTTTTTTTTTTTTTTTTTTTTTTTACACACTATTACATAATAAAGAGAGATATAAAAAATCTAATACATTGCATGGTTTTCTTTTCATCTTTTCGCTAAAAATACTTTTCAAATAAAGTTTTAAACAACTTAAAAAGATAATATAAAAACAGTAATTTTTCACTGAAAATTGCTGTTTTATACACACATATATATTAAAAATATAGAAAATCGGAAAAAAAAATATATATATACCTTTAATTCGAATTTAAACTTCGTTGATTGTCATTTATTCATTAAAACCTATCTTCATTAAATTAATATATTATTCTCTTGATTGAATATGCATAAACGACAGTTAATTATATTATTCTTAAAGATTTTAACGTTTGAGAAAGGGATGTTGGCCATGCTGAGTATGATGCAAATCATAATTTATCGAATTTAATTAAAAAAATATTTCCTCGTACGTCGAACGACATAAACCAGTACCTTTATAAACTTGTCGTTTTTATTTTATTACTTCTTTAATTAAAATGATAGAAATTTCTAAGCAGCTGAAATGTCTTACTTGGAGTATTCGGAACACATTGATACCTCTCATTACGCGAAGGACCCTGCCCTCCGCTAGAAGATACTGTCGCAGACAAAAAAATTTGACTCCCGAGACAGTAACATTTTTTTAATATATAGAGATAAAGAAAAGCTGTTTAAAAATTATTTAATAAAATATTCTAATTAAAGAAAACAAATTTATGTATTTAAAACATACTTTTTAATAACTAATTTTGTTGAGATTGCTTAATTATTATAGTTTGCACTTTTAATTTTCAACTTTTAATCAATTTAGACTTTTGAATATTTCAGTTGCAGCGGTTCTGCTATCAAAGCTGGAAGACTAAAAGTTCCGGGTTTGATCCCAGGTCGCGCTCGTTGATCTAGCCGTTCGGAGTTTTCTATGGTGTTCTCCGAAACCCGCGTGAATACAAGCTGGGGCCTCTTAGTATGTAAACCCCTTCCCCCCCGGAAAGGCATTTCCCCCCACGCGTAGGACCCTCATGTTGTCAATCGGCCCTAACACTTACACCACGAAGATATTTTTAATATAAACACAACACAGCTTCAATAACAGCTGTCAACAGAAAATCCACAGTACAAACTGTATAGCATTAACCATAGATCCGTTAAACTTTTTCGATAGTGTTTGTATCAATACTGATTATTATTCATTTTCTTTTCTTTTTCTCTGAAAAAAAAAAATAATAAATAAATAAATAAAATAAATAAATAAAATAATAATAAAAAAATGATTTTGATGAAATTTTGGCAAAAGCAGGATTTAGTTTAGGACGGATTTTTTTTTTTTTTTTCCAAGTTATAACATCGCTTTCAAATTATTCAATTCTATTTCCGATAAATTTTCGATTTCGATAATTGTCCAACTGTTGTGAAACTGGTATCGTAAAAATCCGCAGATTGAGTGGTCCTCTGTCCTAAAAAAAAAAAAAAAAACTTTAGAGTTATAGGAATTTATCCTCATGAGGGTAACAAAATGAAATGTATTTCTATCTGAACATAGTATAAAAGTGTCACTTACGGCTGGGTTGCAATTTTTTTAAAGTATCAGTAAGTGTTACATATATTTCTTTAGTAGGAGGAAAGGGCAGCGAGAAAGTAGATGATTCTTTGTCTATCACTATGTTACTTATTTTCATATTGGGTTTAATATCTGTCGAGAGTGAACAAGAAGACCACTTTTCACTTTACAACTAATTCAATTATTTTTAAATTTTCTAAATATAAAACTTATTAAACTATCAAATAATGTAACACATTCAATATTATTATTATTATTATTATTATTATTTTGTACATTACTAATTAAAAAAAAAGAAAATTTAATTTTAAAATTCTGTACGCAAACGGTAATTCTAAAATTTTACATATGTCAGATCTATCACGTTATATTTATTAAAAATTTAAAACTTAAAAAAGATCAGGTGAGAGTCTTGTTTATATAGATTAATATTTCTGAACTTCAAATGTGTTTCAATTGAGTGATATGACTCAATTGAGAGCAATTGAGTGATAAAAATGAATAACTTAAATCGTGTCTGTTATTTGTCATGTCTATCACGCTATATTATTACCTTATTAAGTGTGAATTATTTTTCTTAAATTAAAAATTCTGTATTATTTATAAGAAAGACATGCAGATACACTAGCACACCAAAATCCATAAAGGTAAATAAATATTTAGTAATTAAAATTGGACAAGAATGCAATTTAAAGTCTAGTCCGTCACAAATAAAATTAATAACAACTGAGATTTAAATTTTTAAAATTAAGGATTTACTGAATGAAAGTTTTCTCTCTCGCCATTTCTATTTATTTAAATTTAATTAAAAAATATATTAGCTCCAACAGTTCTGAGAGGGTTTTCTCTCAAAGCTGGTTGACGTGAGGTTCTATGCTCGATTCCAGGTCGCGCTCGTCGGCTTTTCCGTTTGGAGTTTTCTGTAGTTTTCTCCGAAATTTCCATAAATACTAGTTAAACCACTTAGAAAGACTTCGCGGAAGGCACTTTCCTTGACCTGTTGAGGGATTTGCTCCAAACTTTGATAGATACAACTACATTTAAATTGATAGGGAATTCTGTGCTGTAGTTCCTGAGTTGTAGTCGCCACAAATTTTTGTCACACACACACAGAACTTTCTAAAAAAAAATGCGTATTTGATGCTTTTATTCTATTTGAAATATTTTAATAAAACTTTAAGAAATACGCAATACACTGGTAATTATGTTTTTGTAGGTATCTGCATACCCTGTGCGAGTGTATGTGTAAGGGGGAGGGGGGGTTGTAAGCAAAGAATGATTTCATTAAAAATTTTTATTGTTATCAGTAAAGCTAAATATATTATTAGATTCTGGGACGTCGAGTGATATAAAATAACGACATTGAGAAAGTAATAGCTTCTTATATTTTCATCCATTATTTAGTAAAATGTGAAGGGATGGGGCACAGTATAAATAATAATAATAATAATAATTTATATTATAGAAAACATTTCTAAATATATATATATATATATATATATATATCATGTGGAAATCAGATGTAATTTTTCACTACTTTCTCAATTAATTTCCCAATCCATGAGTTTGATTAGTAGGGGGCATAAATTATTTAAAATTCAATTCCTCTTTCTTAAATAATTTTACCGAAATAGGCTTTTGTCCTGAAGGGATTTCGTCCGGGTGGATTTTGTCCGGAGTTGATTTTGTCCGGAGTGGAATTTGTCCGGGGTGGAATTTGTCCGGGGTGGAATTTGTCCGGGGTGGATTTTGACCGGAGGGGATTTTGTCCTGGACCCCGCTTTGGGATTATTATATAACTGTGGTTCACAGCTGAAAAGCGAAAATATTTTACAGCTAGAAAATTAAAAAAAAAAAATAATAATAATAATAATAATAATAATAATAATAATAATAATATTTAGCTGCGATTAAATGGTTTCAGTGTACTAAATGGTTTCAAATGGTATTAAATGTATGAAATATTTTTATATTTGGATTAAAAAAGCAATTATTTTGGACAAAAATTGAGCGTTTTTCAGAGCTAATTTCTGAAACCGATATTATAGTTGCTAAAACGAGCCTCTTGTATTCCCATTTATTTCAGTAGTTTTTAAATAAATTTGATTCTTCGATAATTTAGACAAACACTCTAGAATTCTAATAGGGGTTTCTAGAACGTGCTTTCAAAGGACACTAGAATTTATAAGGATGACATGAAGCTATTTTTACTAGAGCCATAATTTAGAATCTAGATGTCAGTTTTAGAATTCTTTCTCAGTGCAAAACGTAAACGTAGTAAAGATAGACACTCTTTTTTTTTTAATTGTCATTGGGCATAACCTTTCCTCTGGGCATTTAACAGGGGTTCAGTGAAGGTATTTCGAAGTGTTTACTGATGATAACGAATTTAGAGAAAGACATGAATAGTTTTCTCTAACGACCTTTCTTCTAAAGATGCAAGCGGCTGGTCTTGTGATGTCTATTGCATTTCTACACACCTATTTCAACAAAGAATTAAGTACCCAGCAGCTATGAGTCAAAGAAATAAGACAGATTTTCTACTGTGTAGGAAATGGAAAACTTTCCTGACATTTTGGGAAAAGGTTAATGCTGAGACGCAATTATGAACAAATATAAGTGAAAAATTCTGAATAAAATAAGTTTTTGCTTTTTTTTTTTTAATTTCCAAAAATATCTTTTAACCCTAGAAAAGTTAATAAATAATAATAAGAAGGCCATGAAGAAGAAGAAAGAATGGTTATTTTCTTCCTTCTTTTTGAAAAGACTAATAAACTTATAATAAGTTAATAAAAGATAAATAATTTTTAAAAAATTATTATGACGAATAAATGTAAAGTTTTATCATTTCAAATATTTTCTCACGAAATAAAATTTTATTATTAACATATTGTTTTACTTGTATTTTAAACATATATTTCTAAAATATTTCATGAAAATCTATTGAGAAAAGCCATAATTTAACTACAATTACTTTATGAATTACTTTCTTCTCTACACCAATTATGTCTGAGCACAAATTAGAATTACTTCAAATATCAAATAAGTTTCAGACGTTATCAAAAGTTTCGTTACCATTTTTTCTGCTGAATATTTTTTCCTTTACTATTTTATCCGCTTACCATCTTTTCCGTTACTATTTTTCCTGCTAACCGGTAAAAATGGTAACGGAAAAAATGGTAACGGAAAAAATGGTAATGAGGAAATTAGTAAAATCATATTGCAATAATATCATTATCATATCATGATGAAAGCGATTTTACACAGCTATTGGGTGGCTCAAAACTGAAGTGGTCAGAAGAGTTTTGGATCGCTATAAGTATTCAATGGTAGGAGTGAAGTTTTTGAAGTTAGAATGTCAAGGTTATTTTTTTTAACTTGTATTATTGAAGCGAGAGTGCTAATCATTCCGGAATATTCTATTTCGGCCTAACTCCTCTCTCTCCCTGGGGCAAGAACAAGTTTGGTCGTGATTATACGGATCCGATTATATCCACTGGAATCGGTCAATTCGTTAACAGTTTTGAAGGTGCTTGTTTGTTTTTGTTAAAAAAAAAAAAAAAAAAAAAAAAAAAAAATGTGATTTTCTGTTTGTCCCACCAAATGTTTTACGTTTTACAAATCTGTCTTATAAAAACCAAACACACTTAAACACAAATTATAATTTTTTCAGATAGTTTTTAAAAACTGACTGAGATGATTAGCATTTTTTAATTCATTTAATAAAAGGATAATATAGGAAATATTATTATTTTTTTAAATGTGTTTTAAAACATTACATTACTTATATGATTAACATTTATAAGTCGGATTAAAAAAAAGAAAAAGAAAAATGTATTTTTAGTTATTGACATTACACAAATTTGTTTAAGTCGATTATAGATCTATTCATCCATTCTAGCTATATAAATACCTAGAGATATGAAAATAAGTTGTGCACAAAAACTGAGAATGGAACTACTGTCACAATTTTGTTGTTAGGGGATCCCTGAAAAAAAGAGCAGCGGAAAAAAAGTGCACTTTTCCAATTCGCAAATCGCAAAATATTATGAAATAAAAAATTTAAAGAATGATTTTCAGATTACATTTTTAGACATTTCAATTGATTTGGTACAACATTCAATTAGTGTATACCTGGAGGAAGGGGAGGGGGGGTGACTAGGAGCAGATCGAAGCAAAGCAATTGTTTTTATATCACATTTCTACCGATTTTTATGAAACTTTGTATGATTGCATACAATTTGTGAAACAATAACAGTATGTGTCAGACATACTTCGGGGGGGGGGGGTTAAAGAGAGGGGGATAGAGGAAAATAAAATGATATTTTATATCACCATTTTACCGATTTTAATGATATATTCTATAACGATCACTTCATTAAATTGGCAATAAGATGGTATGAAAATATATTCCTTCCATGTGGGCCCCTAGCTCTCACCAGGTAGTGTAACCCTCTCTTCAATTTTTGATAAACAATAAGAGATATTTATGCAAAATTTCCTATAAATGTAAAGCAAAGTGATTTAAAAACAATATTTTTTTTTCACTCAGTCCTCCCTTCCTCCTAGATATATGTAACTCTCTTTGAAAGTTTTCATTAAATGTAGGTGATAGTTTTTGAAATTTTAATTAAAATTGGTAATATTGTGGTATTTTTACAATTATTTTTCTCCTTTGCCCCTTATCCCATTGCAACCCAAGATATATATAACAATCAGTTTCTAAATATTCAATGATATTTTTAATAAATTTTATTAAAATGCGAAATATAGTGATACAAACATTCATTTTCTTTCCTTCTGTGCCCCCCCCCCCCCCACACACATATGTAACCTTACTGTAATTTTTCATTAATAGTAACAATAAGTGATATTTACACAAAATGTGAATAAAAAAATCGATAATAAGTTTTGTTTCAAAAGATTATTTTATTTTTCATCTGCGCTCCCCCCCTACCCTTACTCCCTCTTATCAACTATAGGTAACTCTCACTATAATTTGAATAAAATGTAAGTGATAGTGCAAAGTTTCATGTAAATAAGTAGCATGGTGATATAAAAACAGCCATTTTCTTCACTCTGCCCCCCCCCCCCCTTAGTAAGCCATCCAGATATGTGTAACACAGTCTGTAATTTTTCTTAAACTGTACGTTGTACATACATAAAGGTTCTGTTTTAATCGATAATAGGGTAGTTTAAAGAATAATATATTTCGCTTCCATCTGCGCATCCTTGCCCCCCCCCCCCCCCCCAGGTATATAATACACTCATTGTGATCGTCATAAAAAGTAAGTGATAGTTATAGAATATATCATTAAAATCGATAAAATGGTACGTAAAAAATCATTTTATTCTGCAATCTTCCTCTTTAACTCCCCACCCACCCCCCAACCTTTCCCTTTTCTTTGGCGTTACACAAAACTGGCGAGGACGGTTTTTCCCACACAAATCTAATAGTCCCCCATCCTAAAAAGTATACTTAACATTTGTGCAAATTTAATTTTATTTTCAGCGATAAAAAATATATACATAAACTCATAAGTTTTTTTTTTTTTTTTTTCTTTTTTAACAGAAAAAATGTTTTAGTCATAGAAATATGCTTAATAAAGGACAGTCCCACCCTTTATTTTATTTGTTTATTTATTTATTTTTCAAGCTCTTCGAATATCGAAAGTTATTCTAGTTTTATAACAAACCGATGATCTTTTAAAATCAAATCGAAAGGAAGTTCCTTGCTTTTAAATATTTATTAAACCAAATCTAATAAATAAAAACAGATTAATGCACATACATTAACATATATTTTATGGAGCAAACTTCTTTACAGTTCAGCCAATTTTTAAAAATATTAAACTAATACATTTTAAAACCGATAAAAGTGCCGTACATTAATTATTTATATTTTTTGGCTATTTGGCGTTAATTATTTGCTAGAAGTATTAAATGCATGTTTAGTTTATAATTTTAATACATTGAATTATGTCGAAAAGAGAATGAAAAACTACATATCTCCACACATTTATGCTTTAAGATAAAAGTTATAGAGAAATTTTGATCAATGGAAAATTATAAAAAAAGAGTTCCCCTTCAGTGGAAGAAATACTCTGCTCTCGAAGAAGATAGCATAGCTGGCAACATCCTAATTAATTTTCTGTAGTAGTGATAGTACCCGCCTTATTTTCACACCAGACGATATTCGAGGTCCCCCCCCCTCCTTCTTTAATCATTTTTATATTTAGAGAATTTTAGAGAATTACTCTAAAAATAAACCAGCGCGAAAAAAGCCGCGGATACTTATAGTACTACGGAACATAATTAGGATATTGGCAATTATGTGCTAAACGGGAGGTCCCGAGTTCAAACCCAAGTCACACTTCTCGATCCTTTCAGAATTTTTCGTGGTTTTCTCCGAAACTAGCATGAACATAATTTTTTTTCTTTATTTAATCTTAATTACATTTGCAGCGAATTACTCTAAAAATAAACCAGTGGGAAAAAAAGCCACGGATACTAATAGTACTACGGAACATAATTAGGATATTGGCAACTATGCGCTAGACGGGAGGTCCCGAGTTCAAACTCAAGTCACACTTCTCGATTTAACACAGTCATTCAGAATTTTTCGTGGTTTTCCCCGAAACCAGCGTGAATATGATTTTTTTTTTTTTTTTAATTTAACCTTAATTACATTTGGAGCGAATTACTCTAAAAATAAACCACTGCGAAAAAAGCGACGGATACTAATAGTACTACAGAATATTAAGATGTTGGCAACAATGTGGCAGACGGGAGGTCCAAAGTTCAAACCCAAGTTACGATAACAAATACACATACAGAACAACCGCTAATGACCTGCTTTTAGAATTTGGAGGGACCTCAATTTTTTCAAATATCACAAAAACTCTCAATTTCCGAAATTTGATCCTAAAACAATACTCTTCTCTACCATATTTCGGTAAAGGAAATTGAAAAAAAAAATATATATATGTTCTTCTACAAATACTAGCTCAATTAAACAGAAAAAATTTAAAGCAAAATTCAGAAAAAAAAGAAAAAAAATGGGAGGAGGGGAGAGCACCAGAAAGAAATCGTGCCACGGGCGCCAGTTATGCTCGCTATGTCACTGACTTGTGTAACTGTCATAGTTACACAGCAAATAAAATGTAGATATGTTTTTCTTTTTTTCCTTTTTCTCTCTCTTTTTTCTTTTCTTGTTTTTTTTAAAAGCCCAAATTCTAAAGATATATGCTTTTTGTTAAACATAAACTATACATACATATTAGCCGTGAATTGTATGCGCTTGGGAACCATTGTTATCCGTTCGACCCATATGCCAATCAACGAGTTTGTTATATAGGGCATGAAAACAGGACAAGATACCTAATATAAGAATGAACTATTCAAAGATGAAAGAATTTTCTTTTAGAAAAAGAAGGGCATAGCAATTTAGAAGACGTATTCCAATGACGGACCACGTGCTCATATTTTTAAAGACATCTGTAGCATAGACCTTTTTTATGATAAATATTGAAAAAAAAAAAAAAAAAAAAAGAAGAAGAAGAAGAAATCGAAATACACTCGTCATAATACTTTGTACAAAAGAAACTCAATATCTTTTGTATTTAAAATGTAATAAATCTAAAAATGTTCTATCATTTATAAAAGATTTGCCAATGTGCAAATCCCTTATAATAATAATCGATATAATTTCTGATAAAAAGAGAGACATTCATAAAAATATTTTATTATAATTATTATTTATTAATTTATTACAGATTTTGTGTTTAGAATTAATATGGATTTCACAATATAAAAAGCCTATCTAATATGGATTTTTATTAATTTTCGTTTATTAGTGCGTATGAAACAAATTTGTAACTTTTATGGGTTTTGAAATTTTTGCTGTCTCTGAATTTCGTGCTAAATAATTTGTTTGTACATTAATTTCTCATTTTAAATCTTTTATTTGTCTCATAATGTATCAGAAACTCCAATATCTGTTTTTTTTTTTTTTTTTTTTTTTTTTTTTAAGCTATAAATATTATTTTTAATAATAACCATTCATTTCGCATGCATGTTGCAATTTTTAGGATTATTGCATGTTAAGTAGTTTTACCCCTGACGAAAGGACATTAAACATGGAAATAATTATACAAATTTCTTATCATCATTACAGATATTTTTTAGATGCTCATTTTCGGTGACAGTGTACCATGGATTCATAGTACACATATTTCAGAATACTAATTTTCCACTTACCATTTTTTCCGTTTACCATTTTTTCCGGTACCATTTTTTCCGGTACCATTCTTTCCGTTTACCATTTTTTCCGGTACCATTTTTTCCGTTACCATTTTTACCGTTACCATTTTTTCCGGGATTCATTTTTCCTATACCAGTTTTACCGGTTACCGTGAACAATACCTATAATCGTGTGAAATATTCCAAGACATTGAAAAAATTATTTTAAAATTCAGAAATCAAAGTTTATCCAAGGAAAATCCCAGAAGAAAAGGTTTATTTAATCTAAACTTTAGAAACTGCATGTAAAATCCAAAGTATTCTCTTTAAAATTATATTTACTAGAAAACATTAAATTATTTAAAAAATCGTTTGAAAAATTTCCACATCTATCTAATGCAAATTTAATGTACTTCAATTCTGTATGGCTTAAATCTATCAAATATATTAAAATAAAATGAAGTCGACGAATAAATTTCGAATAAAATCAGATTTTTTACCCTTTCATTTACGTTTGTGGCCGAGATCAGTGCTCTCAATCAGATAGACGAAAAGTGTCAGATTCAAACATTTTTTTGCTGAGCTGTCTCACCCATTTTGCGGCTCAGTACAGACTTTAGATTTGCGGCCCCCTCTAACACCCATAAAATTGTACAGGAACGAGAATAACACATATTTCAGAATACATGTTATACAATAAAAGCTTAATGCAATGTACCTTTATATAATGCTAATTTAAATATATAATAAACTAGTGGAATCCGTGACTTCGTTTAACGGAAAAAAAATTAACAAAAATAATTTATTTTGTAAAATTTTCCTCTCAGAAAATGTTGTGTAGCACTAGTGTGACTTAACTCACTCTCTCACCCTATATGATAATCAAAATATGTATTCCACATCCACATGCTATTTAGATCACAAGCAAAAAATTAAAAGAAAAAGTAGTTTTCTGCATTGGGGTTTAAGTTAATTGCCTGAATGTACAAGTTGGCATAAGAAAGATTACAATTTCAATATTTAATTGTATAATTATACACATAATTGAATTAATTTTAAGCATCACCAATTATATTTGATAGCATAGGAAAATGCATACCCACATAAGTATTCATATGATCTTCATATTTTTTTCTCTTAAAATTTCTTCTGTAACTGGTATATTTCATCTTAACCATAGTGTGAAATATTTCGAAATTAAAATTTCAGGCAGTAGTTTCGTTTGCTAAATGCATTACTTTTTTTATATTACTTTTGTTTAGCTTTACTAGTATATGAAAGGTTCTGCTTTCAAAGCCGGAATACAGGAGGTCCCGAGGTTAATTCCAGCTCCCGCTTGTCGACCTAGCTGTGCGGAGTTTTGCGTGGTTTTTCTCTTAAACTCGTGTAAGTACGAACTGTGACTCCTTATAAAGACCCGATGGACGATATTCCACCCAGACGTAAATTATTTGGTCTTAACCCACAATCATAATCTTACTCCTGTAATTTATTCTCAAGAATTTTTTTTTCCCCTTTCACGTTTGAAATATATATATATATATATATGTCATATTAAAATGTACAGTCACAAATGAAAAGATACAATTTGCAGTCAGTGGACTAAGTAATTATTCAATTAAGTGGAGTAGTTACAACCTTCACGCGAAGGTGAGTCCTCCTCTTCAGGGGGTCTGGGACAACAAATTTTTGTTTTTATTATTTATTGATGAATTGCAGCGATTATTTTTTCTGAAATTGGAGCTTTTTTGACAATGAAGTTGAGCATGAAAGAATCTTAAAAAAATTTTAAATAAAATTCTAAACATTTAAATAAAATTTTAGAAATTTAAAATTAAAAATTTTTGATAAATTAAAAATTTGTTATATCTCATGAACTAATGGTTCAATTTACAAACTTTTTTCACTCTTATATACAGAAAAGATTTATCTTCAATTTGTATTCGAGATTTTTAATTAGGAGAAAAACTTTTTTGGTAATCCAAAAATTATGCATGAAATAAGTACTTTTTTCAAATTAAAAGTAATATTTAAATAATTTATTTTTATAATCAGAAATCCTGAAGACAAATTGAAGATAAATCCTTTCTGTATATAAAGGTGAAAAAAGTTTTTAAACTGAACCATTAATTCATGAGATATAACAAATTTTAAATTTATCAAACATTTTAAAATTTAAATTTTTATTTAAATTTTTTAAATTTTATTTAATTTCTTTTTAAGATTCTTTCTTGCTCAACTTCATCGTGAAAAAAGCTTCAATTTCAGAAAAAATAATTATAGCAATTCATCAATAAATAATAAAAACAAAAATTTGGTGTCCCGGACCCCCTTGAAACTTACATCTTGAAAAACCAACTTCCGACTAACAACTCAAATGAACAACTAGCTGACTGGAGCATTCTCTTCTTGCGGGAGTGATCACGTGATCGCGAGCGCTCTGATTATCTTAGGAGATTCATATTATACACAAGAAGGAGGAGTCAGAACATTCTGGATTAAATTTACCTATGCATTGCACAATATAATAAATAACGGTTTTTTCATCGGAAAATAAAAATAATTTTAAGAATTGAGAACAAGTTAAAGAATTTGTAATTAATGAAATATTTAGAAAATAAATTAATAAAGAATTAATTAGGACTCTATCAGTGGATTGGTAAGAAGTAAAATAATTTAAGTTCGAGAAATGAAGCCATAATTTTAAGGGGGCTTTCATTATATTTCACATATAATTAAATATATAGTATTAGACTAATAGTAATATATAAATATTATTATAAATTTCACATATATAGGGACAGTATTAGACCAATAAATTCTCGAAGAGAAGGCTACAACTTTGCTACTGAGCTACAGACTACCTCAGCTATATGTTACTAAGTTATGATATTATACTGCAATATACTGCAAATAAAACTGTACTGTAAATAATATACTATAAATACTGTAAATAATAACCCCCTTTACGGACACATGAAACTGTCTCGAAACTATAAAGGGGTCTTTCTAAGTGATCCTAGCCCTTATTTACATGAGTTTCGGCGAAAACCATGGAAAACTCAAAATGAGTGCGAGCTGGGATCGAACCAACCAGCACTTCACCGTGAATGTTAAAAAGCCCAATTGCTTTGTGCCACTGTGAACGCTGCATCTTTGCACACTTGACAGAACACTTTATCTTAATCTCATAGTAAGAAGCCTAAGGAAATGTATTTTTATATTTGAAATTTCTTTCCAGAGGATCCATTTTCTTTTAGAAATGTTTCAGGTTGAATATTCGATTTACTTGACTTTGAAGCAAAATTATCTTTATTCTGTGATTTATAATATTCCTATTTAAAGAAAAATATATCCACCTCTTTAAAGCATATAAGAGTAAAATAGCTTGATATTAAGGATGTTAAACACAGTTATCTACTGATTGTGTGACTGATTCTAGGCTATGAAAGAAAAACCAAAAATTTTGAAAGTTGGCGACAGGAGTCACTTTCCCCTTTATCGTACAGTTACATGTTTACTATTTATTCAAATCTACATTACCTTTTATCTGTGAGGAATAATCATCTCGAAAAGTTAACCGAGGAGGGGGAGAATACAAAGATAAAGAGTGATTAATAAATAAAAGTGTGCCTGCCGCTTTAAGCTGGTGTTATGATTTCTTTAACGTAACTAAATAAATGATTTGAAGGAGAAAGCTAAAATATTTAACATGTTACAAATAATATTATTTAAATACTGATTTTAAAATTCTTATTTTATCATTTAAAAAGTTAAAACTGAGATAATTATTCTTAAACTTCTAAGTGCAATTTTTATACCAGTATCAGAAGATTATAATTTTAAAAGATGTGAAAGAAAACATAAATTAAACATTGGAAAAACAAAATTTTAAATATTATAATTCAAAACATTTTCATTAAAATTTTCATTTTTAATCATATATATATTACCATGTATATATTCCTTTAAAACTAGGTGGTAATATTAATAATTTATTTTTCTCCAGTGTTTAAATATAAGACCGCATGAAAACATAATTCAGTCGCACAATTTAACTCCCTGCCAGCTCATTTTATTCCCGGTTTGAAATCAAAGAATGCCATAAAAATTTAATGCTTATTTTCATATATATTTTTTAAATATAATAAATCGTTTGCATAAACATTTCCCTAAAAAATAAATAAATAAAATAAAATAAAATAAAATTATACTTATACAAATAAATAAAATAAAAATAAAAAAGTGCGAGTAAAAAGAACGTTTAAAGTTGGCTTTCTGCATTTCATTGTCCAGGTTTATGTTACTAATGGATTTGTACCAGATTTTTTGTTTGTTTGCTTTTCTCTCTACATCTTTTTTTAATGCATTTGTGGAATTTTACATTAATTTACCTTTATTTTTATTATCTTTTTTCCGGGGGGACGGTGTAAAAGGGTCTTTTTTTTTCTTACAACGGTTGTATTTCCGCTATTATTAATTATAAATAAATTATTTTGAGATTCAAGCTACGTATAATATATCAACGCAAACTAAGTTCCAAAGAATAATAATATGAGAATTTGTAATATTATGTTTATATTAATGTAGGTAAAAGAAGCAAATAATTTGTTTCGGAAATAAAAGTAACTACATTTATATCAAAAAACATTTAAAATTTATTTTCAACCGTACAAGAAAACCATCTCATGATTATAGTTAAAGAATTTTTATTTTAAATATAATTTTAAGAAAAAGAAGAGTTCTTTAAAATGTTGGAAGGAAATCCAAAAGCTTTAATTTATATTCATAAAACTTGTTCAGCTGCACCATAACCCCCTAGTGTTTACATAAACAAAACTTTTAGAAAAAAATTCATTAAAGGTTTTGTAGAAAAAACATTTATTTGGCAGCATAAAAGTTACCTTAAAATTTTATCTGTAAAACAATTTTATGAATGTAATTAAATAATGAATAATAAACATAATATTATGAATAGCAACTTGAACTATACTTTCCAATCTTCTGTATTTTCAAATAAAGATTGCTGCTGAAGTAATTCATTTTTAGTAAAGCCATCAGTTCCGAATTTCCAGAAAATTTAACTTTAAATGAAAATGAATACTGTGATATATTGATAAATAATTATAGAGAGTAAAGATAAAATTAGATTGTGTCATAAGAAAAGGGGGAAAATATGAAAAATATTAATATTATTTTTTTTATGCTGCTCTAGATCCCTCCAGGTAATCTACATCAACGGTATTTATTTATTTATTTATTTATTTTCTTAAATTAGTGAATGATAATTATACAAAATTTAATTAGACTCCATTAAACAAAATAATAATAATAATAATAATATATGTATATATATATAAGCAACTGTTTTTTTCCTTTCTCTCTCTCTTTCGTTTTCTTCAGAAATATTTAACCCCCATTATATTTTTTCCCTTATTAAGTAACAGTTGTACTAAATTTTGTTGATGGTTAAAATTGGTAAAAAAAAAAAAAAAAAACTTTTTTTTTTTTTTTTTTTTTTTTTTTTTCATTTGCATCCTTAATTCACTAAAGCGTTTGCAACATTCTTTAAAATTTGCGTTTCACAATTAACAATTCAAGAAAATATATTTTTATCAAAATGCCTTTTTTTCCAGGATACTGAAAAATGATGAGTACTTTTTTTTAAACTTTAAAACTAGATTTTTCCTAGCCCTGATGTGTATATATTTATATGACGCATCAAAGCAAACACAAATATGACACATTAAAGCAAACAAAAAATTAATTTCTTTATCGAAAAATTATGTTTGTCGGTGAGAAATCTCTGGCACATTTCTGTTGACATGACATTACAGAGGGAACAAAAGGCGTTAAGTATCCCCCCCCCCGACTTTAGGAAAAGAAAACTAGAGGACGACACCACAAGAAGGCTATAATCGATTGTTGTGGCAAATTATAAAAGTTATTACATTTTGAAAATAAACAAAATAAAGGTGAGGTGATGCATTTTCATTCAAGTTTACTTGAATTATTTCCGTCTGGATTCAAAAAAGTAATAAATCTTTTATTTTCGTGCTCTTTTTCTCACTTCATTCCAACTAATCCTTCAAGTGGCTGCAGATGGACGTTCTTTAAGAGAATTCCGCTAATTGTTGAAAGCTGTTTCTTCATGGGTGGGATCATGGGACGTTTACCAAACGACAAAAGGGTTAGAAGATTTAACCTCTTTGACCGAACGATTTGTAAAGCTGTTCTTATCATTTGACTACAAGTGGACACAATACCTGTTTTCTACTCAATTATTTCTAGACTGCTTGTCTCCCCAGTCTCTTTGTTTTAGATTTTTTTTTTTTTTTTACATGTTTTAAAAGTTTTATTACCTGTTCCTCATATTTTTCCATATCTTAAAAAGACACTAGTGGGAGGAAAAAATATATTTTTACATTTATTAAAAATTTCAATATATATATTCATATTTCAGTAACTATGTGCATCATGATCTTCAAAGTATTTTTGTGTTATTTTATAATATTCATAACAAATCTTTTTGAATGAATTATTTCATCCACTTGAACGTACTTAGAAATATTCCTCTCATTTCATTATGCAATAAGAACTTCGAAATATAATTTATTCCTTTATACATTATTTACTTATTTTCTAACTTAGATTTTTAAAGATATTCCCTTAGATTTACGTTTAACCGAAAATTATATATTTGCTTATTATTAATATTTTTTTCCGCTTTTGATTTTAGTTGAAAAAAAAAAAAAAAAAAAAAAAAAATATATATATATATATATAATAGATATCGTAATAAAATTTAATCTTAAAATTTAGCAATATATATATATATATATATATATATATATATAATTTATGTTGTAATTTCGTCTAGCTGGAAAACAACATATTCTTAATAAAGTGAATAAAAATGTTGATAGGTAATACATTTATAAGAAAAGAAAATTATATTTTCCTTTAATTATCACAGCATATCCTAATTCATTATAAAACTATTGTTTTCCTAATCAAAAAGAAAAAAAGTAGACGGGAGGTGCCAGGCTCGAATCAGGTCGCAACCATCATCATAGCTGTTCAGCGTTCTCCGTGGTTTTTTCCTGAACTGGCATAGATGAGAGCTAGGTTGCCTCCGAATAACGCTCCCGGTGGGCATCCCAACCAGGCCTGGACTCAAGCATATTCAATCATCCCAAACACCAACATCCAAAGAAAGATTTTTTTAAACTAAAAATAATTTTTCAATGCAAACTTATATTGCTTCTTATATTTTCATTTTAAGGCACAAATTATTTTACCAGGATTCTTTTTTTTTTAAATATAATTATTTTTTTACATAACATATACTAACAGGAGGGGAGAAATCCGATAGAAAAAAAAATAATTCTATATAACTTTTTCACTAATTGCAATTAAACTTTTTCGGTTGTTACCTATTAATTAGGTAGAAAATACAGCAAAGGCTAAATATTCCGGACGTAGGTAGAGGAAAAGAAGATTTTGTATATCCTTTTTTCCCCCTTTCGTGGAGGATCAAAATTGTGATGGCATGTCTCCCGACCACCTCTAGGGGTGTGTCCCAGACCGTCGCCAATTGCCCGTCTGTGCAGCACTAGTAAACGTAAAACCCAACCATCCAACCCTTTTTTTTTCGATATCTCAAAAGTTAGTAAAGTTCTCAATTAGCACTAAAATAACTAGTATAGTAAAAATTAAATGTATCTATTGAGAGAGGAGTTTGCAATGAAAAAGATGGTTTTTATATCATGTTCTTCTCCGTTTTCTCCCTCAGTTATATATAAACATCGTGTTTTGTAACAGTCAGTAAATAATTATATCAAATTTCATTCCAATCAATAAAAAGTGATATAAAACCATCCTCTCATGAGAAATTTTGTTGTGGGGGCTTCGCACCCACGGCAAAATCTCTTGATGCTTCAGCACCCAAATCACCCATGCAGTTGGCGCGGCACCCACGGAACCCACGTAGTCGGCGCGCATGCTCTATGGGAGGTATTTCGATAAATCATCTTTTAATACCTTTTCTGTACACAAATCTTAATGAAATTGAAAAATGCTATTCAAGTTCACTATCCGATGTTTCTTATGTAAAATGGAATAAATACCAGCACTGGTTTCTATACAGGGACACTGAAAGTATTCCAAAGTATTGCATTCTATGAAAGGTATTTCTGTAAACAAAATTTTAATAACTTTACTTTGCACAAAGCTTAATGAAATTGAAATATGTTATTCATATGCACAAAAGAATGCTTTCTGTATATTTGTATTAAACTTACAGGGACACACAAAAATATTCAGTTCCTTTAAGAAATATTAATAAAAATTTGCTGGAATTGCACTTTCGTTTATATTAAGTATTTTTAGTACTTTCTAACAATTTTTAAATGTGAACATAATTTCAATTTGTGTGTATGTGTCTATCTGTTCGTCTGCCCGTCTGTCTGTCCATGGGACTGTCTGTCTGTCCTCTTCCCTTAAATGCTTATGGAATTTTTTGAAACTGATATATATTATTCTAGTTCACAACCGGATGTTCCCTAGTGAATACCTCTGCCGGTTTATGTACACGGACACCCAAAAGTTTTCCAGAACATTGTGTTTTGAGAAAGGTATTTCTAAAAACCATATTTTAGTACTTTAGAAATTTCAAACATCAACTCTTAAATGTTACTTCTTATAATTGGAGTGGAAGGCTGATTTTTACCACTATACGTGAAAAATACCAGTCTTGGAATCGAACCCGGGCCTTCCGCTTAACTCACGGATGTTCTAAACCACTGAGCTACCCTGGCTGATAATCAGCTTGGCACTTTTCACATAATATACATTGGCAAGGGTCACCGAGTCTGCATTAGAGCAGCTATATCAAGTGACAAATTTTGAACGTAGCACAACTCCAATAGGCCACGAAATTCTAATTTAGAAATTTCAAAAAATAAATAAATAAATAAATAAATAAATGTGTTTTTCCGGGGTGTTTTTTTTTTCTGAGGGAGCTCTTTTCCTGTATTATTTTTTCCAAGATTATTATTACTATTTTTTTTTTTTTTTTTCGTCTCTTACAAAAACTATATAGTATACTTAAATTTAGTACAGTATGAAAAATACATAGTTTTACTTGAAACGAATTTTGAGCAAAATTTTTGTACAGGGGTAATGCATCCGAATTGTTTTGTGCAAACGATTAATAAATGATTTCATTCGCATTTTATACGAAACTTTCTTTTACGCATGCAAAATAAAAATGTACATTCAGTTTATTCTGTTTTATGCAATCTAAAGATACTAAATGGTACCTATCAGAAATGTCGCTGATAAACGTGTATCTGTTTTCTCTTGAAAGTCCCTGAGCACGAATAACTTATTCTTTTCCCAGAATTTGGACTTTCTACAAATATGATGATAACAAATACAGGCGTACACACACAAACCAACAGCTTAAAAAAAAAAAAAAAAAAAAAAAAAAAAAAAAAAAAAAAAATTTTTTTTTTTTTTTTTTTTTTTTTTTTTTTTTTAATTAGGGAACCTTAAAACTAGCAAAAACTCAAGTGTAGCAAAAACTGAATTTCAAAAATTTGAGACAAAACAATCATTTCTCTGCAATACATTGATAAGAAAAAGTAAAAAAAAAAAAAAAAAAGTGGGTGTGTATTGGCTGGGAGGGGGAGGGGTGAGCCCATTTCATAAAGTGAATATGTTCGATCACAATAACAAATTTTAAGTAACCTTCCCACATGAAAAATATTTAGAATAATGAGTTTGGATTACAAACATACAGGTAAATACTTGCAAAATAACCGCTAAAAAACTGATGTTTTGATTCAAGGAACTTAAATCGCGAAAGTTTAGCAAAAACTCAATTTCGAAAACTGGAGACAAAAATAAAACTTTTTCTACAACATATAATAAGAGAAAATAATAAAGAATTCTTCGCATCCAATGTTATATAATCTGATAAACGGCATGTTGTAAAATTTCATTTCTAAAATTCGGATAAATTTTGAAATACGTTTTCACATCTGCTTTCACTGACTGAAAATTAATAGCTGAAGACCTTAGAATGTTTTCTGTAAACAAATTTAATAAAAATTTGACTTTTTGTCGGCCTTCCACAAAAATTTACTATAAAAATAGTAACAGTAATAGTAAGATAATCTGAAATATAGGTTATTTTCGTGCAAAATGATACTTTTACATACTTAAACCAAAAATATATGAGATAGATAACAGTTATCATTTAAAAATTTTTATCTGTTAAGATTAAGTTATTTTAAAATCATAATTTTGAAAATAATTTCAACTCTATTCATTAATAATGATTATTATAATTTTTAACGTTGCCATTTTTTCCATTGCCATATTTTTCGGTTGCCATCCTTTCCGTTGCCATATTTTCCGGTGCCAATTTTTTGCTGCCATTTTTACCTAAATTCAATCCCATAGCGTAATTGAACAATTTTTGGAGACTCTAAACAATCATAAGTACTTACTTTGTCGTATTCTTTTTTTTTTTTTTTTTTTTTTTTTTTTTAAGTGGGTCATTTTATAAATATGAATAATTTATGTCAATTTCTTTATGTTGTACATAGTATAAAGTTATTAATATATACTTAAAAAAAATGTCCTCTGATAGACCATGACGAAATGATTGAAAACTCTTTTGTGAGTTCTTGCACACAATAACGTTTCCTCTATTCATATCATTTTCAATAGAGAATATGCAATAGTAAACATGAATAAACATCTATTTTCGGTAAACACTTTGTTGAAAAGTGTTAAAAAAGAATATTTTTAGATCGCATTTCTAAATAGTGTTTTTTTTTTATTCTTAAAGCCTAATTTAAAAAAAAAAAAAAAAAAAAAAAGAAAGAAATATAATGTAATATTCTAGGAAAAAAAAAAAAAAGATATATATATTTGCATCTCCTTATATTTTGCGGCCTAGTGCAACTGCACCTTTCGCACCTGCCTAAGCATGGGCCAGCTTGTTTGCCTAACCATTAGAGTTTTTCCATAGCTTTCTCCGAAATCCGCCTGAAGACCTTTAAATAGATATGCATGGAAGGTGTCTCACGCAAAGGTAGATTTGTGAAAAGAATTAGCATTAATCCACCTATTGACACATGCATTTTTCTTCAGAGCTAAAAACGAAACCAAGCATTAACATTAGAGCAAAATTACGAGCCGTCAAAAACAACAAATTACCTTTTAAGAAATTTAAACTTCAACTAAAATCAAGTAAAGTTAGTAGTACTAGCTAATTCCCTGGTGCATTGACACTAATGAATTTAATCGACGAATAAAAATCAAATAAAACAAATTTTTTAGCCTTTCATTTCCTTTACATTATCATCCAGACCCACTAGTGGCCGAGATGATCTACTAAAAATGTGATAAATGGAAAGTGCTATGTTCAAACCCAGGTAGCACTTATTTTTACAGCCTTTCGGGTTTTTTAATGATTTTTCTCCAAAACTTGCAAAGTGTTTGTAATCATATTTTGTAATCTATGCGCCGCATGTTTTTTCGCTGTTGTTCTTGTTTATTTTTGGAAAGGAAGTGTTGATACCTCAGCATTTATCATGCGTAAAAATATAAAATATTTGTGCGTTGAAAAATCTCGAAACGTCAAGTAATACAGTAATTTTCCGAGAGATTATTTTCTACCCCCCATACACCCAATTGTTAATATTTCATTCTAGTTCTCTCTATCTCTTTTTAATAAAAGTTAGAGACAGACAAAGACAAAAATATAAAGAAGCAATCGATAAAGATTACGTTTGAAACAATATTTTTTTCCCTTCTAATAGAAATGGCCAATTTATGTAATAATAATTTCGTACTTTTTTATGAAACTAATTCTTCTGTAAAAAATATACACACAAACGTACATATGCATATGTCTTGTTTTAAAATTCTTAATCAGAATCCTCTATTTTATCTTTATCTAAAATTTTCTCTTATCTCTGAATCTCATCACTCGTCAAACCCAGGGATCGACTTTCACCTCATTGACCCCTAGCGTTTTGACTATTTGGCAACCTGTTTGACAACACTAAGTAGGTAACAAAACAGCAAAGTGCAATATAACTAAACAAGGTGGGGCGAATATTTAAAGGAAAGAGAAAAAAATTACTAAAAACATGGGATGTACAATGTAGTTTATAATATACTAAAAGGGGGGGGGGTAGTCCTCAACAAATTCATAATGATGATTCTTCTTTCGTGCATAATTTTTAAAGAAATAAAGATATGAACATAAAATTTGGATGCCATGTTCGTTATCGTATCATTAATCGAATTTTATATAACTTTAGCATAAGCAACTCTTTTTAAAATAATAATAATTCATTTTTCTCAAATGTAAGCTTTGGAAAAAATGGAAAAATTCAACAATTTTAGGGGGAAAAAAAGTATAAGAAAAATTATGTTAAAGATGAAATGCAGATAGAAGAAGACATCCATGCCTGCAAATGTTAAACTTAATCCCGACTTTTCTTTCTGTTTTCAATTCACTTTTACTTTTATAACGGATGTTTTGAAACTATATAATTACTAATTTGTAAACTATGAGAATCATCAGAATAACAAAGATGTTGAAAAATAATTTTATAATGAACATCTTATACAATTTTCATGTTTGTATGAATATTTTTTAAAAAGTTATTCACATGCAAAAAGAGAAAGAGGAAAAAATAAGAAAAGAAACAGAAAAGTGAATACAAGAAGAAACATCCGGTTATAATCTAACACATAGATGCATGTGCGTCTTCACTTGTCTGTAATGCATCCTTATTATGGTCATTTTTCATTCCTTTCTTTTTAAAAAAATTTATTTGAAAATTTTTAATTAAGTTTTACTTACTTTTTACTTTATATAAAATTCGATTAATGATATGATAACAAATATGCCATCCAATTTTTATGTGCCTATGTTTATTTGTTTGAAAATTATGTGTAAAAGATAATGGGAAAACAGATTGTTCCTTTGATTTTGTACATCCATGTATCTGTCAGCTTATACAAAAAGACTAAAATTCGTTTATTTAACAAGATATATTTCTTTTTTAATCTTTCATAAGGTATTATAAATTTAAGAA
Organism: Salticus scenicus; assembly: GCA_963930645.1. Classification (NCBI taxonomy): domain Eukaryota; kingdom Metazoa; phylum Arthropoda; class Arachnida; order Araneae; family Salticidae; genus Salticus; species Salticus scenicus. The sequence goes on along the minus strand of OZ005656.1, from coordinate 226,044,093 downwards.
GTGAATGAAAGTGATTAGAAAAACTTCATTGGAGCTTCAATAAAATAAAATGTATAAATGGCCGGAAAATATGTAATAATGCAGAAAAGTGACACTATATCAGAGATGCCAAGTGATTATGGATTGTCAGTAATCTTAATACCTGAATTTTTTTAATGTATTCTTTTGTAATAACTATCTGCAATTTAATAGGATACGTTTTACTTTTTCTTTATTGTGGAATGAAACTGATTTTTCGTTAGTAGTATCTTGGCATGTCTGCTATAGTAGAGTGACTATGCAGTCAAGTTATACAAAATTAATTGCTTTTAAAACATCTGATTACGCATGATATTTCAAAAACTTAAAATCTCTTTCTCAAATAACTACTAGTTCAGAATTTGGTCGTATTGTCACATTTAATGGAAAAATCTATTAAGACGACAAAGAATACTGAAAATGTTTAACATCAATTTATAAAAAAATATATACTCCCACCAGTGACCGAAAAGTTTTGCTTTGTAAGCTCATTGGCTAAGCCATTCTAGGTTCTCGTGATTTTCTCCGAAACATCCATGAATAGGAAATAGGAATCATTAGAAGGTCCACCTGTGAAATGCCTTTTTTCATCATTTAATTTGAAATTCATATAATAATAGTTTTGAAAATAAAATGATAAAATTTTCGAAATATGATTTGAAATTAAATAAAAAAAAAAAAAAAAAGAAGGGGGGGGGGACATGTACAATGGTTTGAATTTTTATTGAAATGTACATAGTGAAAGTTGCTACAAAAACTAAATTTTATATTTTAAAGCAAATATTTTATTTATTTATTTTGCACTGTTTTTCTATACTTGAATGAAAAATTAAGATTACATTGTATTAAAATTATACAAACAAAAAATTTTTTAAAAGAAATTTAATTAAGTACTCGAGTCCTGTATTAGATTCGGATCGGACCTGTTTTCTTTACGTATTTATAAACTCTTTAGAGTCTGTAATAGACTAATTCTTATGCAAAATTGTAAGTGATTTGCTGCAAATCGTAACATTTAGGCAGTCTAGAAACAAATGTAAATCCATTTTTATTTGAAATTTATTCGCAGATTTTAATTTTACATTTGATAGATTTAGATCGAAAATATAAAATCATAATTTCACAGAAGTAATGCACATCAAATTTGAATAAAAGCGTTTTTTTTTTTTTTTTTTAATGATTCTTAAATAAACTTGGAAAAAAAAAAAAAAAAAAAAAAAATCCCCCTGTAATTTTTTATTGCTTCGTGTCCTTCGACCAGCGATGACAATTTTCAGCTATTTTTGCCACAATATCATTATGCGACAACATCTATCCATTTTAAACATACAAAATATACTTAATAAAAATATCTCTATATACTAAAAAAAAGTTACTGTCACTGGCGTCATTTTTTTTTTGGTCTGCGACAGCATCTTCTATCGGAGGGCAGGGTCTTTCGCGTCATGAGAGGTATCAATGTGTTCCGAATACTCCAAGGAAGACAGTTCAGCTGCTTAGAAATTTCTATCATTTTAATTAAAGAAGTTATTAACTAAAAACGACAAATTCATGAAGGTACTCTATTTGCCATTTTGAAAAAAGTTTCACCCAGTGACGTTCTTCTGTTATGAAGTCATTTTACATGGAAAATTAAATATGATCTATGGTTGTACGTAGGTAGGTAGTTAGGTTGGATAAAACGTCGCACCAGTACTGCGCTATGGGTAATTGGCGACGGTCTGGGTCGCACCCCAAGAGATGTTCCGGAGTCATGCCATCAATATTTTGATCCACTGGCGATCCCCCCCCCTCCCGCTTTGGTGATCCCCAGAGGTATAGTGTGGATGGGAACATGAAGGATTTTGCGGCCACGACAGATTTTATGTGCACCAGCCACCACTGATGTACACAACGGTCTTTGACCGGCTCGAGTATCAAATAGGCAATCTTATGATTCCAATTACGTGCTCGGCGCTTTATCGACTAGGGTACCGCGGCTGGAAACCATGCATATAAAAAAGAAAGAAAATAAATATAAATATCAACTTTTTTTCTCTACTTTTAGAAAATTAATTTTCTTACACTTAAAAATTAAAATATGATCCTTGATTGTAGGTAGGTAGATAATTAGGTAGGTTGTGTTTGACGTCGCACCATTACTGCGCTATGGATAAGTGGCGACGGTCTGGGACGCACCCCTACGTATGTTTCAGAGACATGCCATTACATCTTTGGTCCTACACGAAGGGGATGGCTCCCTCGATTCGGTGGCCCCCAGAGGTATAATTTTGATGGGAACTTCGGGGATATTACGGCCACGACATATTTTAACGTGCACCAGCCACATTAGTGTACACGACGGTCTTTGGCCGTCTCGAGAACCGAACCCGCAATCTTCCAATTATGAGCTCGACTCTCTACGACTGGGTTACCGCGATCCGGATATAAGGTTGTAAAAAAGAAATAAAAAGAGTCATATACTAAAGATGTAATGTAAAATGGTCTAGATATTATGAATTTCTTTCTATTAAAAATACATATATAAATATTATATATTTAAATTTGACATTGAATGTGAGGGTTTCCATGATATTTTTCTGCTTTTGTCTTGTAATATGCACTATTAATATTCCTTTTCAGTGAAAGAAAGAAGCGAATAGGCGGGCAGAGCTCTGCATATGTTAATATGTAAAGTGAGTCGGGGGGGAGGCGAAGCCTCCCTCCGGGGTTGGTGAGCGAGCAGGGGACAGAGCCCCCTAGTACTTAAAAAAAAAAAAAAAAAAACATAAAGAACGTACTTTTATTGAAATGTGAACTAAAAAGCACAAATAATTTATAAATTTAAAGCTTTTATTGGATAGCTGCAAGATATCGCACAACTCGATGTAACGTAATTTTTGAACTAAGCTCCGAATAAGAATAAGACATTGATAAAAATACAGATAAATATGACTTATTTTAATGGAAAAAAAATCGTAAGTTTCTCTATATTTACTTTCTCATAATTACCCTGTTTTTATAAATAGCTAGCCATCAAAAATTCCCGACGACTGAAGTTGAGTAACTAATGCTTCCCCCCCCCCCATTAAATTTAGTTATATTTATCTGTATTCTTAGGAATATTTTACTCTTATTCGAAGCTCAGTTTAAAGATTAGGTTACATCGACTTGTGGGATATCCTACAGCTATTCAATGAAGACTTTAAATTTATAAATTATTTTGCGGTTTTTAGTTCACATTTCAATAAAAGTGTGTTCTTTAGGTTTTTTTTTTTTTTTTTTTTTTTTTTTTAGTATAATTTTACTTTATATTTTTTAGTCTTAAAGAAAAATTTAACCTATAACTAATGGCACTCAAGTTTTTGCATTTTATTAAAATATCATTTATTTCTTTTTTGTCTTAAACAAAAATAAGCCTATAATTAATGACACTTAAGTCTTTCATTTTATTAAAGTATAAACAGTTTTAGTAGTAAAGCAAAACTGAACTTATGACTTATAACGCTTTCGTCTTTACAATTTAATTATAAAATGAATCTAGTTCAAAATTCTTTCTTTCATGTCTTCGCAGTCTAATCTAGCCATTTCATTTAATGCGTCATCATTACACCAATATTTCCTGATAGTTTTGAGCAATCAATTTCTTCTATACGAGGACCATTCAGTGACTTTACACATCTGATCGCCACGTAAAGCTTGGCCAGCAGCAAAGGGATGCGACCCAAATACATGACTGCATAATCTACCGTGGTTAGGTAGATACCTAACTTAAAATTAATGGCAACATTCGTCTTTCAGCGGTACCATAGCTGTATTTAGCAAAATAAAATAAAATAAAAAAATGAAAGACATTTCAGGAAAAAAAAAAAAATCTTTAGCCTACTTTTGTTTTTTAAGTAATAGATGTAAAATTCTACATGAAACAGAATTTAATTTATTCAGTACAATAGGACTTGTTTTAATCTGTTCTTCCATATAAAGACATGCAGTAACTGAGTTTCAGTCTCTAGCACCTGTTACTCTATTCATTTCTGAAATTTTCTTTAGTACAGCTTTAGCATAGGAGCCCTTTGGTGGCTTTTAAATTTTTGTTATCATTTTAGCGATGAATTAAAATGGCTATTGCAATTGCATAAGGAAACATCTTGGCGAGAAACGTCCGGGCTACTTCGGTCCCAAATTTCAAATTTAGCAAAGTGCTGAAGCTGTTCCATTTCTTTAGCACGATTTTTCTCAATTTTATTTTAATTATTTCAAAAGAAAAAAAAACTTATATGTTTTAAAAACTGCAGCTTTTTGAATTATTAAGTTTGAATTACTTTTCTTGGCGGTAAACATTTATCCTGCCATTATTTATATTCCATTGAATTAATAAATTCTTATACCACATTGATAAAATATAATATTTTAGATTTTATTTATTTATTTATTTTATTACAGTTTTCAGATATCATGGAATTTTCTATGCCTTTTATTAGTAAGCACCATTAAATGAGTAAAAGTAGCACCAAATTTCTTAAAATATTGATTGTAGATAAATCAGCCTAGGTTGGTACATGTGCATTAATAATTATACAGCTGTCCTGTGCATTAATTTTAGCTTAAAAATGAAGTTCTTTTCAATTAATTGTTATTAATTAAAATTATTCTCAATAAGCAGTTTATTACTTGAGATGTATTTTCTTTGAATACTTTCAGGCAAGAATGAATCGAATTTTATCCTACTTTTACTGCACAAAAATATAGTTAAAAAAGTTCTTTCAATTAATTAGTTTTTGGAAGCACATATATTTTTTTTTTTTTCAAAAAAATTAAATTATTGAATTATTTATAGGCCATCTAACATGATTTTTGGTAAGAATAAAAAAATAGATATGTGCTTCAAATTAAATGGTCTTTTTATTTTAAATGTCATAAGATGAGACCATAGTTAAGGGGATTTGGCACCTTTTATTTGACATCATTCAAGGTTTCTTATAAAAGTTTATATTTCCACTTAATATTTATAAATTGAACTATGTTAAATTTGTTCAATGAAATATACGTTCAGGTAAAAATTCTTATGGTTTTTGATATATTTTTTACAGGTTTGAAATCTTTAAATTGCGTTTTCTTAGCTTGCATTTTCCCATTATTTCACGTTCTTCAAAATGCTAAAAAGTTTACAGATATTTCAGAAAAGACTTAATATTTATTTTGCCTGTTTAATAGAACCTTCTTAAAAAATAAATAAATAAATAAAAAATAAACTCAAATTTAATTATCTTGTTTTGTTTATTTATTTTTTTCCTAATTTTTTTTTTCCTAATTCAAAATTATTAAAAGAAAACTCTTTCGATACTGTCCGTTTCGAAACTGATTATTATTAATTTTCTTTTCCTTTTCTTTCAAAAAAAAAAAAAAAAAAAAAAAAAAAGAAAAGAAAGAAAGATTTTGAGGAAATTCTGGCAAAAGCAGAATTTAGTTTAGTAAGGAGGTACTTTATTGTTATTTATTTTTTCCTTTAAATTATAACATCGCTTACAAATTATTCAATTATATTTTCAATATATTTTCGATAAATTTTCGATTTTGATAACTGTCCAACTATCGTAAAACTGGTATCGTAAAAATCCGTAGATTGAGACTAATAGTCCTCTGTCCTAATAAAAAGAATAAATAAATAAATAAATAAATAAAATAAAATAAAATAAAAATAAACATATTTCTATTGGTTTACATGAATATTGTCTGGACCAAAACTGACACGGTCTGATGGAATGTCCGCGTCGGAAGAGTGTCCAGTTAATCTCAGTGATAATATTACTTTTTCTTATTCATAGAAATGGTTGAGAAACTAAGGTTTTGGGGTTATATTTTCAAAACTGAGTTTTTGTTATATTTACACGTTTTGAGCTTCTCTGATTCCGAAAATGACGCTTTTAGCGTTTGGTTTGTATGTGCGTGTGCGTGCGTGTCTCAAGAACAAGCCGCAGAAGTGCAAACTCGGTATTCTATATTGATGCTATCCTAAATTTTTCGTTCATATCAAGCAAATGGTTCATGTACAGGGACATCTAAGAGAATTCAAATCTATTACGCCTATGGGAGAAATTTCTGGTCAGTACAGTGGAATATCTATGAACTGTCCTAAACAAAATCAGCATATTTTTGTACATGCATAAAACCATCTTTTTGTAGATTGTGGTATGGAAATCATGCATCATTCGTTTACAGGACTACTTAAAGTATTTGGATTCATTGAGGCTATACCTGGAAATTTCTGGAAGTGTATTTCATTTTTTGTTAGGTGTTTTTCATATAAGACTAAATATAAGTATACGACGCGATGTGTATATAGTTTATACACAATATACAACGCTACCCAAAACCCTTGAATGTATTAGACAGCAGTATTTTGCTACATTTTACTCTGTCCCCGATCACTTCTTAAGAAAGAAAATTAATTTTTCATACCTATACTGTATATAAAATATTTTTCGAAATTCTATTTTCAACTCTGGTTTATTGTGTTATATCAAATTTGAGGTGCCCTGAATACGGAACTTCAATATTTAGCGAGTGATCTGTACATATATCTGTTAATAACACGTTAAATGCCAATCACGCAATATCGCGTGAGGCGAGCTCTCATCAAACAGCTGATAACGCGTTATTGCGGGGACGTCGCTGTTAAGTTTCTAAGTGGAATAGTATAGTGGCCACAGCGTAGTATTTATATATTGGCAATTAGGGAAGGAATTTATTATTATTATTATTTATTTATTTATTTATTTATTTGCATGAAATTCCAATTTTCAGCTTGGCAATGAACATGTTAACATTAAAAAAAAAAAAAAAAAAAATTGCAGGAATCTATTGTATTGAAATGCAGGTTAAGAGAAAGTCGTGTGGGTGACACACCAAATTTTTTATATAATTTTAAATCATTTAAAAAATATATATCTGTCGCTTCTCGACGTTATACAAATACGGCCAAATCCTGTGCAGCAAGTGTTTAACATTTATAGATTTATTTCGTTTGCCACTGGAACCTGCCTCTGAAAAATTCCCTGAGGGGACTTGTATATTGTATTGCCACTGATTATGAAGTCGTGTGCAAAACTTTAGGTCAATCGGACGACCGGAGGTGGCTGAAAATTGAATTTCAAGATTCCATTACATACATTAATAGTTACATACATCAAGTCAAGTTATTAATAAAAGCGTATTAATTTGCTGCATTTTACTATGCCGACGAACATTGCTCAGGAAGGAAAATCAATTTTTCATACCTATACTGTAAGAAAAATATTTTTAAAAGCTCTATTTTCACCTCTGTTTTTTTTTATTATTATTATAATATCACGTTTTGAGTTTCTCTGAAAGCGAAAGTCTAATTTTTAGAGATTGATTTGTATGTACACCTGTTATTAACATCAGTTAAAAAGAAATAATCGCACAAATTCATCTTTATAGTATTGAAATGCAGGGTAAAAGAAAGTCGTGTAAGTGACACATCAGATTATTTATATATTTTTAAATCTAAAAAATAAAATAAAAATAATAATAAAAATAATAATAATTTTTGCAACTCGACGTTACACAAATACGGCCAAATCCTGTGCTGCAAGTCCGTATTTTAAGATGTGTGCCATATGTACGCACTTTCCGGTGTGTGTGGTACGAACGTCCGCAATTTCAGGTGTGTAATGGACGTCCGCAATTTCAGGTGTGTATCGGACGTCCTCAATTTCAGGTGTGTATCGGACGTCCGCAATTTCAGGTGTGTAACGGACGTCCGCACTTTCAGGTGTATGACGGACGTCCGCACTTTCAGGTGTGTGACGGAAGTCCGCAATTTCAGGTGTGTGACGGACGTCCGCAATTTCAGGTGTGTGACGGACGTCCGCACTTTCATGTGTGTGACGGACGTCCGCACTTTCAGGTGTGTGACGGACGTCCGCACTTTCATGTGTGTTACGGACGTCCGCATTTTCATGTGTGTGAAGAATGTCCGCATTTTCCAGTGTGTGATGGACGTTCGTATTTTCACGTTTGTGACAAACGCTCGGGTTTTAACATGTACATAGGGTATCCGCACTTGTAGGTGTGTGACGTACGATTTTATCTGCACTACTTCGAATTCATTAAAATTTAATTTCTATACTTAAAACGGTAAAGTAAATTTCTTATTCTAATATGCAAGAATAAAATAAAAATATAAAAATTAAAAATATATAAATAAAATAACAAATAGCGCAACAGAAAAATATATAAATAATAACATTAATTATAATATAAAGGATTAAAAAAAAAAAAAACTTAAATAATTAATGGCTTTGAATTCAGAACTGAAGATATAAATACTTCTAGATCTAGAACTTTGGTCCTTATGCGCTTTATTTGATAATTCCGGTGAAAGAATTGTGCAAAATACTAAATGAAATTCATCATGAAACCATATTTCTTTTTATTTCATGATTTTGCAGTTTAACGAACAACTTACTCAATTTAATAATTGATTTTCTCTAATTATTTTTAAATATTAATAAAATAACTTCGAAATGTTAATTGCGTGAGATAATATGCATCATTCCATGCATATTATCTCACGTATTTAAATCAATCTATCAATTATGCCTGAATATTTACACTAAACAGTAATAAATTACAATGTTTAAAATTTCGATAGTGTTTTTTGATAAAACTGCAAATATATGACACTTTTTACACAATTAAACGCAAAATCACTTGCAGAGAAAATTTAATACTGATTAATAATAATAATAAAAAAAAAAAAAAAAAAAAAAAAAAAAAAAGTTTGCCGTCTCATTTTAGTCGCAATTTTCTATATTATGACTGATTAAAAAAAAATTAAATGTAAAATTTTAATTTAAATCTTATAATCATAAACGTCATTTCAGACTTTTTCAACAAGATGCAAGAGTGGGCAACAGAATGAAAATGTCTAATGAAACAAACTAGATATATTTGGATAAAAACAATAAAAATTAATTTTTATTCTAAAATTTCAAAATCCAGCAGGAGGCAAATGACAAATAAATAAATAAATAAATGATATCTTTTAACAATAACAGTAACATTTTTTTCCCCTAGTAAATAAAAAAAATATATATTAAAGAAGACAGAAATCTGTATGCTTATTTAAATAGAACAACCGTGGACATACACACCATGCATATTTAAATAGCACAACTGCGGACGACATACACACCATGTACATTTAAATAGCACAACCGCGGACCTACAGATAGTACACATACTGAAGACAAAATGCGGACCTCTGAAAGTACCTATACACACTTGCTTTGACAGAATACACAGCACAGAATACACAACACCCCTTATATCCGGCAAATAGCGGACATTATCAAAATACTATAAAAATAAATTTTTTAGCATAAATTAGGTCCAAGGATGCCGAAAATGAGCTCAGTTCAAATTGCGGACGTCCGCAATTGGCGGTAAGTCCGCAGTTGGAAGGTGTGTATAGGCACACAGGTCCGCAGTTGCGGGTTCCGGGGCACACGCATATATATATATATATGTGTGTGTGTGTGTGTGTGTGTATATATATATATGTATACAATAGAATTACATTTTTAAAATCACGCTTTGTTTTATTTATACGAGCTATTTTTGGAAAATAGGATGAAGACTAATTGAAAATATTTTTTCTTTTTAATTTTTTTCTAGCTGTTTCTTATAATTCTGATAAAGCTTTATATACACACTTCCCTCTAAATAAGGGACAGCTTTGGGACCAGGTACTTCACCTTTATATAGAGGTGTACCTCATTCAGAGGTTGCATTTCTTAATAAGCTTAATTGTTATTAATCAATCGTTTTTACATAATATTTAGTGCCTTAAAAAGTGTATTTGATATTATATTACAATTTATCAATATAAAATTAACAACAAACTCTGCTATATTGGCAATTTATATAATAATTTAAATAATAATTGGCAATTTATATAATAATTTAAATATAATAAGTATGCTTACCAAAAATAGAGACATGTTATAGAATAACAACTTTAGAAAAACTTATTTTATTTGAAACAAACAGTTGGTAAAAATCCTTTTCTCTCTCTCTCTCTCTCTCTTTCAATCTTTTTTCTTTTTTTTCCCCAAAGTAATGATTTCCAAATAATCTTTTTATATAGCATTGATAAAATGGGTAAAATACTAAAACCAGCTAACAAATCTAACAAGAAAAAAAAAAAAAAAAAAAAAAGATTAATGAATTAAAATTTCACCTCTTCTGACAATTGTAAATTATCATTTTCAGATAAATCTTGCATTTGCTTGTACCCCCCCCCCCACACACACACACACTTTCTTGTATTTCACTGCAACTTTGAATTTCAGTAGATTTATGCCCAATGTCTATTATACATACAATTCTCAATTACTCTTTAATTATAAATACAATTCTCACAAATGATCTCATACTTTTAGCACTTTCAATAACCTTTATGTCCCCCCTCTCCTATTGTTTAAGTGACACCCATCAAAGAGATTAATATAAATCTGCTTCATTCCTTATCTCAAATCTGAATTCTTAAAAAATGACTAGCTTTTTTTAAAGTGGAAAAGTTTCTAAAACAATCTTCTTCAGATAATAGAAGAATTTTTCTTAGATATGGAAATTTTAATATTTAAAAAAATTGCCCTTTTTATTAGTAGTATCCCATAATTAGAGATTCCTTAGTGAAGATACGAGTAAGCATTTATCACCTGTGGCTTCAAAACCTTTCAATGGATAACACTTTAATTAGTATTCAATCATTTTATTACTTTTATGAATAATAATAAGAAGAAGAAGCTGTAAAATTATAACTGGTGAAAAATCAACCCCCCCGCCCTCAATAAAAATATTTGGAAGGAGTTTACTTGTAAATCATTGCTCATAATTATTGATCAGTAATAAGATATTAACATTTTTAGTTACTTCATCTTTTCCTGTATGTTTAATTATATATTTTTTTTAGAAGAGCTTCAATGGATAACAAATTAAAATTGTCAAAAATAGTACAAAAAGTGACTTTATTATTTTTATGACAAACCAAAGGATAAAAATATAATTTACATGTGGTAACCCTATTTTATTCTATATATGTATATGTGTATATATATATATATATATATATATATATAATTTTGTAAAGTGTGGATATGTTTTTTTAAATAGAAAAAGTTTCTAAAAATTTTATGCAAACTATCTCTTTCTGAATGTTTTTTTTTTTTTTTTTTTTTTTTTTTTTTTTTTTTTTAAATAATGATTGGAGATGAATGAAGGGAAAATATTTTCAAGTTTTGAGATGATAAACTTAAAAATAAAATTTATATAATAGTGAAAAAGAACATGTAATAATATTTTCAAAAATTTCTTTGTTAGAGTATATATCAAAAATATATAATATAATAGAGTATTAATTAAAACTATAGATTTTGTGAGCATTATATGCAGTGTTAAAATCAGGTCAATTACAAAATAAAACGAAGTATATTCTTGAATTAATGATATTATTTAAATATGCATGATATCAATAAAAATTGATGAATGGTCAAATTTTTGAATTATTTATTATTTGTATTTTTATATATTTGAAAACATTACATATATAATAGATATAGATTACTAGGTGTATAATTCTATCACTGCAAAAGATAACAACACACAGAACAAAATAATTAAGGTACTTATTTGAGGGAAATAAAAGGGGACGAGGATTTGAAAATATACGTGAAGAAAGTAATAATTGAAGAAAATCTGTTCAGAAATTTAACTTAACCCAAAATTTAACCATCTACATTATTAACATTGGGTACAAATATACAAGGATGAGAGTCTTAATTTAGTTTTAAACTTGATACTATTAATTTAGTTCAACATTTATAAATAGAGTATCTAGAATAATAGTATGTAATAGTTATCTAGAAAATTAGAGTACAAGAGCGTTTATTAAACCGTTTAATAAAATTCCATTTGTTTATCAAAGTTATAAGACAGCACGTGTATTTATTTGGAAATAAATGAGCGCAGTTATTTTTTATGTCGGTAACTCACAATCTATTAAGCACTGTATATAATGCACATAAAATTTACAGTTTTCATTAATACCATAATATATTATACACTTTTTTAATTTATACTCCAACAAAGAAATTCCTAATAATATTATTACCAGTTCTTTTCCACTTCCGAGGAAATTTCACTTTCCGAGTTCGTCATCTCAAAACTTGACAATCTGCTTCCATAATTTAACTCCAGTAACATATATTTTAGTTATCCTTATTTTCTTTAATCAATTCCATCAACATGTTTATTTAATATACACCAATAGCACTGAAATATCTTTTCGTCAATAAATACTGAAGCACGGAGTAAAAAGACAGGAGAAGAAGGTAACGCTGAAATTTTGTGATGTTGTTTTCTAATGTTTACAGATGGCGCCAGCGTGCAATCCTTCCTTCTCTCCAGCTTCCGCAATGTTATTCAATGGGGAAATGTCTCGTTTTAATTATTTTTTTAAAAATAATATCAAGCTAAAAAAATTTCGATTGAAAGCAAATTTCATTAAATAGAGTATTCTAACCAACATGTTTTTTTTAAGAGCCGTTTTATACTAATTTTACTTTGAAAGAAAGCTTTTAAAAAATGACGGTTCTTATGAACCGAACCTAGCTAAAACGGACAATTGGGAGGAAGGAGAATGGATGAAATTTTGTAAAGAAAAAGAATAAACTTACTTTAGGTGCAGAAAACACGAACTCGGACTTTATTTTTCTCCTAGGGCTTTTTTTTTTTTTGTTTTTCTTATCACTATCATAGCCTGTTTTACAACTAGGAACGAAGCATTTATTTGAAACATCTGAATTATGCAGTATTAAGAACTTACAAAGAAATTAATTTGCTTAAAATAAAAAAATTTAAATGTACTCCAGCAAAATTCTATTGAAAACAACAGTATATCCGCGCCGAGGTAGTGAGGAATGACAAGTGGCGCCCTCAATATTTACCAAAAATTTAGATCACAGTTTCGTAGCTTTCTCCCATTGGACCTTCAACTCCTATTAATATTACTCCGTGTACTGAAGACATAAAAACTCTCACGTTCTTTAAAAAACCAACATGGCGGAGAATGAGAGAAAATTGTCGGAACGATTTTATAGGGAGCGTGGTTGCTCGACGACAGCCAAACGGCATCGGCTTATCGGGACGACAAAAACGTCCTCAAATCGGTGGGTGTGAAAGCACGTAGTATATAGCATTGTATTTCGCCTGCACGGATGTCGGATAGCGACAATCGGATACGATTTATCGGTGTCGTGTCGGCAAGTGTGAAAACGCTCTTATACTCCCAAAAGACTCAAGATGATTCCTAAAGATTCCTCCAGATATTTGACCAAACGTGTAAATTCGAAAGCGTCAAAAAATTTACTGGTAGGTAGTTTAGGATGATCATTAAATACTCAGCATGAAAAAAAAAAGTTTTACTTTAGAAAACTAACATAAATAATTTGATTAATAAATTAACTTTATTTTTCGTATATTGAAAAATCATAGAAAATCAAATTAAATAATTAAATAAATAAATAGTTAAATACATAATAATTTAAAATAATCATTACTGTGTTATATTTATATATAAGTGTTACATATATGTATATATATATATATATACAGTCGGTAACAAAAGTGTCCGAACACTAGCAAAAATTCCTATGTAAAAAAAGCACACTTAATACGGTTTTGTTAAATAAATCCTTATCGAATCCTGTTCTTAGACTGACTAAGACAGGATTCGACAAGGATTTATTTAAGAAAACCGTATGAAGTGCACTTTTTTTTACATAGGAATTTTTGCTAATGTTCGGACACTTTTGTTACCGACTGTATATATATTGTGCTTTAAAATGTGCATATAAAAGTATTATCTTTGCTAATTTAAAAAAAAAAAAAAAAAATAATAATAATAATAATAATAATAATAAAGAATAAAATTCTATTACGTTAAGAGTAATCATTGTTGCGTGTATTCTAAGTAAAATTTTGAAAAGCTGAGTTTACTACTTAAATAAATTAAAATAAACCTTTTACTACCTCGTTGTTGGCCGTTAAATCTTTCGGTCGGGATCCCGACTCTCATCAGACGGCTTCTCTGTGAGTGATTCTGATTCTTCTGTCGGTTTCTGCCTCTTCAAAATATGGCGCTACCTTCTATTTGGAGTTACTGCGCTGCTGTCATTACAAACGTTTTTATTGGTTGTTATTTCGATCGACTCGCGGAACGTGGCGTAATTGTATTCTTCGTAACTAGCTATTTTAGTGGCTTGTTCGAAATTAGAATCACTCACAGAGAAGCCGTCTGATGAGAGTCGGGATCCCGACCGAAAGATTTAACGGCCAACAACGAGGTAGTAAAAGGTTTTTTAATTTATTTAATTAGTAATTTCCCTTCGTTTTTTAATTAATATAATTTAAGCTGAGTTTACACTAAATTGTGTTTAGTAAGTACTTTTACAGTAAAATACTACTGAAGGTTCAATTTGTACGTACAAGCTAATGCACAGTTTACGCTAGTAAGTTGTGCTTGAAAGAAAAAGTGAAAGAACATACATGTTTTTTTTTTTTTTTAATTGCTTATTAATTATCTAAAAAATATAAATATTCTAACGCGAATTTTCAGATTTCAGGAAAAAATTTTTCGTCAAGAATTTAGAGAGAAAAAAGAAAAAAAAAAATAGTATCTTGATATATTTTTACAGATTTTCTATACAAAGTGAAATGAAAAAAGCTTTTTTAGAGTCGATAGAGGGTATTTTATTTCATGTTAGTTTGAAGAAATCTTCCAACAGAAAAGTTTTAAAAATATATATTTCCTTTCTAGTTTTTTTTAAATGTAATTTGCTTTTTGAAATTTAAATTAAATTAATATTTTTTCTTATAGAACTTTCAACATTTATCTTTTCTTTCATTCATAAACTTGCTAAAATTATCATCAACTATTTAAAAGGAAAAAAAATAGGAGATTTAAAATGAATTTTTTTTTATCCATTTATATATATATATATATATGTATATATATATATTACTATTCCTTTGTAGTAGAGATATTTTTAGTAATATTTATTTTTGATTTTTCTTTACTTGAAAAAGTACTAATTTTGGTACATTTTATATGATTTTAAAGTTAGAAAATTTATTTTAACAAAAACGTTTAAGTTTTATTTTAGTTAAAATATTTATTATTATTTATTTTAGTAAAAGTTGATAGAATATTGCGAAGGGAATGATTTCTAAAATAGTTGTAATTCTGTAATTAGTAGTAATTTTTATATTAGAGTTGTATTTGGAAAATCATCATTTACCTTTATATCTCGAGGATTATACATTTTTATCACGTTAATATTTTAGGCGTTATAACATAGTTACATAATTTAAAACTAACAAAGTAAACCATAAAGACTGTTGATATCTAAAGCAATATGCACTTTTATCCCTTATAGTTTATTGTACTATAAACACTTTCCTTATATACAAAAGGTGTAGTCAAGAAAGCAACAGAAAAGATAAGAATATAAAATGTCTCATAAAAAACTGTTACTTAAGAAAATGCAACAATCCTTAAGGTAACGCCAGGAAATGAACTTAAGTAATCAGTCTTCAGTAAAGTCTAGCAATATAACCTGGCCTAAAGATTACCGAAAAAAAGATAAAAAAAAGGAAAAAACTTTATGATACTTACATTAATAAAATAAGGGATCGTAAAGAATATTTACGTAGAAGAATGTATATTATATAAGAGATATTTGTAAATATAAGTTTTTTTTTTCTTACTACTAGGTATCAAGGACTATGTTGTAAAGAAATTTTCTCCTCAGAAAAAAAAAAAAAAAAAAAAAAAAAAAAAACTTAAAAATATATAATTTATTTATTTTTCTTTTCTAAAATTTATTATATATATATATGTATATTGTGATATTACTATAACTTTTTCAATGTGCACGAACTTTATGAATAAAATAAATATTCGTGGATGTTGGATTTTACGTTTACAACATAAGATGAAATATATTAAATTTTGAATCAGAGTTTAAATCTTAATTTATAATTACAACGTTTACAAATTGTAAATTTTTATGTGCAATTTCTGTATTAAAATAATATTAATCACATGATTTATTTAACTGTAATTCTTTTAATTATCATAATTATCATATTTCACACTACATGCATAAAATTAATATAATCTACTTGTGTTTTTATAAAATCTTTCCAGTAATTTTTTGAATGCATTTTTATGAATTTCTGGTCTAAAAAGCATATTTGAATCTTATTTATAAGTAACATTTTCTTTAAGAAACTTTTCCTCATAATTGATGCTCATTTTCATTAATAGTAATTCCATGTAAATGCACGGTCAGTTATCCTAAGGTATTTATCCTTTCGTATAAATGTTTTACAACAGTTCTCAGTATTTAAAAAAAAAAAAAAAAAACTTTACAAAAACATGCTGTAACAACACGATAAGAAGTCTGTAAGATAATAACTATAGCAATATTCATTATTATTTATTTTTTTTTTTCTAGCGGACGCGAACTTTTGCCAACGATTCAATCTGTGTTTTTGCATCACAATGTAGCGCTATAAGGGTAGGAAATATGAAAAAAAGAAATATGAAATACCGTGATATTTGTACAAGGACACTGCTTATAAAAAATATGGGGAAGAAATACGTTTTGACGAAATTTGAAAATGTGATAACAGTAGGAATTTGGATGTATGTAGTAAATATCTCTGAAACTGCTTGGATTGTGAAAAAAAATTACGATTAGATATAATGTAAGTGTATCCCAACTGGGCGATGAAATAAATCTTTGTGTGAAAACGAGAAAAAGTTGGATGTCGTTGAGTTGTAAATTATAAAGTGGAATGTACGGAAGTGTGAAAGAAAATAATAGGATAACAGTATAGCAAATTGCAGCAGACTTTAACAAAGGATCGCCTAAAATGCCTATTTAAGGCTGTCTGTAGCAGTAACTAAAATTAAAATTGGGTCGAATATTTGTATGTAGACGATTCATAACCTGCGCTCAATGATTCTGCAAAAAGTAAAAAATAAATAAAAAATAAAATAAAAATAAAAATATATAGGGGGCGCATTTCAGTGAAAATGCTTGAAATTATATACAGTAAATAAATGTGGTTTATTTTAACATTTACAAACCTTATGACACATAAAACTGTTAGCCTTACATTTTGAAATTTTTTGCGGTAAAATTTATACATCACAGAGTAATTAGCAGTTCTTTTTCCACGATTTGCACGACTAAACAATCTCAATAAAAATGTCTTTAGTAATAAATAGCGATGTTTGTATTGGAATTTATAGTTTTTTTTTTTTTTTTTTTTTTTTTATTTTAGGTACAGAGTACGCTCAAGCTACAGGTACACAGATCGCTGTGAATATGCCCACACTGTATTTATGAGCGAAATACTTTTCATACAAATCATCATACGGGCAGTGAAAGCCGAGAACACGTGTGAACACCATTTCGATGACACGCAAAAAAGAAAAAAAAATATTTGGACTATTTTCAAATACATAAAGTTTATAAGTTAAATAATAATAATAATAATAATAATAATAATAATAATAATAGTAAAGGTAGAACAGACCGATGAATTCATTGTAAAAAAGGATTCACAGATGAGTTGGTTAGAATTTCGTAAAACATATTGGAAGGAGGAAACACATATGCATTTCTATAATATTTCAAGCTGGTGAAAGCAATGGAATGATTTATTGAACTTTTTTGATACACTTTAGGCTTTTTATTTCAAAAGCAAGAACATCTTAACAAAGCATTATAACTTAATATTACAAATAAAACTAAATACGTCCTCTTATGCTGAAAAATTAATCCCAGTGGTGATAAGTACTTTCAACGGAATAATATGTCCTGATGTACAGTCGGCAGAAAATAGTATCCGAGCATTCGCAATAATTCCAGTCTAAAAAAGTATACTTAATACTGCTTTGTTAAATAAATCTCTTTAGAGACATTTGAGAGAACATGATTCGACAAGGATTTATTTAACAAAACTGTATTAATGTACATTTTTGACATCGGAATTATTAGCTAGTGCTCGGATACACTTTCTGCTGACTGTACTGTTAATATTGCATATGTTTACTTTGAAGAATGCGCCGAAGACTCCCGTTCACTCTTGCGTCCATTAATATTCCATTTTATGTCTTTTTCTAGACGTTTCGATGGAGCACCTCTAATATGTCACACAAGTGCGGTCACCGGCAGACGCTAAATCCAACTGTTACTTTACCTCTTCTAGCTGAACATTCGATGGAAAACTAGACAAAATTTCGTGAAAAGGAAAGAGATTGCCTGATGCTTTATATCTTACTTCCCTTATAATACACGTATCGCATTATTAATAAGCATTTGAAGAACGAAGTGTTATTATAATATTTAATAAAAATAGTAGTTTAGTAAACATCAATTTACTAAATGCAAATATTATTTATCGTAAATAAGTGTAAAAGATATTTATACACTGTTTATAATTGTTTCATAAAAAATGAGCAAAATTGTCTCAAAGTAGCTCCAAAAGAATATATACTTAAATTTAAAAGCCCTTGCATTTTTTTTTTTTTTTTTTTTTTTTTTTTTTTTTGAGTATATCGAAATGCTCAAACATGGGGATTCATAACAGTCAACCCCATTTTTGTGCTTTTGAATATGCTCAAAAAGGAGTACATGAGATTTTCAAATTCAAGTACATATTGTTTCGGAGCTATATTTAGACAATTTTTCTAATTTTTCAGAATCCATTTCTAACAATGTAATTCCTTTAACAGCTGTAACAGTGTAATCCATTTTTACAGTTTATTTAAATAAATACTTTATTAAGAATTTTTTCAGGCCAATCCATGTTGTAAATTTCAACAAATAACTTATTATTTTTATTTTTTTAATAAGAATGGCTTGAAAAAATGCTAAATACGATACAAAACTTTTTATTATTTTTTTCCGATTTTCACTTATGTATCCTTTATAATGAAATTTAAAATATTGAAAAATACATATTAAATAAGAATCTACTTTAGCTAAATTTATAAGAGTCTTAATATTTTTAAGACGAAAAAATTTGTTTACTTATATAAAACAATAAATATTCATTATTACACTACTATTCTTTTTTATATATCTGTCTTCATTAATCTAAGCTTTAACGTATATAAGTACGAATAATATTCTTAAGTGTTATTTGTCTTAAAGAAAAATATTATATACATTGTAAGTAAAACTTAGGCTTAAAAAAAATAAAAATAAAATAAAAATAAATAAAATAAAATAAAACAAAATAAAATAAAATAATAATTATAATAATAACATGAATGCGTCTCAAAAGATATACAATGCGATATTAATGTATTTTCAAATATAAATAAAATAAAATATCATACATTTATTTTCATGTGGAATCAAATATATTTATTTCTTTGAATTCTTAGAAAAATGCGAAGAATTGAAAGATTATCAAAATAAATAATCGTTAAGAATTGAATACCAGCATCCACGTAAATGTAAATAAAATATCTTATAAAAAATTATGAAAATAAGAAATAAATGAATAAATAAAACAAGTAAACAAAAATACTTGCAATAAAGTATATTATTTTCATGGTAGTAGATATAAACAATCGGGAATATTATTGTCATAAAATTTTGTCAGAAAAGCTTGCCCGCATTTCGAAATATCAAATATTTTTTCAATTGACTTATCTCGGTAACTTTCTACATTACATTATTTTACTTTATTTCCTTCACTATTGTTTCTATTTATGAAATGATGAACTATATATGCAGTTAAAAAATTAACATTACATGCAATAATTTAAATTACATGCATTTTACTTAATTACTTCATTTGAAACTATAAATGTCTATTTATAATTTATTATTAATGTCTATTTATTAATGTCTTATTAAAATTATCAGTATTTAAAATCATTTGGAATTATTTAAAATCTGTTGGTATAAACTTACTCTATAATGTTTCTTTTATTTAAACAGTAATAGAAAAATTACAAAATTTGTTAAATAAGAAAATTTAATATCCAGGCATAATGCATAAAATGTTAAACTCTTATAAATATATTAACTAGTTGTTTAAAGAGTATCTCTGTTTCAGATATTTGTAATTTCTGAAATATAAAATATATAAAGTCTAAGTTGAATAATATAATTATAGTTACATATATAAAGTGAAAATTCACACACAAAATAATTCGCTAATTTAATCACAAATAGAATGTTACTCTTACGTTTTCATGCAAAATAGGAAACGTACACTTACTTAATTTTGACAAGTTTGAACCTTCTCGCTGATTTTAAGTCTGCCATTGAGAAAGGTAAGAGATTTTTCTCCCAAAAAAAGCATGCTGTAAGTAATTTCTTTCTTTTTGTAGTGGCATAGCCTCCTTAACTAGATACCTGTCGCATAGCTCGAAAGCTAGGCAACAGTTGAAGCGGTAGGTAGCGCCACCTGGTACAGATTATACGATATTTTTATTCAACTTTCACCAATAATTTAAAGAAGTCATACATGATATATATAATCGATGTTTCTTCAATTCTATTCGCCTTTTATGTATATCATATCCCACTTTTAAACATTTTTGTGGCTGTTGAATAAAAAAAAGTCTCGCAATCTGCACCAGGTGGCGTTGTCTACCGCTTGAACTGTTGCCTAGTTTCCGAGGTACGTGACAGAGGCTATGGTAGTGGTAAGGAGGCTATGGTAGTGGTTATATAAACAAATGGCTGACAAAATAATGCGAACACTTTCGCTTTTTTTACGTTTTGTCAAATATCTTGAAAAGTTTTTTAGGAATCATCTTGAAACTTTTGCAGTGTAAAGAACTTGTTATACCGCATGTTTTCCAGGAAACGTTGTGTCATGAAAAGTAAAATAGGACCAGTCAAAACAAAAATCTGTATGTTTTGGATCATCCATTGGAAGGTAATGCTTTAAATGCATTTTGGCTGTAGCTTGCGATTATGAGGACTTCTTTCATTACCTATATAAACTTTTATGAGACTACTACATATATTCATTGAAATATAACGGTTTCTTTAAAAAAATGCAAAAACAATGTTCACTTTTTTAATTATGACACATAGGGTATTAGATCCAGTGCAAAGCCATTTTCAGGAAAACTGACAAACTATATTAGACACAGAATAAAGCTATAAGAATGAAAAAACGTTAAATATCTTACGAAATAAGAGCCATTTTACCAAATAATTTTTAGCTACGCATTCGCAAGCTTTATAAAAAAAAATACACTTGCTTAATTTATTAGCCAAAGGTATTCAACAACTTATATGAAAACCCCAAACAAATATCATGTAAATTAAAAAATTTACGAGAGATAGAATATAACGAATTTAAATTCAATACCAATGGACATTCATTGATTCAAAATAACAATGTGAGTAAAACCTCTTATAGGTTAGCTTTTATTTTGAGAGAACTGAAATTCTCTTCATTCTATCTCTCGTAAAGTTTTGAATTTACATGATATTTGTTTGAGGTTTCATGTATTTAGTAAAAGTACTCGTATTTCGTAAGATATTTAACATTTTTCATTATGATTGCCGTGCGATGTGTTTAATGTAGTATGCCATATTTCCTGAAAATGGGTCTAACACAAACGTGTTTTAATTAAAAAAGTGCAAATTGTTTTTACAATTTTTTAAGGAAACCGTTATATCTCCATGAATACATGTGGTAGCCTCATAGAATTTTATAAAGATAATAGAAGAGAAGGAAGAAAGGAAAGAGAAGGAAGAATAAGAAAAGGCCTGATACACACATGCTACAGCCAAAACGCATTTCAAGTATTACCTTACAGAGGGTGATACAAAACATTTTGATTTTCGTTTATTTTTTTACTGGTCCCCTATTCCTTTTAATGAAACAACTCTTACTGAAAAGTATGAGTTTTAACATGTTCTTTACACTACCAAAATTTCAAGGTGATTCCTAAAGAACTCTTCAAGATATTTGACAAAACGTAAAAAAAAAGAGTGTTCACATTATTTTGTCACCCATCTTGTATGTGTATATACTATATATATGCATTGCTCAAAACAATTAAAGGATCTTGCAAGTCTTACATCAAATAGCGGAATAAGCTTTTTTTTTTTTTTTTTTTTTCAAAAAATAGAAAAAGATCTTCCAAGTCATTCCATCATTTTCAAGTGCATTTTTTCTCATTATTTTGAGTACTCAGATTTTTCGTTTCACGTCAAAAATGACGTTTTAGCTTTAGTGATTGAAATTTGGCTTACAACAAAATGAAAGATAAATCGAAAAAGAATGTTCATTAATCAGTAAGTGTGTTGTTTTGAGGAAAACGATGTCTAGTCATTTAACAAATTCAAAATCTTGGAGACTTTTTGATCATTTAGAGGGAGGAGAGAACAAACCCAAAATAAAGTAGCCAATCCCACTTGAGTTTTACTAGGTGATTTCTAGGATCTGGAACCGAATTTTGGAGAATAGAAATGCAGGATGAAGACAAGCGCAAGGTCGTAAACTTGCAACAGCCCAACGAAGAACGTGCCCAATGAAGAACAATATTTAAAATTAACGGCTCAAAGACATCGAAATATGAATACCACACTTCTTCAACAATTCTTTTGTTCAGCTACGGGCACCCAAGTTTCAACCCAAACTACCGAAAACGGTTCCAAGCTCTATGTCTGTATACTTACTGAACTACTTGCTTGTGTTACGTTAACAGCAAAGCATCGTTGCGTCCGCAAGGAGTAGACAACAGAGCATGGAAACTGGAGGAGAAATAATTGGTGCAATATTTTCTCTAACGATTCTCATTTATCTGTTCATCTGGATAATAGGTATATTTTCATCCGGAAGGAAAGTGGCACTAGAAACAATCCCGCGTTCGTGCACGGAAGTTTCAGATTTGGCTGTGGAGGATGATGGTATATGCTGACATTTCCATTGATGGACGCACCGATCCCCAAATCTTTAGAATTGCTTTTCAAACAGGTCGCCGATATAGCGAGGAAATCCTAAGTCTTATAGCTATAGCGTAGATCCGTTTTCGGAACGGTTGGGTCGATTTTTTTTTTTTTTTTTTTTTTTTTTTGAAGAAGAGTGGCATGCAAATTTCGGTGTCTTCGTCACGTTAGATTTGAATATCGATCACCATTGAGCGTTGATGTACGACCTTGCCTTGGTCTTCAGCCTGTTATTTCAGTCTCCAAAAATCGGTTCGAGATTGTGGAAATAACACTTTGAGAAACTCCAGTGGCTTCTGCTAATTCGGTTTGTGATTTGACACCTTCTAAAATACTGATATAAAGATGTAGATATAGCTAGAGATATACATATAGATATCCAGTTACGAATAATGTCTTTAATACTTTTTAACTAATATACGTTTTTTGTAATTCGATGTTACTATAAAAAAAGTATGTAAATCAAACTGTTGTTTTATAGAAAATCTTATAATTAATTCTACAACTGCAATAAGTACTTGTAAAGTATTTTATTATATAGTATATTTGAACAAAAAAAATTCGTTAAAATACTGCGGTAATAAAATAATGGTTTATTAAATTATATTTCGTATATATACAGAATTGTGTTCCTGATTATAAACGAGCTGACAAAACCATGCCAATAATTTAAGTGCCCTTAAACGCATTTAATGCTTCAGTCAGCTGTCATGTATGCATAAACTTGTATTATAATGAATAAAGTTTGTACATATTAACATGCACTCGGTTTTCGGATGGTTTATATAGCATCCATAATTTTATAGCGAATCTAAGAAATTAATATTTGTGATTAATATTCTGTATGTTATTAAACAAATTCTGTAGTACGTTATACGCTGAAATGAAATTTGCATATCCCAACATATTTAATGTGATATAAAGAAAATACACGTTTACAAAAAGTACATTAACTTCATACAAGTTTTTTTTTTCCCAAACAGTATTTTTTATGTAGATCTCAATCTCGATCTAAATGGTAAAATGTGTGTTATTTATTTGTTAGGAATACTAGAAAATGTTTTTTGAAAGTGCTGATATGAATAAGTGTTAACTCTTATTAAAATAATCTTGTGTGTCACTCACACGACTTCTCTTTACCCGAAATTTAATGCTATAAATACAGGTTGGAGATTAAGAGGTACGATAACGAGTACTGTTATGTAAACCTATGTAAAAAAAATCAGATTAGGTTTCGGAAGGATTTTATATTATAATTAGTTATGTATGCGGGAGTGGTAGCCCCCTCAACCCCCCGTTTCATTAATACACCTATATTTACACATAATTTTTATCTGTTACTTTTACTAAAGGAAAACAATCTGTAAAAGTAAGAAAATCGTATTAATATTGTAACAAACTGGATAGTAATAAAAATGATGCAATTAAAACAAAAATAACACAATCTCTCAAAGTTCATAGTATTTTAGTTTTATACAGTGCATACATAAAAAAAAAAAAAAAAAAAAAAAACATTCTAATAGTAGTATGCCTAGACTTTCATCATAATCATTAAATGAAAATTAATTAAACATCTGTTTACAGAAAATGAACAGAATATTCTAAAGGTAAGAGAAAAAATATAATAAAAGGATAAAAAAAAATCGATTTCTGGCTTGATTTTACAATATAATCATCTATCTATCTGTCTATCCATCTCTCTCTCTCTCTCTCTCTCTCTCTCTCTCTATATATATATATATATATATATATATATATATATATATATATATATATATATATACAGACCTTAGAGATAAATTAAAAAGCTTTATACTTATATTTACGTACATTTTTAACCCAAATATATATTGGTAAAAATAAATGTATTGAAACGATTTTTAACACGCAACTCTTAAAATTCCAAGTTATATGGTAAAATGTAATTTTATGAACAAATTATTAATAATTACGTGTAACTGAAAATGCAACAGTAAGGAAAGGGCACTATTTACGATTATAAAAATAAATTAATCGTTAGAAGAGTCTAAAAATCTATTATCGGAAAGAAAATGATCAGAATTTAAAAGAACATCCATCATAGAGCTTTGCAGGCCCTCAAACCATTGTTGTGGTGATTTATGAAATCGTATTGATCTGTAAGTAATTACTTTCAAGAATGACTGCAAACAGATGGTTTCAAACGAGTCGTAGTAAAAACATTTCCCACTGAAAAATAATTGTTGCCTTCTAAAGTAAGTGTAAATAAATGAACAGATTATCAGAGTTATATATATATATTCACCTCTTAACTTATTTTGGGTGCTTATTATTACTATTCCTTTCGTTTTTCATTTCGCAAACATTGTCTTTTAAAGAGATCTTTATACATAAATAATGTCCGATATTAAAAATTACTGAATTCTTTATTTTTAGTATATTAAGTTATTATGATTATTATTATTTATTTATTTTTAAAGCTTTAAATTTTTAATTTAAAGAGTTATAGTTAAAGATTTTTTTTTTTTCGAATATCAAATGAAAATGACTGCATGAAATAAAACGACAATTGCCAAAGGCTTTAATAGATATCAAATCTAAACTTATTAACTATCGAGCATTTTAAATTTTTATTAGTATTGCTTTATAGGCAAAAAAAAAAAAAAAATTGTGCGTGTGCCAAAAACATTTTTTTTTTTATGTCAATCGCAGAGAATGACAAAATTTTGGAATATTTTTTTTGCTTTTCAGATATCAAGGAAAGCAAAAATACATTCATATTATTAAAAAAAAAAAAAAAAAAAAAAAAAACTTCATTGCCCAACTAATTGACTTAATAGCATGTTAACCCTTATTTTTATTTATTTATTTACTATTATTATTATTATCATTTACACAATTTTATTTAGCCTACTTTTTTTTTGTTCATTCGTATGATTAAATCCAACATTCAACTTCTAAATATATCTATACATTCGATTCTGTTTAACTTCATCAATCGAATTCTAAGTCGATGAGAATGCAATAATCATCATTTGAATCTTGAATATCTTTGTAGGGCTATATTCCAGTGTCGAAAATCTTTCTGCCTGTGATAAATTTTGCGATTCACTTTTTAATCCATTCTGCGAAACAAGTTTTGCTTAAAATTACTTGTCAACATTTATACCTTATGTGATGCCAATTTTTATTTTTATTTTTATTTTTAATTTGAAATTTGAATTAGTAAAAAACTGTCTTCGAATTTGTTTTCTATAACGATTTTCTTGTAGCCAAAAAAGCGTAACATTTGGCAAACATGCTAACATTTTGCACGTAAGTTCATAGCTAATGCATATATACACCAGTCATTATAGGATTTTTTTTTTTTTCGTAAATATGTTAAAGTTATAAAATAGACAAGATATGATAATTTAGATTATACATTAAAATAATAGAAAATCTTTAAATTATGCACAGTTTTGAAATGTAATGTAGATATGTTAATACATTAAAATAAGCAATTACGATTAAACATTAATTTACATCATACATTGAAATAATAGAAAATGTTTAACGGATGTACGATTTTTCAATTTTAATGGAAATGCATTAACATTGATTTTAATTACCCATTCAAATATAATTAACTTCTTTAGATTAAAATTATAATCTGATTGTTTTAAAAATGAGAATAAATTACCATTTTAAACTATAATTATTTCCTTTAGCATTTTCGTGTTGGAAATTTCACTACAATTCTCTTTATCAATTACACGAAAGCTAAGAAAATCAAACACTCTACGGTATTTATTTTCCATTAACTTATTATCTGTTAAACGACTACAGAATTATCAATTATGCAAGTGAATTGATTTTTCTTGTAATTAATTATTTAATTTAGAGTCAGAATAACTGTTTCAATTGTATTTAAGCTAAACATTCTCGATTAAATTTTATAGAAATTTTCGTGTTTCAATTCTTAATTTAACGAGTTTTTTGTTTTCTTTCTAATGACAGAACATGGTGATTTAATATTTATGCGCGGAATTTTGCTTTTTCTTACACATAAGGTAGAGAAAGTATTGTTTTAGGGTCAAATTTTTGAACGTTAATTTTTGTTATATTTATACGTTTTAAGGTCCCCTGAATCCGAAAATCATGTTTTTAGCGAATGGTCTGTGTGTTTGTCTGTTAATAGCATATCTCAAGAACAAATGATAGCAAAAAATCCAAACTTGGTATTCTAAAATGTGTATGATGTAGGGATGCTAAACTAAGCTTCTCGTTGAGATGAAGCAAATAGTTCGTATACAGGGACGTCCAAGACATTACGACTTAAATACATTACGACTATGGGGAAAAGTGCTGGTAAGTAGAGTTTAACATCTATAGATTACATTAAATCAAATGAAATGTACATATATATATATATATATATATATATATTATATGTGCAAATACATGTCTCATGAAGAATATGGTAGGGAAATTATTCACTGTTCGTTTACAGGGCTACCCAAAAGAACTAGATAAAGTACGGCAGTAGTTGCAAATTGATGGAAGTGTATTTCAGACTGGGCCATGTATTATTACTATACGATTATATTTAGGTGCACCATGTGGTCTGTATATAATCTTCGAAATATATACAAGACTGCAAATATTTAAGCGATAACATTATTTTTTGTTGATAGGGGATGTGCTTTACTAATAATATTTTAAAATTTCAGGGAAAGCTGTTCGGGAAATGAATTCCACATAAAGATATGGTAAATAATGTATGTTTTTAAGCTAAATATTCATCGCTTGTTTTTTGTATATTTACACGTTTTGAGGCTTCCTGATTACCGTAGTCAAGTATTTTGATGTTTGATCTTTGTCTGTGTGTCTTAGACTGACTTAAAATCGATTAATTTTAGGAGATACCAATGTTGTATTTTGAAGTTAATATAAGTTTGTTCCTGGAAAAGTTTGATCAAGATTGATAAGTGTCAAGGAATGTTGTGTGTCAAAATTTTCTTAATAATTTTAAGTGAACTTTTAATTTAAATAACAGATTTAAATTCTATATAAATGTAGGTGCTCTAATGAAACAGGGTTTGAGGGGGTAGCACCCTCCCCCTCATATAGAACTAATAATCATAAAAAACTTTTCCGAAGCTTAATTTGAATTGTTTTGACATAGGTTTACATAACAGTACTCGTTATCTTACCTCTTTATGTCTAACCTGTATTTATAGTAATAAATTTCAAGGTAAGAGAAAGTCTTGTGTGTGACACACCAGAATTTGTTTAATTAAAATCTACACTCTAAGAAATTTCCGTAAAAGTCAGAGAATTGGCTGTTTAATTGTATAGTCGGATTGTTTAATAGAAGAAAAAAGTCACATACTCATATTTATAATATATTGCTTAAAATACGGAGTGATTACCGTTTGTGAAATTGTCACTTCCGCTCTTCAATGAAAAAATAAAATAAAAATAATAGCATATTTATGAGCATGATTTATTTTTTATGGTTTGTAACTAGATCACTTTTTTCCGGTCACTGACAGTAATCTAGTGTGTCAAATTTTTACAATGTACTAGAAAATGAAAATTTAAAATATATAAAATTTACTTTTGTGCTTTTATGCGTTTGCCCGTGACACCCAAATCTAACAGGCAGGGTTGATGTAAAAGAAAGACAATCAACTAAATAATATAAAGCAATAAAGTTCGGCAGGACATTTTTTTTTAATCATAACTGTCATTATTATTATTATTATTAATATTATTAATGGTACTTAAAATCTATAAAACATACAAAGTTAAAGTTTTGGAGGTTTTAAAACAGGACATAAAGACAAATTTGGAAAGTTTATTTTATTTTTTAGGAGGCAATTTTTACCGAAAGCTCGATCCTTTTTAATAATTTCAAAAACCTAGAACAAAAAAAAAAAAAAAAACTTTATAAAATATTTTATTTTAGTAAGGGTGGACTTGTGGTTACATTTTTTACTCCTTTAGTTATGAAAATATATTATGAAAATAAACATTAAAAAGTTGTTCTCCATTGAACAAAATATGATCTTGCACAATATATTGCTATTGAAGAAACTGCATTAGGGAATTATGAATTCCGTTTCAGTTTAACTTTTTCAGATGAATCCAAAACACCTTTCAATTTATATATAGTGTTTAACATGACATAATTGGTCATGTATTATTTTTTTTTTTTTTTAACTTCATTATACAAAGTATAAGGAAATATAGTAATTCCAATTTCTGAAAAGGATTTTGTATTTCGCATAGATAAAAAATGAATGATCATAGATTGTACCAAATTTATATGTGTGACAGAATAGAAATAAAATTTTTCAGAAAATGTTGTTTCAGGGTAATCAGAAGCCCTTTGTTAAATTTAACTGAATCAATTATTGTTGTAAAATTTATCGTTTCCCACCACTAATTTTTACGAAAGAGAACAAAACTGGGCCTTTTAGTCGTAGAATGAAATAATTGAATTTAGTCTAAAAATACAGGGATTAATAGATAACTTGTATTATTCGATAAGGTTATGTAGTACATTTATTGTTGATATCGTAAAGGATTTTAGATAATGTTGTATTTATGTATTGCAAGTGTATTGCATGCTTTTTTATTTTATTATTATTATTTTTTTTTATGTGAAAGGCTATATCTGTTTAAAAATAATTAAGTTTTATTTTTATTTTTTTATTTTTTTAATAAAACGATACTCTTCTCAATTTTACGTAGTATTGGAAATCTTTTTGAATACTAATTAAAAAAAAAATGGAAAACGTAAAACTTTTTTCATTATATTTTAACTTATTTGAACACACATGTTGCTCAGTTCCTGACACACACACACACATACATACATACATATATATATATATATATATATATATATATATATATATATATATAATATTAGCTTTTAATTGTGCGTTTTTATTTTAGCGATTTTTATTTATCTTTTCATTTCAATATGATAATATATGCCTAATCATATCGAAATCCTATCGAAAATTAATCCTTTATACAATATATAAAACCCCATTACTCGAAATTATTGATGATTATAGGATACAAAAGTCCTTAAATTCGGCTTTATCTTAAGAGCATATTAAAACTCATTTATGATAGTGAAACTTCATAATAATTATAATAATAATAATAATAATAAAAACTAAATGAACAAATAAATACAAAACTAAATTTTGTAAATACTGGGAGTTTTATAGTGTAGGGGAATCAATAGTGAGTAGGAGTCAATAGTGAGAGTTTTAATAGAAAAGGAGATTAATAATAATTATTATTAGTTTTTAGAGAGATTTGTTTATTTATATTTATTTAAATAGCTTTTTTACTTAGTTTATACAATTAATATTTTAAGTTTTAATAAAACTCAAATAACCTTCTTAAAAAAAATTAAAATAAAAATAAAATTATATATATCAAGAATTTCTTCAATTTCTCGTCATTGTATATCACACAAAACATAAATTAATGTTTAAATGTTTCGTACACGCCTTAATTAAACTTTTATGAACGTTAATTAAATTTATTCAAATTAATTAAGATATTCTAATGTAATCTATTAAATTTAATTCCTTCTAGAAATTTTAATTACACATAACAATATAATTCCGTACATTTTAAGAATTCTTACAGTTAATCGTTATCTATTCGACACAATCATACTTGAAAGCATTTAAATAAAGAGATTTCACAAATTAATTAGTTCTGCAGGCAGGATAATAGAAGTTGTTAGAACTTTAATCATGTGTTGTTAGTTTTGCATTGTTACTTTATTGATTTATTTTGATTTATCTTTATTTTTTATGTTTTTATTGTATTGTTAAATAAATATTTTAATAATAATAATAATAATAATAATAATAAATATATATATATATATATATATATATATATATATATATATATATATATATATATATATATATATATATATATATATATATATATATACATATATGTATGAATATATGCATGTGGATGGGTGTGTGTTTTCATTCGAATTACTTGCCAAATATTTTACTAAAATTTTGATACAGCAGAAAAGAAACAACGATAATGACAAAAAATAATTACAAAATAAATAAATAAGCAAAAAATAAAAATAGAAGCAAATTAAATTGAAACAGGAAGTATAAAAAGCAGAACAGCAAGTTAAATTAAAATATAGTTCTATGTGTCTATGTGTGACATATAGTACTAGATGAGGAAGGATGATATATAATTATACATATACATAAATATTCCATTTTACAATACACCTGCATCGGTAAATGATACATGAAATGTGTATTAATAAAATTAATTGCATATTTAGATATTTTACAAAAAAAAAAAAAAAAAAAACACTAAAAAATAATTTAAATATTTATAATTTCAATAAAATTAATAATAAAGTTCAATAAAATATAATTTTTCTCGTACAGGATTGAGGAAAGATTAATATAATATGTTTTTATCAACAAGAAATATCTTACCGTTTTAATGCAACAAATTAATTGTCCCATGAGAATTTGGTTCCAATTTTATTGATATCGAAAATTACTAAAATATCTGCTGTGTTAATAGTAAGATTTTTTTTTTCTTTATAACATAATATTCAATTTTTCTTAGGAATAATAGAAAACATATTTTATCAAAACCTGTATTATAAAAACGCTTACTAAGTTAAATAATCAGAAACAAATGTATTTTTAATACATTATTTAAATTATCATATTTTTTTTTATTTATTTATTTACTAAGATTTGTGAGATTATAAATGTTCTATTTTTACAAAAAAAAAAAAAAAAAAAAACTGATCTCACAATTGTTAGTAAATAAA
This sequence comes from Salticus scenicus, assembly GCA_963930645.1. Classification (NCBI taxonomy): domain Eukaryota; kingdom Metazoa; phylum Arthropoda; class Arachnida; order Araneae; family Salticidae; genus Salticus; species Salticus scenicus. The sequence goes on along the minus strand of OZ005656.1, from coordinate 226,012,170 downwards.
CAACATTACGTTAGAGTTGCACGCATACAAGATGTTTTTCACAAAAAATGTACTTTTGAAGAGTGGTTGAAATAATTGTATCTTCAAATTAATTTCGCAGCATGTGAAAAACTCTTCTTGAATTTTTAACTCCTGGAAAATGCCTGGAATCTAGCTCGTTCTTTTGCCGACAATTTGTTTAATTTTCATTCAATTCAGATGAACTTTTGGTAAAGTTGCTCAATATTTCTAGATTTCAACCTATTTATTAAAAAAATGTGTATCTTTCGCACATGCGCAGTGGAAACGTTTTTCATAAAAATGCTCATATTTCATGAGCTGTTTAAGATATTTGCATTCCCATTGCAGTTTTTTTTTTTTTTTTTTTTTTTTTTGAAAGTGGTAATAGTTTTCTGTTAAAACTGTGTATTTTATAAATAAAAAGTGATGAAGCATTTTGAAATAAATGCTTATATCAACGTTATTAAAAACACTATTGTCGCACAAATTCATCCACAGATTGTACTGGGACTGTATTAACAAACTGTAAAGTTACAGATAATTTCGCTCACTGAACGATACAGGGTGATCACAATCATCATTGATTTTATTCAGTTAATAACCGGTCTAATAAATGTTATCTTAACAATCTTCACTGAAAAACCTGAGGTTATTTAAATGTCCAATGTTTGGAAACATTTCATCAAAAAATAGGTTTTTAAATTGAAAAAAAAAAAAGAACTGTTTTTTTACAAATCTTGCTAATCTTTTGATTAGGAGTGTATAAATACATACTGGAAAGTTATGGAATTAGATTTGTTTAAAGAATAATGAACGCACTTTGCTTCATAAAGTAAACATTTTAATATAGGTTTATAATCGCCATTTGCATTAGAAAAGTAGTTTCCGTGAACTTTAACACTGTTTAAATATTTGTACTATGGATATTAATTAATATTCTTAAACTAGATACAAGAAGAATGTTATTATTTTTTTATTTCGGTAATATTTAACTTTGCGATAGAATATATATATACATATATATATATATATATATATATATATATATATTGTCGGGGAGGAAGAGAATGGAGAAGGAGGCAGGATACTATGCGCAGAACAGAACTATTGTGTGACGGGACGGAGCTGATTGAGTCAGTCGCCGAATCGAATCGAAGAGAGATGCAATGCATCTTAAAACCAGAAAACAAACTCTTTTAATATAATAAGACTTATTCGTCATTATTCGAGTCAAATAACATAAGTTAGGATTGTAACAATAAATCGTTTGCTAAGCAGAATTTAGAGGTCTGAGTCTATGTATTGGCAGTTCTAGTTTTACTTTCACCCGGGAAATCTGGCAGATAGGGTAAGTAGAATTAAACTTATTCTCATTTGATTAATATGCATGTTATTCTTATTTCTGATAGAGTAAAGTTGCAGAATTTGAATTTAAATAAATGAGTTAGAATTTCTTAACATGAGATTCTAAATTTAATCAATCCTAATTCGAAATTCATAAATTGATACTTAGTCGAAAATTCTTAGTGGCTTCAAAGCCATAGTGGTCCGTCGATTCACGGAGGTTTAATACCTATTAATTAGATAATTAATCGTAATTCGTTAAATTAAAAAAAAAAAAAAAAAAAAAATTGTAAATTGAAAAAATTCTTTTGTTTACGTAGGATTAAATTATCTGTATAAGAACTTTAAAGTAAATTAAAATTAATTCGTTGAAATAAGTCATTAATACAAGGTTAAATTGTTTTGATATAAATTGGAATTTCAGAAATAAACTTTCATATTAAGTAATTGTTGAATAAAAAAAGTGTATGAGAATGAGAAAAGTGCATTTAATATTTTATTAGTTTATTTATTTCAGTAAAAAAAAAAAAAAAAAAAAAAAATTCTATATGTATTGTTTCTTTTCATTTGTTCTTATATTTTGTTTTGTTTTACTTCCTGATCTGCAGAATAATAATTTAATGCAATCGATTAATTCATATTTAAATTTAATTGTTTGTAATTAGTTTGCTCATAAGATGGGTAGAAAGGGAAAAACAAGGGCGAATGACGCCGAACAGAGTGCGTTGTTCCCAAAATCTAATGAAGTGATAAAATTTGAAAATGTAATTAAAGAAATAGAATTTATAAAATCGAAGGTCAATGATTGCGATAAAAGCGATCAAGCCAGATTAAAGATCCTAAAAGATAAGGTAAATGCATTGGAGGTTAAATTCGAGGATATAGTTACAAATTTTTCCGAAGAGGAAAACGATGAAAACTCTGAAGAGGTGTTAAAGAATAGGGACACTCTGTTAGAATTATCCGTTGTATTAGAGAGTAAATCGCAATCAAATACCCCAAATGTAAATAATGATGCACGTACCAAACCCGGGACTTCTGTTAATTCGCATATTAGTCTTCCCAAACTTGAAATTCCTTATTTTTACGGGGATAATGAATCTTGGTTGTCATTTAAAAATTTATTTAAATCATCAATTCTGGATAATGACAGCCTTAGTGAGGTTGAAAAGCTACAATACCTCCAATCGTGTGTAAGAGGTAGTGCATCAAAACTTATTCGTGGATTTTCGTTACAATCGGAAAATCTTAAACACTGTTGGGAAATTCTTATTAAGCGCTACGAAAATAAACGTCAATTAGCTATAACTCAAATAAAAAAAATCTTTTCAGTAAAAGTAAACAAAGCGGATGATCCTAAATCGTTTTTCAATTTAATAGATACTTGTAACGAAGCGGTGCGAAATTTATCGACCCTCGGATTGGAATCTAATCCTCTTAGCGATCTTATTCTTATAAATTTCATGATTTCAAAATTGGATTCATCCGTTAGGCATAGGTGGGAGCTCAGTCTAGAGAATACGCAAACTATTCCCGATTTAAATTCGTTTCGTACATTCATTGAAAGGGAGGCGTCGAGTCAAACAAAGCTTGAAAATGAACCAGGGATGTTTAAGAAGCCAGTAGAAGGTAGTAGTGTAAAAAAATCTTGTGTCAATAATTCAATGCTAGTCAAAGAAAATAAATGCGTCGCCTGTTCTCAAGTACATCAATTGTTTAAATGTCCCAAATTCAATCGAATTAGTGTTCAGGAGCGATGGGACTTAGTTAAATCAAAATCACTGTGTGAAAATTGTTTGCGAACTAATCATCAAGTGCGTCAATGTAGAATTAATATTAAATGTAAAGTATGTGCAGGTTCACATCACACTCTTCTGCACATTTATGCACAGAATTCTGCAGATCAGGGAGGCGGTCTTGTTACTACGTCGGTGGCCAATAGTTCACAATCTAATGCAAAATTTAGTAACCAAAAGGTATTATTGGCTACTGCCCTTATAAAGGTTAGGTCACCTAACGGCAAAATTATTCAATGTCGGGCGTTAGTTGATAGTGCCTCACAAAATAGTCTCATAACAAAGGAGTGCGTTGAGAAGCTAAATTTGCCTTTGTTTGGCACTTCTCATCGACTTATAGGCATAAACGGTCTTTCCGCAGAAACTGTTTTGAATTTTACGGAATTCTCATTCTCGCCATATTTCGCTAACGAGTATAGGAACTTGAAAGCGCTAGTAGTAAATAGGGTTACTGCCCCTCTGCCAAATTTCCGGGTGCAAACGACGTCTTGGCCACATACAAAAAATCTGCAGTTGGCTGATATGAATTTCTTCAAGCAAAAACCAATCGAAGTATTATTAGGCGCAGATATTTTTGCGTCACTAATTTGTGGCACACCAGTATCGGGAAGGCCAGGAGAACCATCTGCCATTCCCAGTTCACTTGGGTACTTACTCAGTGGCCCCCTCTCAAGGGATGGAATGGAACCAAAATCAACATATAGCTCCTCGTTACACTGCCTTAACTTGAACGATTTTTTTGACAATCAGCCCATAATATCTTCTAAGAGTGAAACCGAAGCCGATCCGGCAGAGGAACTATATAAATCTTCCACCAAGCGCAACCCCGAAGGTCGCTATGTGGTGAAATTACCCCTCCATGATGAGATAGCTTTAGGTGAAAGTGCCAATTGTGCACTAAAATTGTTTAAACGACTTGAAAATCGATTTATTCAGAACCCTAATCTTAAACACGAATATTGTAAGTTTATGTGTGAATACTCAGACTTAGGTCATATGACTTTACTAAGGGCTGAAGAACTTAATCGCCAACCCAATTATTATATGCCCCATCATGGAGTTATAAATGAAAATAGTAGCACTACGAAACTACGGGTAGTGTTCAATGCGTCGGCCGTAACTACAAATGGCAAATCCCTGAACTCCAATTTGCACAAAGGGCCAAAACTTCAATCTAGTATATTTTGCAATTTGATTCGATTCCGTTTAAATAAAGTCGCCCTCTCGAATGATATCGAGAAAATGTTTCGGCAAATTCTAATCGCAGAGCCTGATACAGACTTTCAAAGAATATTTTGGAGGGCCAATGTTTCAGATCCACTCAGAGTGTATAAATTGAACACTGTTACTTATGGCACAGCCTGTGCTCCATTTTTAGCCCTGCGTACCATATTACAGCTATTAAACGATGAAGAACCCAATTTTCCCGTAGCTGTGCAGGCTGCCCGCAACAACCTGTATATGGACGATTTCCTTGGAGGGGCTGAAACAATCGAAGCCGCTCAATCTTTGGTCACAGACCTTCAGGCATTATTTAATGCTGGGGGTTTCAAGCTGCGAAAATGGGCTTCAAATTATGTGGAAGCTCTAGTTCAGGTCCCAGAGGCTCTAAAATCAACAAATCAGGAATTATCCTTAAACCCCGATCAATCCCAACGTATTTTAGGACTAAACTGGAATTTAACATCGGATACACTGCAGGTTGGCGTCAACACAGAAGAAAACGTCAAAACTAAACGACAATTATTGTCCGTAATTGCACGCATCTTCGACCCTTTGGGTCTGTTATCCCCTGCCACTATTCTTTTAAAATTGCTTCTCCAAGATGTTTGGAAGCTAAAACTTGGTTGGGATGATCCTTTACCACCAGACATTCAAAACAGGTGGAACGAATTTTATGAAAAAATTGCTTCCTTTAAGGCCATGTCAGTACCCAGATTTTTAGACCTGAAATCCGAACCTATGTACCAGATTCTGGGATTTTGTGATGCGTCAACAAAGGCATATGCTGCCGTAATTTATATACGCCCAAGTCAGAACTCATCTTTAAAATTGATTGCAGCTAAAACCCGTGTAGCTCCTTTAAAACCCATTACCTTGCCTAGGTTGGAGCTATGCGCGGCTGTATTACTCTCGGAACTTTTGTCAGTCGTCCAGATCTCGCTGGATTATCAGGTTGAGGAAATTCTCCTATGGACAGACTCAACAATCGCTCGTAGTTGGATCTTAAATCCGCCCTTAAAGGGCAACACATATGTCCTACACCGAGTAAACAAAATTAGAGCTCTCACAGACACAACATCATGGCATCACTTACCAAGCAAACATAACCCAGCAGACTGTGCAACCCGTGGGCTGTTACCCGACAAATTAAACCACTTTAAATTGTGGTGCTCTGGACTTGATTGGTCAAAGATCCCGGTCTCAGATCCCGAGTCCAAGATTGCTACCTCAGTCCCATGTACAATTGTGGGAATTACTGGACTAATAGAGTCAACTCCAATGCATGAATCCGTTATAGAGGATTTGGTTTCAAAATTTTCATCAAGTAATAAACTTTTTCGTGTAATTGCATTTATGAAGCGATTTATAAATAATATTAGAAATGCTACAAAATTGAAAGGACCAGTCTCAGTACAAGAAATTTCAGAAGCTAGAAAAATTGTTATTAAATTCGTCCAACAAAGGTCCTTTGCTTCAGAAATCGCCCTTTTGCAGCGCGGCCAACTCGTGGCAAACAGCAGTAAATAAAAAAATCTCAATGTGTTTCTTGATTCAGAAAATCTATTAAGAGTGGGAGGTAGAATTGATAAAAACATCACTCTGCCCTATGATACTAAACATCCAATACTCATACCTAAAAATCACCCTTTTACATCGACATTAATAAGACATTTTCACACGTATAGTCTTCATGGAGGTGTCGACCTAGTATTAAATCTCATTCGCCAGTCTTACTGGATTCCTGATGGTAGATCCACTGTGAAAAAAGAGCTTCGTAAATGTGTCACGTGTGCCAAAGTCCAACCGACCCCCATTCAACAAATGATGGGTGACCTTCCCAGTGCAAGAGTCAACCCTTGTAGACCATTTCAACATGTTGGCCTTGATTATGCAGGCCCTATTCAAACAAAGTGTGAACATAAAAGAACAAAAACAAAATTTAAGTCCTATATTTGCCTATTCATCTGCATGAGCACCAAGGCAATTCATCTCGAACTAGTCACGAATTTATCAACTGAACATTTTTTATATGCCCTACAAAGATTCATAGCGCGTCGAGGCTATCCTACTGACATTAACTCAGATAACGGACGCAACTTTGTTGGTGTCCATGCCCATTTGAAGAAACTCGTGACACTTTCAAAAACCAATATTATTCAAGACTTTGCCACAACTAGACAAATTCATTGGCATTTTATGCCACCTTACGGGCCTAACTTTGGCGGCCTATGGGAATCTTCGGTTAAATTGGCCAAACGCCATTTACTTAAAGCGTGTAAAGGCAGTTGCCTATCGTTTGAGGAGTGTGCTACGATTCTCACTACTATTGAGTCCTGCTTAAATTCACGACCCTTAGTCCCACTTTCCACCGAGCCCAATAATTTCTTAGTGCTTACGCCAGGACATTTCTTAATTGGGGCTCCGCTTCTCCAGCTTCCTGAACACTCTTTTAACCAAACTAATCCATTGTGTACCAGTTTTTCTTCCAGGTGGAAACTCCTCCAGCAGATCAAGAAGCAATTTTGGAGTACATGGGCAAAGTCTTATTTGACTTCACTCCAGTCTAGAGAAAAGTGGAAGAGCGGCAATACACATCTGCAACCTGGTCAGCTAGTCCTGGTGTTGGAGCCTTCTATTCAGCCAGCACAGTGGAACTTGGCCAGAATTCTGGACTTGCATCCTGGAGATGATGGCATCGTAAGAGTCGTCACTCTGAAGACACCATCTGGAGTCATCAAAAGACCGGTGAATCGAGTCGCCAGTCTGCCATGCTCAGCCCCCCCCCGGAGGATGTCGGGGAGGAAGAGAATGGAGAAGGAGGCAGGATACGATGCGCAGAACAGAACTATTGTGTGACGGGACGGAGCTGATTGAGTCAGTCGCCGAATCGAATCGAAGAGAGATGCAATGCATCTTAAAACCAGAAAACAAACTCTTTTAATATAATAAGACTTATTCGTCATTATTCGAGTCAAATAACATAAGTTAGGATTGTAACAATAAATCGTTTGCTAAGCAGAATTTAGAGGTCTGAGTCTATGTATTGGCAGTTCTAGTTTTACTTTCACCCGGGAAATCTGGCAGATAGGGTAAGTAGAATTAAACTTATTCTCATTTGATTAATATGCATGTTATTCTTATTTCTGATAGAGTAAAGTTGCAGAATTTGAATTTAAATAAATGAGTTAGAATTTCTTAATATGAGATTCTAAATTTAATCAATCCTAATTCGAAATTCATAAATTGATACTTAGTCGAAAATTCTTAGTGGCTTCAAAGCCATAGTGGTCCGTCGATTCACGGAGGTTTAATACCTATTAATTAGATAATTAATCGTAATTCGTTAAATTAAAAAAAAAAAAAAAAAAAAAAAAAAAAAAAAATTGTAAATTGAAAAAATTCTTTTGTTTACGTAGGATTAAATTATCTGTATAAGAACTTTAAAGTAAATTAAAATTAATTCGTTGAAATAAGTCATTAATACAAGGTTAAATTGTTTTGATATAAAACGTAATTCAAAGTAGTTTCGCTTTCAAGCTTACGTAGAAGTTTTGTTTTGAGAGAAAACGTAATTCAAAATAGTTTGGGTTTCAAACCGAAAGTTTCGGTTTGGAATTTCAGAAATAAACTTTCATATTAAGTAATTGTTGAATAAAAAAAGTGTATGAGAATGAGAAAAGTGCATTTAATATTTTATTAGTTTATTTATTTCAGTAAAAAAAAAAAAAAAAAAAAAAAAAATTCTATATGTATTGTTTCTTTTCATTTGTTCTTATATTTTGTTTTGTTTTACTTCCTGATCTGCAGAATAATAATTTAATGCAATCGATTAATTCATATTTAAATTTAATTGTTTGTAATTAGTTTGCTCATAAGATGGGTAGAAAGGGAAAAACAAGGGCGAATGACGCCGAACAGAGTGTGCTGTTCCCAAAATCTAATGAAGTGATAAAATACACAGCCTGTGCTCCATTTTTAGCCCTGTGTACCATATTACAGCTATTAAACGATGAAGAACCCAATTTTCCCGTAGCTGTGCAGGCTGCCCGCAACAACCTGTATATGGACGATTTCCTTGGAGGGGCTGAAACAATCGAAGCCGCTCAATCTTTGGTCACAGACCTTCAGGCATTATTTAATGCTGGGGGTTTCAAGCTGCGAAAATGGGCTTCAAATTATGTGGAAGCTCTAGTTCAGGTCCCAGAGGCTCTAAAATCAACAAATCAGGAATTATCCTTAAACCCCGATCAATCCCAACGTATTTTAGGACTAAACTGGAATTTAACATCGGATACACTGCAGGTTGGCGTCAACACAGAAGAAAACGTCAAAACTAAACGACAATTATTGTCCGTAATTGCACGCATCTTCGACACTTTGGGTCTGTTATCCCCTGCCACTATTCTTTTAAAATTGCTTCTCCAAGATGTTTGGAAGCTAAAACTTGGTTGGGATGATCCTTTACCACCAGACATTCAAAACAGGTGGAACGAATTTTATGAAAAAATTGCTTCCTTTAAGGCCATGTCAGTACCCAGATTTTTAGACCTGAAATCCGAACCTATGTACCAGATTCTGGGATTTTGTGATGCGTCAACAAAGGCATATGCTGCCGTAATTTATATACGCCCAAGTCAGAACTCATCTTTAAAATTGATTGCAGCTAAAACCCGTGTAGCTCCTTTAAAACCCATTACCTTGCCTAGGTTGGAGCTATGCGCGGCTGTATTACTCTCGGAACTTTTGTCAGTCGTCCAGAGCTCGCTGGATTATCAGGTTGAGGAAATTCTCCTATGGACAGACTCAACAATCGCCCGTAGTTGGATCTTAAATCCGCCCTTAAAGGGCAACACATATGTCCTACACCGAGTAAACAAAATTAGAGCTCTCACAGACACAACATCATGGCATCACTTACCAAGCAAACATAACCCAGCAGACTGTGCAACCCGTGGGCTGTTACCCGACAAATTAAACCACTTTAAATTGTGGTGGTCTGGACTTGATTGGTCAAAGATCCCGGTCTCAGATCCCGGTCTCAGATCCCGAGTCCAAGATTGCTACCTCAGTCCCATGTACAATTGTGGGAATTACTGGACTAATAGAGTCAACTCCAATGCATGAATCCGTTATAGAGGATTTGGTTTCAAAATTTTCATCAAGTAATAAACTTTTTCGTGTAATTGCATTTATGAAGCGATTTATAAATAATATTAGAAATGCTACAAAATTGAAAGGACCAGTCTCAGTACAAGAAATTTCAGAAGCTAGAAAAATTGTTATTAAATTCGTCCAACAAAGGTCCTTTGCTTCAGAAATCGCCCTTTTGCAGCGCGGCCAACCCGTGGCAAACAGCAGTAAATTAAAAAATCTCAATGTGTTTCTTGATTCAGAAAATCTATTAAGAGTGGGAGGTAGAATTGATAAAAACATCACTCTGCCCTATGATACTAAACATCCAATACTCATACCTAAAAATCACCCTTTTACATCGACATTAATAAGACATTTTCACACGTATAGTCTTCATGGAGGTGTCGACCTAGTATTAAATCTCATTCGCCAGTCTTACTGGATTCCTGATCGTAGATCCACTGTGAAAAAAGAGCTTCGTAAATGTGTCACGTGTGCCAAAGTCCAACCGACCCCCATTCAACAAATGATGGGTGACCTTCCCAGTGCAAGAGTCAACCCTTGTAGACCATTTCAACATGTTGGCCTTGATTATGCAGGCCCTATTCAAACAAAGTGTGAACATAAAGGAACAAAAACAAAATTTAAGTCCTATATTTGCCTATTCATCTGCATGAGCACCAAGGCAATTCATCTCGAACTAGTCACGAATTTATCAACTGAACATTTTTTATATGCCCTACAAAGATTCATAGCGCGTCGAGGCTATCCTACTGACATTTACTCAGATAACGGACGCAACTTTGTTGGTGCCCATGCCCATTTGAAGAAACTCGTGACACTTTCAAAAACCAATATTATTCAAGACTTTGCCACAACTAGACAAATTCATTGGCATTTTATGCCACCTTACGGGCCTAACTTTGGCGGCCTATGGGAATCTTCGGTTAAATTGGCCAAACGCCATTTACTTAAAGCGTATAAAGGCAGTTGCCTATCGTTTGAGGAGTGTGCTACGATTCTCACTACTATTGAGTCCTGCTTAAATTCACGACCCTTAGTCCCACTTTCCACCGAGCCCAATAATTTCTTAGTGCTTACGCCAGGACATTTCTTAATTGGGGCTCCGCTTCTCCAGCTTCCTGAACACTCTTTTAACCAAACTAATCCATTGTGTACCAGTTTTTCTTCCAGGTGGAAACTCCTCCAGCAGATCAAGAAGCAATTTTGGAGTATATGGGCAAAGTCTTATTTGACTTCACTCCAGTCTAGAGAAAAGTGGAAGAGCGGCAATACACATCTGCAACCTGGTCAGCTAGTCCTGGTGTTGGAGCCTTCTATTCAGCCAGCACAGTGGAACTTGGCCAGAATTCTGGACTTGCATCCTGGAGATGATGGCATCGTAACAGTCGTCACTCTGAAGACACCATCTGGAGTCATCAAAAGACCGGTGAATCGAGTCGCCAGTCTGCCATGCTCAGCCCCCCCCCCGTAGGATTTCGGGGAGGAAGAGAATGGAGAAGGAGGCAGGATACGATGCGCAGAACAGAACTATTGTGTGACGGGACGGAGCTGATTGAGTCAGTCGCCGAATCGAATCGAAGAGAGATGCAATGCATCTTAAAACCAGAAAACAAACTCTTTTAATATAATAAGACTTATTCGTCATTATTCGAGTCAAATAACATAAGTTAGGATTGTAACAATAAATCGTTTGCTAAGCAGAATTTAGAGGTCTGAGTCTATGTATTGGCAGTTCTAGTTTTACTTTCACCCGGGAAATCTGGCAGATAGGGTAAGTAGAATTAAACTTATTCTCATTTGATTAATATGCATGTTATTCTTATTTCTGATAGAGTAAAGTTGCAGAATTTGAATTTAAATAAATGAGTTAGAATTTCTTAATATGAGATTCTAAATTTAATCAATCCTAATTCGAAATTCATAAATTGATACTTAGTCGAAAATTCTTAGTGGCTTCAAAGCCACATATATATATATATATATATATATATATATATATATATATATATATATATATATATGTATGTATATATATATATATATATATATATATATATATATGTATATATATATATATATATATATATATATATATATATATATATATATATATATTGTTACCTGTCAGTTAACAGTTTTGGATAATTTAAATATATTAAGAAAATATAATGTCTAATTTAAAAAGAAACCTATACAAATATTGACAGAGGAATAATAATTAACAGTTTAGATATCTTTTTCCGTTTAACATAATTTAATCTAAAGATAAGTTATTAAAAATATTTATTTGTTTGTTTAATCTTTCTATTATTAGAAATACATTGTAAAGTTGATAAATTACGCAAAAAAATCTAATAAAAACCTTTTTGTTCTCCGCATAAATACACTGATGATAAGTTTAAATTTTTTTAATGTTATGGATTACAAGGATATAAATAGACTTAACTTTTTCTAGTTTTTATTACTATTTATTTTTCATATAAATACTACTGTAAAAGAGTGGTATTTATAACACTCTATTTAGAGTATATGTAAGTAACACATTCTGTAAGAGTATATTACTTTTTAGTTTCAAAATAAATTAATCTAAGATCTTTTAAAGATTCAAAAGGTTTTTTTTTTTTTTTTTTTTTTTTTTTCTTTCTCTTACTCACGTAAATGGTATTTTTATTTAATGATTATTTTTACTTTCTCTTACCCAAAAGGTAGAGAAAGTATTGTTTTTGGGTCAAATTTTCGAAAGCGGGTTTTTGTTATATTTACACGTTTTGAGGATCCTTGAATTCAAAAATAATGTTTTTTGTGGTTAGTCTGTGTGTCTGTGAGTGTGTCTGCGTGGTATCTCAAGAACAAATAATAGCAGAAAGTCAAAACCTGGTATTCTAAATGTGTATATTATGGAGATGCTTCACTAAATTTACACGCTTTGAGGCTTCTTGAATTTGGAAGTCAAGTTTTTAACGCTTGAGCATTCCATGTGTTTCTTAGAATAAATTAAAAACAGATAATTTTGCGTGAATCAAATGCGGAATTATGAAATTGATACATTCATTACGAGAAAATATTTATAAAAATGTGAATGTTGCCTGAATAATTTTTGATCTAACTTTTGAATTGAATGGTATATAAATGTAAGTGTAATATATTTATCAACAAGAAAAAAAAAATGTTTCAGCTTTTTTTTTTTTTTTTTTTTTTTTTAAGAACAGTGTATATTTAATAAAGCTGCATATATTCATTTAACTTATCTTTAGTTTTGAAATTTAGTAAGTATGCATATATGTTTTTTAACAAAAATAAAATAATTTAAGAATTCCTACTTTATTTATTTAATTTTTTTATTTAATTTTTTAATTATTTATTTATTTATTGCATAAATATTTATTCAAAAGCAATTATATTCAAACAAATATGTATAAACTAAATATTTCTAAATATCTGTATTAACTGAAGCATTATAAACTGGATAAAATTTTAAAATATGCTTTTGAATAAGATTTTCTGCAAATTGCTTCTTAATTTTTTTCTATTAAAATTTTATTTTAGACTTTCTGGCAACAGGTACGCGTTATAAAAGACATTTGTCACCTGTGAAAAAAGAAATAAAAAATGGCAATGTCATTGGAACTACTGACTTTTAACGGAGACATTTTGCAAACCTGACACTTCGATATTTAATTATCTTGAATGACTTGACAGAACATTAATGGAATTTCTAAATTTTATTTTGTTAGTAGTGTTTTACGGACTTATAGCCTCTCAAACGAAAATAATTTTCCACTTTAAAGAAAAAATGAAAATAAGGAAAAATGATTTTTCAAGATATCTTATTCCAATGCACAGTTTGTTTGAACGAAAAAATAAAATAAAATAAATAAAAAGTGTGTGTGTGTGTGAGTGTGTGAGAGAGAGAGAGAGAAGGAAAAGAAAGAAAGAACACATTTTTTCATCTCATGCCTGTTATTTTGCTTTATTTTGAAAATTCAAATAATTTTAATTTGTAGATCAGTTTTACACATAATTGTAAATTCGATTCGAGTTTTTAAAAGGATATTTCTTTCTTTTGTCGCTTACATTTGCTTTCATCTTTTTTTTTTTTTTTTGAACAAAAACATTTAAATATTATACTTTTATTAACTTTGATGTCAAAATGGAAAATTATTGCTTAAAAAATATATTCAATAACTAAAGTACGTATGCTCTGGGAATTGCTTACTTATATTTCTTTTTAATATTGTTTAGAAATTTTAATGTCTGGAAAAATTTTCATAAGACGTCCTCTAAGTAAAAGAAAAAAAAGTAAAAAAAAAATATATATATTTTATAGTGTATTTTTTTTCCAAAAGTAAAATCTATAATGATGGCAAAAATTTACAAAGATAGACATTTACAGTATATGTCATCGGAATAAATTAAAATGACAAGTTTCCTTCATATATTAACTATTTAGACTCACTATCGAACAGGTTACAAATTACAGATTCAAAGGATATCAGCCAGTTTTTTTTTTTTTTTTTTTAATAACATTAGGTTTTGAAAAAAATTTTTTAGAGAGTTTTGCACGACGTCTACTGCGATATACGAGTATTATCCCTAGCAGCAAAATATAATTGGCATTTGAATGGCTTCTCATCGAAACCCGACGACCTGAAGAAGAGCCGATAATTGGAAACTAATCGTAAAGGATGGATTTTACCGATAATTTAATTGAAATGTCTCATCGGGAGAGTCGAATTTGATGAACTTTTTTGTATCTGTTGCAATGAGAATATGATATAAAGAAGAGAGCCCCATTGAATTTGCCTGCGATCTGTTATCGGATCGATATCTGCGTTCGGTGAAATATTCCTCACCATGAACCGACCTTAAAAACTTTTTGAAACGATAGTTACAGAATAAAACTCGAACAAATTTCGAGTACACGGAGAAAGAGACCAATAGAGATACGATTGTTTAATGTTACTAATGTATACCAATCATTGTAATTGTGTAATGAGGGAGAAATTGATTCAGAATTTTAAATCCAACGCAAGAACTGAAAAAAAAGGAAAACCAAAATTCATGCTTTGAAAGTGAAAAATGTCGTGTCAAAAGCTATTTATTCGCCACATTAATTACAAATTTCACCTAAGTAAAAATCCTGAAATTCCATGTCAATTAAACTGTTTTGCTAATGATATAATATTTATGTTTCGTTATTGGAGCGTAGTTTGCGTATTGCGCACATTCCAAATTTAGCAGAATTTTGTTCACAAGATTAAAGATGCTGTTTATTTAGAAGTTTAATTATATGCACTGAATGTATTCTTAATAAAAGTTTAGTTACAACTCCTTACATCGGCCAAAGTGTTTCTCTTGTTAAATATATGATTTAAAGATAATTCAATGAATATTACATGCGCATTTATGTGCGATCTTATGCAAGGGGCTTCAGAAAGTGCTCCAAAAAATTAAACAGGCGTAACGGCGAAACAGTGATAAACAGAGTGGTGCAACAAGTGGCATGTTGAATGAACATGTCTGGAAATTCCTATACACTGGTTTTCATTAATACTTCTAAGATTGGATGATAGGTGGTGCCGCAAGCACTCGAAATATTAAAAACACATCAGAATTGCAGAAAGTCTATTCATCAGTCTCTTTCATTGTTGAAACATGTAAGGGAGTTGTATCGATTTAGTTATCATAGGGAATTCAAGAGCATCATGTCGTATTCTTTGGATCCATGTATTTTATTGTACTGAAATGCCACTGATTAGGCCCAAATCCAACTATGATAAGGCGGGGTTTTCAATGAAGTTTTATGTGAAAAACACTCCATACCAGAACATAATTCGTTATATTTTCGTGTCAGAAATTAATGGTAGATTATGGTAAGCCTATGTATGGTAGGTCAATATATATATATATATATATATATATATATATATATATATATATATATATATATATATATATATATATATATATATATATATATATATATATATATATATATATATATATATGTATATATATGTATATATATATATATAATCTAGGTGTATTATTAAACGCTAGTTTGTTATAATTAAATAAAAACAAACCTGAATGTAAATTACATGCTCATTCATCTTTCAAGAAGTAATGGGTCTAATTAACGTTAATTCTGAAATTTGTAGGTATAATATCCATAACAGTTAAAAAATGTGGATTATATAATTGAGTTTATTAATATATTTTCCACATAAGAGTATAACTTTCAAAATCATATGGGATATAGAATTGATATAAAACGGACCATGATCCTTTCCACTCCAATTCCTGTTGGTTCATTATTAACAAATCTATATAAATAAAGCAAAGACTTTGTCGGTAAAACATACGGGAGGACCACTCCTATTTTTGATTCGTCTAGATTTAACTACTTTGATAATGAACGTTGGCCACTTTTTTTTTGCTTTCTTTCTTTCTTTCTTTTTTAAGTAAAAACTAATGAATGTTTTTAAAAGATACTACATAGATGTTATACTTTTAAACGAGAACTAAAAAACTGCTAATTTTTTGTGGGGACACAATATATATAAAGTTATTAAAGATATTACGTTGCAAAATTTTCTCTTAATTAATTGAAATATGAAAATAAATATTAGTTATAATTTGATAGTTGAAAAAAAAAAAATAAGAGTTCATTCTCTTTCGACATAAAAATAAATATATTTAATTAAATGTGAACACTAAAAAATTGTAAAAAAAAAAAATTATGCATTTTACAAAAATTGACGTCATTACCACTTTAAAATTTTCTACAGAATGATAAAGTGCTAATGTATTTCTAAAGCTATAAGATTCAACATAAAATTTAAAAACATGGTATATAAAAAGTTTTTTTTTTTTTTTTTTCAATCTTCTAATTTTTTATAATTTTGTTGTCATTTCGGCGATGAGTTGATATGAGTAGCCCAAATGTATAAGTACAGATTTTATCGAGAAACGTTCGAGCTAATTCAGTGCCAAATTTCAAATTCCGCTAAGATATCCAAACTCTTTCAATGTTTTTGCACAATTTTTCTCAGTTTTATTTTTAATATTTTTGTAATGCAAGTGAAAAAAAGTTTTAGCTTTTTTTAGTTGGTCTAATTATACAAAACATCTCCATGTAAAATATTATGCCTTTTCCTTTCTGTTTATTATCAAAAAGAAAATGAATGATACAGTTTTTCCTGTATTATTGACATTTCTATAAATTAAATTAAATGAAATTTGAATTATCCAAAACCTAAACATTGCTGTGAAGAAATCTCTGCCGAAGTCAGCGAGGGCTCGAAGCGAAGTTTTTAATCAATTTCAATGTGTTTTCTTTTTTAGTTTTAATTTGTAGAACGACAGCATAAAATATATTGATTCTTTTTTTAATTCATTTAAATATAGTGACCAGCGAAGCGGGCATTTCTTGAATAATGAAAATAAATAATGTTTACAGTCGGCAGCAAAATTATTCGACCGCTAGCAAAAATTCTTATATTAAAAATGTGCACTTAATAATTCTTTTTTTAATTCCTCGTCGATTCATGTTCTTAGAATGACTAAAAATATGATTCGACAGGGATTTTTTTTTTTTTTTTTTTTTTTTTTTATGTATTAACTGTGCTTTTTTCATATAGGAATTTTTGCTAGCGATCGAATAACTTTGCTGCCGACTGTACCTAAAAAAATATATTTTATGTTACCCCAAATCAAACTTCTAGAATTAAATGATAAATTGTCAGTTAAGCATGAAATTGCTGGGTACGAATTATCACTGCAGGTCTGACATCTATGTGCAAATATGCGAAACTTAAAAATAAATAAATAAAATCAGTAACATGTGTCAATAAGTTTTACCTTATGGCCCATTGTACACCAATCTTCACTAATCATTTGATACTAGCTTTGCTTTCATCGCTGATCAAGAATTATAACAGAATACTATATTTTAAATCTACCCATGGAAAAAAAATCTTTAAAAAACCATCACTGAAAACCTTTCTGTATGCTGCTGCTGTACGGAACGTCTTCTTCGCCCGTAATATCTCGAGTCCACATTCCTATAGCTTGCGTCAATGCCTTATGTATAGTCTTTAGTTTAAATGTTTTTCAAAGGTATGTTTCGAAATAGACATAATCGAAAATTCCATACAGAACTCTCACATTCCAATCGCGATTACGTATGCGAAAAACTACTTTAATATTACGATTTTTTCTATGATATATTTCATTTACTTTATTGAACATAAAATGATACAAATTTCAGGTAAAATATAATAATATATTTTTCATAAGAACTGCTCCAATTTTATGATTTTTTTTTTTTTTTTTTTTTTTTTTTTACATACATTTTCATTTTAAATATTTTGTTTCGAATTAATTATACAAAGATTAATTTGAATTAACTAAATAATCTAATACATATTATAAGTAGACTTTTTTTTTCGACACAAATACAAACATTTATTTATTAATATATAGGGTGAGTTTGACATAATCTGCCAAACGAAAGGAGGTGGTAGAACAGCCCATGGGGAGCATAAAACACAATAGAAACCCTGTCCTATCTCTAACAGTTTCCGAGTTATGGTAGATAGAAAAAAAATCTTTTTTTTTTTTTATCCCGTCTGAAAAAACCCAAATTTGTAAGCTTTCTGAAAAACTGACACCCACAATAAGCCCATATTTGGAAAGGGCAGAAACATCCGATCGGGTGACACCATTTACATCAGGATACCTTAATTTGACGACGAGCTGCAAGCGCTAAAACATTGTCGAAGTTTAAAATCGAGTTGTCGCAAAATTCTTTAACCGGCAATTCTGCAAACACCGTTCAAGCTACAATAGGTCAAATCTACCAAAAACTTCTCCATTCCACAAGCTTTAGAATGAATCCACAATAAACTATATCGGTGTTCCAGTTCAGGAGAAATTTAGCCTTTTGTTTGCAATACATCACTGAAAACGGCGTTCATCAAAATTCCGAAAACGAAACGATTGTGAGTAAATGGAACGTATGCAAATTCGTGACTATCTGCATATGGACTCTTGGTGATATGCAGATGTATTCCAACCTTTTTGTGCGCGCATCCCACTCGCGGGTACAAACGGCGAGTCTATCTGTAACAGCCCATTAGCTCGTCAGCTTCTTTTACGTTTTATGCTGCTTCTTGCTTTAGCATTTTCTGGACTTTTCCTGAGCTCGGCCGATTCTTTTCACGCTGCTGTCACATCTACTTGGTCTCTCTTACTTTATACTTAGTATGTTTTCCTACATTGGCACGAATTAACCAAGTTGGTTCTTATTACGTTGCACTTTTTTCTTCTACCTTTGTAAATTAATATTGAAATTTTATCCCTTTTTGTTTACACTTCTGACTTTTATTTTCAATTGAAGTCATCACATGAATCAAATTGTCATACTTTCGAACCTGTAAACAGATATGCCTAGTTTTACAAATGAAGAATACGCAGATATGCATTTTATGTATGGATTTTGGGATGGTAACTCTCGGAGAGCCGAGGAAGAGTACCGTCTACATTATCCACATCGTCATGCGCTCAACCGTGCTGTATTTGACGCAATTCATCGAAGGCTTAGGGAGAGTGGGTCGTTCGTTAGGGTTTACGAAAGGGGCCACGGTCGCCGCTTCGCCACCGCTGAGTATTCCGTACTCGACCGAGTGGAGGAAAATCCAAATATGAGTTCACGCATACTTGCGAGAGAAGGTGGAATCTCCCAAAGTAAAGTGATAAATGTTTTGCGCAAAACCCAGTATCATCCATACCACTTCACACCGGTAAAAGAATTACGCCGCTCAGATTTCCAAAAATGGGTAACATTCTGCCGATGGCTTTTGGAGCGAGATATTGAGGAGCACCACTTACATAGAATGATACTGTGGACAGATGAGTCACTTTTCACTCGGGATGGCATGTTACATTTACATAACTGGCATCGTTACGCTCAACAAAATCCATTTGTAACACGAAACTCATCGTTTAAGACGCGATTCAGCTTAAATGTTTGGCTTGGAGTGGTTAGCGATCGCTTGATAGGTCCACATGTGTTCCAAGTTCATCAGACAAGCTATATATATTTGGAGTTTCTGGAGCATCATCTTCCAGGATTACTTGATGCCATTCCTGTACCCCAACGAGCGGAAATCATTTTCCAACACGATGGGGCCCCTGAACATTCTTCCAATGCCGTTCGGGACTTCTTGACTCAGCAGTACCCGCGATGGATTGGTCGTAATGGACCAATTCCTTGGCCACCTAGATCGCCAGATCTCACTCCATTGGACTTCTATGTTTGGGGTGTCCTGAAGCAAGATGTTTACCGCACAGAAGTTGCCAGTTTGCAAGATTTAAGCAGCCGGCTCGATGATGCAATAATGAAACTGAGGTATGAGCTTTCGCTAAGCTCCATTGTGGTTTCCGTTCGTAAGCGGGCAAGTGCATGTATCAGGTGTGGGGGTGACCAATTTCAGCAGCGGCACTAAATTTCACACATCCTTTCGAATGAATATGTGCTTTAATCATAAACGTGAGACACGGATTTTTTTTTTTTTTTGCATATTCCTTTGTGAAAGACGGGAGAAACGTCATACTTCTTTTGTTTCCATTCCATTGTGTTTGTAAACTTAATACAACTGGTACTTTTCTTGTATGTTTTCTAAAACTTTCTTTTTTGCATCTAAAAAACAGCGGGCTGAAGGCGGACATGCAATCAGGAACGACAATGGCACCCCTTGAGTCTCCTTCTCGAGAAACGTCGAGTTCATTGATGAATGTTTTTCAAACAAAAGGCTAAATTTCTCCTGAACTAGAACACCGATATGGTTTATTATGAGCTCATTCTTAAGCTTGTGAAATGGATAAGTTATTGGTAAATTTGACCGATTGTAGCTTCAACGGTGTTTGCAGAATTGCCGGTTAAAGAATTTGGCGACAACTCAATTTTAAACTTCGACAAAGTTTTAGCGCTTGTAGCTCGCCGTCAAATTAAGGTATCCTGATGGGATTCTGATGGGTATCCTGATGGTGTCACCTGATAGGATTTTTTCTGTACTTTTCCAATATGTGCTTATTTTGCGTGTAAGTCTTTCAGGAAGTTCACAAATGTTGGTTTTTCAGACGGGATGGAAAAAAACAGATTTTTCTTCTATCTACCATAACTCAGAAACGGTTAGAGATAGGACAAGGTTTTTATTGTGTTTTATGCTCCCCGTGGGCTCTTCTATCACCTCCTTTCGTTTGGTGAATTATGTCAAACTGACCCTGTATATATATATATATATATATATATATATATATATATATATATATATATGATTAAAATCTCTAGCAAAGAAATTGCTAATAATTAAATATGCATGGAATTCATTCAAAACGATTTAAGTAAACTCAAATAATAAATATAAACACTTAATTATATAAAAACATTACGTTCTATACCTAGTATTTGATCAACTAAAAAAATAAAAATAAAAAGTGTTGAGAAAGTAAACAAGACATTGCTTGGAATTATATATATATACTTTTTTTTCTAAACGCTGGCGAAAACACTGCGTTACATATAAATTGAGATAATTTTTCTTATTTATTAAGGTATACATTTCTACACCAATGGATTGCGCAAATATTAAACAATTGATTTTCTTTCATTTTTTTGACTTATTTTTAAAGCTTTGTTTTTTTTTCCTGATCATCTGTTTAAATTGTAAAAATATTTGTAAAAATTTTGTTACATTTAAAATTATAAAAGCATTTTATGTATTTTACTTGTAAATATATATTTTGCATTAACTAAAAATATTTAAAAATGCATTTTTATCTACAAAATCTTACAACAACATTGTATATTTTATTTTTGAACTAATCACATTTAAATTATTTTGTGCGTTTAACTTAGCGTGTCTTAATTTAAATTTTGCATTAATGACTCACCACATAATCTACAGAAAATGAAACAGTGGTTGGAAATTATTTCATGTACATTAATTATCTACTTTGATTAATATATATTTTGAATCCTTACATATTTATAAGTGGCATTACCCAAGTAAAGTTATGTATGATAGCAATGAAAATGCATACATTAACGTCAGATTCGGATATTAATTTAAGAATTTATTTTAATAACACCTCTCCTTACATAATGATGATTAATTTATCATTTAAAGAAATGGTACTGAAAATAATTGGAAAATTTTAATTAAGTTATTAGTGATTTTCCATAATATATATTTTAAAAAATTGTTAAATAGGAATTACAGTAGGCCAATTCATCTGTATATGCATATATATATATATATATATATATATATATATATGTATATATGTTACCGTTAAAGCGCGGAACCCGTTAATCTGAAGATTACCTAGCTAATCTGCAGATTAACTAAAATGACCCGTTAAATTGAGTAATAAAGAGTTTTCCGCATTTTAACTAGGTAATCTGCAGATTAACGGCTTCTGTGTCGTTAAAGTTCAAATGTTTGTTTCGAGCCTTAGTTTTTTTACATTCACTATGACGTCAAACAGTCATGTGATACCGATACGCGAATCCCAGATTAATCTGTGACGCGATTGACCTTCAAACACAAACCGAAACTTTTATCCCTTCCTCTCCGCGGCTGTGATAAACAGTAAGCGCAAAACGTGGATCATCGAAGCTATGACATTAGATTTCTTATTATGACGAACACAAACTTTAAAGTACAAGTAAGTTATAATTGTTTTGAGTTTATTTCTTCTCTTTTTTAATTCTGTCAATATAAGTTTGATAAGGGTCTGCATTTTATTAATGAAATATAATCTTAATTAAAAGCTCTCTCTCGTGAAACTTCATTTTAAATTATGAATCTTAAATTTACAGCACAGTAATTATTTTCTCCCGAAATAAAACTATTAAACCACAACTTTTTAAAACTACTTTATTTTAAAATTGATAATTACTATTACTTACTGGAAAAAAGAACACATGTATTATTTTTTAACTCTGGAAAATATGGCATTCAATATTATGGCATTATTCAATAAATACTTAAAATGAAATTTTTATGCATTTTTTAGCATTTCATTACAATTTTTCTCTTTTGTTTCTTTCAATTTCAAGTTTCCTTTTTATATTTTATATATCATGATTATATTTTTATTTTTAATTTTGTTCGCTTTTTCAAATAATTTCGTTGTAGTTTATCACATAAAATGTGTTAATAATTTTTATTTATTTTTTTTTTTAATTGTAAAATTAATATATTTCCTAAACTTGTACAGATATATGTATGCTGCAAAATATAATTTAATAAAGCATTGGAAAACTGTCATTTTAATTTTCATGCGTTCTAAAAATTATTAAAGCAGTTTTAATTGTTTGAAGTACTTCTTAAAATGCTTCTGCTTTGTCTAATTTAATATTTCTTTAGCTAATTAAAAATTGGTATAAGTTGTTAATAAAACTTTTTTTTTTTTAATTGTGAAATATTTTTATTTGAAAAGAAATCGTTACTGTATTACAATTCTAACATTCATTTATAAAATAGACTTTATTGTAAGCTATTAAAGATATTATATTTCATATTAAAAATGCATAACAACTTCAAGTTTATATTGATAGAATAAAAAAAGATGAAATAAATAAAACAAATATAACTTTAAAACACATAAAAATTAAAACACATACAGATTAAAATAAGTAAAGAAAGAAAGAAAAGAAAAGCAAACTAATCTTTTTTTTTCTTTTCCCGAATGATAAAAACAAATACAACACAGCGTGCAGTAAAATTATACCACCTGAGATCTCATTTTCACTTTAACGAGTGCCTAGTAGGTAATGTGCAGATTATCTAGGTAATTCGCAGATTACCTAGGTAATTTGAGAAATGAAACAATTTTCCTCACTTTAACGGATCACCCTAGTTAATGTGCAGATTACCTAGCTAATCTGCAGATTAACTGATTTCTGCACTTTAGCGGTAACATATATGTATATATATATATACTAGCTGACCCGACAAACGTTGTTTTGTCATATAAACTATTTCTAGAGAATATTTTGCTAGAAAAAAATAACTAACTTATTGTAAGTGTGTAAGGATGTTGTATATAAGTGGAAGATGTATGGAGCGCTGTGAACGGTGAAAGCATATAAAAATAACAAAACACCAATCATTTATTTTTTTAATTTATTAAAATTGATTCTTTAAAATTATATACATATCGCTACTTATAACAATATTACTAAAAAACAAAGCAATCCCTTAATGCAACAGAGTGTACAATATTTTTTGTTATCCCATCTTTCGCCAATACAAACAAACTGGATGGTTTGCCCACTCGAGAGCCACGTATAATTGTCCGTGTGAAAAACATGATGTGCTCAAATCTAAGCCACAGACAGACATCGTTTGGCCCTGAGACTTATTGATAGTCATTGCAAATGCCAATCTAATTGGAAATTGAGGGCGTTTAAATTGAATTGGCACATCTGTGGGTATAATAGGGATTTGCAGTAGTAATATATTTTCACCTCGGAATTTGTCATTTAAAATTATGGCTTCGATAACATTTTTCATTAATTTTTTTATGACTAATCGCGTGCCGTTGCACAACCGTGGTGGGTTCAAATTACGAAGCAAAATAACCGGATTGATATTCAATTCGTTGACGTTCACATTTGTTGCTGCTAAAATTGCTCTTTCTGCCAGCCACTCATGATTTGTGTATTGTCTGTGTACATCGGGAAATATCTGGTCAATAAGAGCATATTGAGAATCAATGATTATGCAGAAATCGGTCGGTAATTTTATTTATCCAGTTTCATCTGTAGAAACTTTTCCATCGCCGATATCTAACAGTTGTTTTGAGAATGTTTCAACGGATGGATCTTGAAGGTTTTGAACACACAAATTTACTTTCAGTTGTACTTTTTCAACATTACGCCACAATGACGATGATTTTAAGCACGCGTTGATCTCATCAGCGTATGTTGAACGCGGAATAACGGGAAGTGCTTGTCTGAAATCACCTGAAAAGAGTAACAGAGTGCCGCCAAATAGTTTGTCGTTGCTTTTTAAATCTTACAATGTCCTGTTCAACGCCTCAAGCGAATGTTTGTGTGCCATAGTGCATTCATCCCAGATAAGAATTTTACACTATTTCAGCACTGTGGCCATGGACGATTGTTTTCTTTTATGTTGCATACTGCGTCTGGGTTATTTTGAATATTTAGTAGCAGTTTAAATAACGAATGAGCTGTTTTGCCTCCATCCAATAAAGTTGCCGCAATGCCAGATGATGCAGCAGCCAATGCGATGCCATTATTTGATCGTATTTCGGCGAGAATTGGCGAAATAAGGAATGTTTTGCCAGTTCCACCTGGTGCACCTAAAAAAAAAGAATACACCTTGTCCTGCCAAAACTGCGAGCATTAGTCGGTCGTAAATGGTTCTTTGTTCTTCATTCATTAGTGGGACATTGCGAGCACCAATCGCTGCCATTTCTACAGTATTATATTGTAGTTCACGATTCAATTCAGTGTTTATTAAATCAGATGCATTTCGATTTGTTGAATGCATACCGAAAAGACTGAGTGGTAAGTTGGCAACGATAATGCAAAGATCTTCAATAGCAATCAATGCTTCATTGTACATAGCGTCACTGAATATTATCGTTAGATCGTTGCACCGTGAACGATGTTGATGCAATATATCATCAGTCATTGAATCTTTGTGATTATCCCATAATGTCTCTGCTCGGACCGGGAAACATGTAGTCAACACTATAGCGAATAGTAGACGAATTTGTTTTGCTGTACAGTTCAGTCCTACTTCAGCAAGCATACACTCCCACTGGTTGTCGTCTTCCAGCAAGCCGAGTGCAAGGCATGCATCTTTATACGTTGGATACTGTTGTCCATTCACTTTACGTAAATCTTGAAATGACAAAGGGCCGATGACATTAACCAATAACAGTCGAAGATAAAAGCACTCAGTCTGCCTTGGATTGACTGTAAATACTCGTCCAAAGGTGTTTGATTTGAATAAACCGGGACATGCATCAATCGGCGTGCCTTGCTTGTGGGGCATCCATTTTTTTGTTGGAGCCCATTGGAAATAGCGTGGTACTTCTGAATAGAGTAATGTCCGTGCAAAAGCACCAAAAGCATCCGCACGATTACACAATTCAAAAAATTCGGTGAGTGTAGTTTTTGGTGGATGTATAGCACGATCAATCGCTGTCTCGCTCGTGAAATATACGCGCTGGCCATTTTCAAGATGGACGGCTAAATGAAGAACTGCTGGATCCCGTTCATGAATTGGGAAACCAAAGATACGCCAAACAGCTTCATTGGAGCTTACGTACCGGCCAATTTGGTAAAGTGTTATTTCATCGTTGTTATTCACCGGAGGAGCATTCACATTGGTATTTTCAACTCGAAATACAGCCATATCACTGCCTTTATTCACATACTTGCAAATGTATTTGATGCTCTTCACTGAACTGCAGAACTGAACATTAATATGAGCATTGAATGTTTTGCTCAGCAGAGGCGAATATGGGACCACACAACGGTTATCAATGTCAATATCTATGTTGTTGACATAGATGACCGCCATAGATGATAAGATTGTCCGCCATTATCGGGATTTCTTCGACGATATATTGGATATCCGTCAACATTTGTGATCGTGAAATTTTTCGGAAAACTTTTAGTACAGTCGGTAACAAAAGTATCCGAACACTAGTAAAAATTCTTATGTAAAAAAAGTACACTTCATACGGTTTTGTTAAATAAATCCTTATCTAATCACGTTCTTACACTGACTAAGAACAGGATTCGACAAGGATTTATTTAACAAAACCGTATGCAGTGTACTTTTTTTACATAGGAATTTTTCCTAGTGTTCGGACACTTTTGTTACCGACTGTACATTTTCCATCTGCACAAATAATAATGGCCTAAAAATTCATTTTTCATTTTAACATAAAATAACTCCGTCGGATATTGACGAATTTTTTAAAAGAATATACCATTTTAACTAATTTTAACATTTTAACAATATTACCGTTGAAAAAATATTTTAAACACTTACGGTTAAAAATTCACTTTTCATTTCAACATTAAATAAATTCTGACATCGTGTTTACGATTCTAAAATATTAACTTTGAAAAAATATTTTAAACACTTCGTAAGATACGGTTACGATTCTAAAAATATAAATTTTGAAAAAATATTTTAAACACTACGTAAGATACGGTTAAAAATTCATTTTTCATTTCAACATTAAATGAATTCTGACATCGTGTTTACGACAACTCACGCCATCTAGGTGGAAAAGTTGTTGAAAGAGTTGGTTAAAAATTAATTAAGAAAGAACTAATTAAGTTACAACTTTCATTTGTAAATCTAAACCATTCTCGAATCCACCTGAAGACACACAAAAAATTTCATTAAACTCAGTCCAGCCGTTTAGGAGGAGTTCAGTGCACACACGCACAAAAGAAATATATATATATAAAGATATATATGGATAATATGAATAATCTGTATATATTATTTATCATTTGAATCATTATGAATAGTATACATAATCCTTAATGTATATTGTGAGAAAAGTGCTTTGGAAGAACATTGTTTTCGTATTATTTAAGTTAGAAAAATGCAAGAGGCAGCAAAAGAGGATGGACGAAGAAAAATAAAACACAATGTCAAATCTTTTTAAATTAATTTTTACTGAAAGGTTTTCGTAAATAATATATGTCATAATTTGGCATATAAAACTCGTGTACGTACTAAAAAATGACCTTTATCGTTATTATTTAGTGAAGTTTATTGAATTCGTTTCAACCAGTACGCCTTTTAATTTTTCACAATAAATATATATATATGTTTATTTATTTATTTATTATTATTATTATTATTTTTTAATAAGAAATACCTTCACTTCTTTTAATTATATCTTAAAATAAACTCTTCTTAATTATTATAGAAATGGAGCTTTCTGAAAATACTTTCTTCTATGTATATATTTATATTCACTTTTAATGCTAAACTGATATTTAATATAATTTAAATTTATTCATAACTTAGCATAATTCATACGAATTTCAAAATATATAGCAAAAAAAAAAAAAAAAAAAAAAAAAAAAAAAAACTAACAGTAAAAACACTATCTACACATAACTGTACATAAATTTTATTCAAAGAAGTAATATAAAAGAAAAAATTTAAAGTCAATTCCTACTTACAAACACTATCGAAAAAGTTTTTTTTTTTCTTTTGGTATAATTTTTAATTAGGAAATAAAAAGCGCGCGTGCAGAATTAAATAAAAATAATTATTTGATTAAAAAAAAAAAAAAAAAACTTTTTATGTACCATATTTTAAAATTTCTGATTAATCATAAAGCTCTTATCAATGTGCATAATTTTTTTTAATTGAAAATGACGTCAATTTTTGTGAGATGCATAATTTAACTTTTTATAATTTTTTAATGTTCACGTTTAATTAAATGTATTTATTTTTATTTTAATAGGAAATGAACGTGCAGGGATGGAACACGGGCGCAGAATTCATACCACTATCAATGTAAGAAAATTTTCTACTTCTTAAATCAACGATATTATAGGTAGAGAAATTTCTTAAACGGATTCCGGTATGAATTCTGCGCCCGTGTTCCATCCCTGAACGTGTAATTTTTTTGGCAACAATTAAATTATAGCTAATAATCTAACGGCTATTTTAACGCTATTAGGATGCTATTATTTTCATGTTTTAATTAATTAAAAGAAAAGTAATAAAAAAATCGAAAATCGTCCTTCGAAGTATCATGTTGTTACCGTGTTCTGAGCAATCCTGGAAGTTTCAAATTCTTAGCTAGTCGGGAAGTTAGTTAAAAATCGATTGCATGATTTGTACAAGATATATATAGGGAGAGTGTGAACTAATAGTAGGAATTGAAAAAAAAAATCACTCCGATGTTAAAGGATCTTATACAACGCATTAATATTAAATTACATTTGACTTGAACCAGTTGTTAATCCTGCGTTGGACAAACTAGCTATATATGAATATAATGATCCTCTCAGTAGACTCAGTCCCACAACGCACTTAAGACTTACAGTCGGCAGCAAATTTATTGAAACACACATGCACTTTCTCCACATATACACTCATTGCCATTAGAATTGCGCACCTAGAAATAGTTGTGAGAATGAAACGAAATTTTTAAAAATTGTAAATTATGCATAAGAATACGATTATAACAAGAATGTATAATTACTTTGTAATCACCTTGTACATACATATTTAATATTAGAATAAAAGTATTTTTAATAGAAAAGTTCAGTATATAATTTACAATTCTTTTAATTATAACTAAATTATAATGATAGTTTAACTGTAATTAGGGAGTTAATATGCATAAAACATTGTGTTTTCAACTGAGTGATTTCTAATACAGCAATTATTAATTTAATTTAGTTCTTTATTTAAACAAATTAATGTTTTTTACAACACAATAATGAAATCAAGATTGAAAGATTTCATGACCATATTTACGAAACGTTTTCTATATTTTAAAAACTGTCTGAATCTTGACATTTAACTATAAAAATGTAATTCCATGCTTAATCCTTAGTACTGTTAACCCTTTGGGTATATTTGACGAGTGAGACTCGTCATCTGCTTACTTTGGCGAATTTACGGTGGACGAGTCTGACTCGTCATCTGAATTTAAGAAGTAGGCGTTGATGTTCGCGACATCCCCACCAGTGGGCGTTGATCGCAAACACTTTCCTGTCGTTTTGTATGATATCTTACAACCATACTTCTTTTGCAATTTTTATGCAATTTTTTTTTTTTTTTTTTTAAATATATAATCAATATTCACAATTTTACAATGAAATATACTATGGACACAAATACTTTGATTAGAAAGAATAAAATTATAATGTATATCCATTTGTAATATAAATGTGAATACGGAACATTTTGTTCTGAAATATTGTAACATGGGAGAATAATGCCCACAGGCGAACCTTACTGTCAAAAATTCAAAATCATGCGGTCGCGAAAGTGTTATTCCATACAGAGGTAAATTAAATCCGTCCCATGGGCATAAGAATCTTCAAATAATTCAGTACTCAAAGGATTAAAGATAACAGAAGAAATTATATTGCGATTTCAATCTCTTAAGAAACTTCTGCACGTACATTAAATGTCGATTTCTATAAAAAATAATGCTTAATGTTGGACAAAACCGAATACGAACAGCATAATAATTATCATAAACTAAAAAAAAAAAATAATAATAATAATAAAATAAAATGAACTGTAATGGTACTTAATGAAATGTAATTTTCACAAAGATAATTTTAATTGCTATTTCGAAAATCGCTGTAATAATAAAATGTTGTTATCATCCATGGATCTTCAGATTACAATGATTTATGATGTATTTAAAGTTAATTACATAATTACTGTCATAATTTAATTCAATATTACCAAACTGTTTCCATTTGTTAAAAGGACCAAAAGGAAAAATACAATTTAGAAATTTTTATATGGAAGAAAATTCTCATGTAAAACTTCTGTTAATTTATGCATTTAAAAATGATTATATTTATTCATAAATGTGATAACAGTACCAAAACATCCCAGAACAGATAATTTCTTTCTGTTGCTGATTCTTGAAGTATTTAAATATGTAAAATTGCAATAACTTAAAATAATTTTAGTAAATGCTTATACTTTTATTAACCACTTAAAGCAGGGTCTGACACGGGCGAAAGTTACGTGCAAATTTGCATATTCCTATGTCTCACCATTGCTGTCTGTCAGAGGGCAATGGTCTCACACAGACGATATTGTATCTCGAATTATTTTATTTCTATTGGCAGTCTATCCGTTTTAGTAAAAATTGGGAGGCTAGATTAAAATTAAACTGATTTACCATAGATAGCACCAATATGCAGCATTTTTCTTGTGTACGCCAAATGGATGCATTTTGCTGATTAGTTAAAGGTTATTAGGAGAAAAGAAAACTCGATCATGTTTTACTAGTTTTTTCGAAAGAAACTCGTGCTTTAAGATGTTAATAATGATTTTCTCCTATCTTCTTTTTAGCTAATTTAAAGTTAAAACAAATTAATTTTAAATTAAAATATATAAAAAATTGACAAACTACAAATAATAATAATAATAATAACAATATATTTTAAAATGTGTTTGAAAATTCAATTTAACTTGAATTATAAAGTTTAGAATTATTGCTAAATATTACATTTTTTTTTTTTTTTTTTTTTTTTCAAAATATAGAAATAATAATGAAATATTTTTAAAGAATGGAAACTGCATTTTCTTCATTTGACCTTCATTTAATTAGTCGTTCTTGTCTTTTAATCGAATTATTCTCCATTTAGAATGGTGTATTTTTTTCTCTTTTTAATGTTATCCTAGTTTAGCTAAAATTAGTTAATGTGTACATTACATTGCAGTATTTCATAATAAGTTCATAGTATATTGTAATATGGAAATAAGTCATTTAAATTAAATTTCTAATAAAATTACTTTATAAAAATCCATGTAAATTTACTATATTAAAATATATTCAAGATTAACTGACATCATTATACAAACATCCTTCATATTGTTTTATAAAATTGATTTACCTTAAATTTTTAACAATCAAAATATTAGTTAATCATTATTCCATTATATTAAACTAGACATAATCTACTAATTTCGTTTGTGACATTTTATTACATTTATCTAATAAATATCTATGCGCACATTGAAGGCCAAATTAATGTTTAATGCGCAATGTTCAAACCCTAGAAATTCAAATATTATCCAAATATCGGCAATCATAAAATTATAAAATTTAGATTTTTTGTTACATAATATATTTTTCAAATTACAGAAATAAAATTGAAATATTTTAAAAGAAAAGGAACTGTATTTTATTATTCGACCTTCATTAAAATAGTTGTGTTTGTCTTGTAATCAAATTATTCTACATTTAGAAAAGTTTTTTTTTTTTTTTTTTTTAATTATTATTTGTTATGCTAGTTTAGTTATAATTAGTTACATAACTTTTAATATTTCATCATAAGTTCATAGTATATTGTAACACAGAAATACGTCATTTAAATTAAATCTTTAATAAAATAACGTTATAGAAATTCATATACGTTTACAGCATTAAAAAGTATTTAAGATTGAATGATCATTGTTCAATCACCTGTCATAGTTCTTTTTACAAAACTGATTAACGTTAGATATGTAACAATACAAATATTATTTAATAATTATTCTTTAGTACTGAAGTAGACATAAACTATTAATTGCGATTTGTATTTTGTCTATTTTTCTTCATTTTATTATTTTTATCTAAACAATATCTATGCGAACTTTAAATATTAATTTCTATACAATTTATGGTTTAATGTACGAAATTGAAATATGAATTACAAAATTATTATAAGTTTATTTCAAAAAAAAAAAAAAAAAAAAAAAAAGGTAATGTGAACTGTAAAGACCTTAAGAAAAATGTAATTGTCACAAAAATAATTTTATAAGTTATTCCAAAAGCTTGTTTCACAGATTGTCGTTAAATCTTCCACGACGGCTTAGATTGTTTGAGATGCATTTGAAGTAAATTGCATATTAATTGCGATTTGTATTATACCTATTTTTCTTCATTTTATTGTTTTTATCTAACAAACATCTATGACCACTTTAAATACCAGTTACTATACAATTCATGGTTTAGTGCATGAAATTGAAATATTAATTAGAAAATTATTATAATTTAAAGAAAAAAAAAAAAAGAGTAATGTAAACTGTAATGACCTTAAGAAAAAGGTAATTTTCACAAAGATAATTTTAAAAGTTATTTCAAATATTGATTAACAGATTGTCGTTAAATCTTCCACGAACCATTAGATTAAGAATATTTGTGATACATTTGAAGTAAATTGTTATTTTCTGTGATCATTTAATATTACCAAATTCATCGAATCTCGGGCAGAAATTTATGATGCTTAAAATGTGTATTTTAAAATGGCTATATTTATTACAGATCTTAATAATTCAGAACAGACTATTTATGTGCATAGTTAATTGTACAATTACATATATAAATTAAATTTCGATAACTTAAAGTAATTATAACCAATGGTTATGCCTATTTTTAGAATTGAATAGTTATCTTTCAAAAAAAAAAAAAAAAAAAAAAAAAATGAAACTCTAACTAAAATTAATTAATTTTAAACTAATGTACAGAAACATTTGTCAAATTTACCATTAAAAAAATATTTTCTGATATTTATCTTAATTTAAAATACAAACTTTAAGAATGTTACTAAAGGATATTGTTTCTAAAATGAATAAAAAATAATGAAATATTTTTGGACAATGTAAAGTGATATTGTTCCATTTGACCTTTGTCAATTACTTACTCTGGTTTTGTAATCTAATTATTCTTGGAATATTTTTTTTTCTTTCTTTCGTACCGAAAATGATAAGAGCTTTTTTGAATGTGGAATCATGAAACTGGATAAAAGATGAAAAAAAAAAAAAAAATGATTGGACAAAAGGGACAATATATTGTTTAATAAAAATTTTGCTTTCCGGGAAAATTTCGTATTTGCCTTACACAACACAATTCTTTCTGGCAAATCCTATAGAATTCTGAACACAAATGGATTATTTGCATAATACAGTACGCACAATGTAAATGTACTAACACAACACATTACATATGTACTAACACAATAGAGGCGTTTCCTTATGTTTTTCATTATGCTATCGATATCGTGTATTTGTTGTTCACTCAATGGAGCCCGGATACGAATACCAGAAAATGCGCGGATGCTTCATCCAGTGTTGTCCTGTTTAGAAGTAGATATTTTGTTTCCAAGAAAATGACCATCACTATAACTTTTAAAATACTAAACTAAATTAAACAAAAATTGGAGAATGAAATGATGGTTCAAATATCTTGAATAAGTTTGCTTGGTAACTCGATCCGCAATTTTATTTCCAAGTCACTACCAGTTGAAATTTTGTCATTATGATAACTTTTGTAATACTAAATGAATTCGCCTGAAATTTAAGTAGCGGATTTATCATTCAGATATCTCAGATAGGTTACTTCTTTTTTTTTTTTTTTTTTTTTTTTTTTTTACGATAATTGTTGAAATACTGAATTAGTTTAAATTAAATTTGGAGAGTGAACTTCTCATCGAAATATCTTGGATGCGGGGCAAATTGCTTTCGGGGGGCAAATTGCTTCTTCTTTCCAAGTTACAGCAACTTAAGACTGTCACTAGGAAATTTGTCATAACAATAACTTTTGAAACACTGCAGTGAATCGTTACAAAGTTCGTTAGTCAACTTAGGTTTCGAATATCTAGGACGAGTTTGCTGGGCAACTGGCTCTGTCATATTGTTTCCAAGTGGTAGCCACTTGAAAATTTGTTATCATGATAATTTTTAATATATTTAATCAAAGAAAACCAAATTTGAAAAAAATATTTATTATTCAATTCTCTACTATTTCGATGGACAATTTTCTCCGCAATTTCATTTTCAAGTAGCGTCCACTTGAAAACTGCCATTTGAGATTGGTATTGCATTAACTTTTGAAATACCGAATTTATTCGAACCAAAGTTGGAGAGTGCATATATCTTACAAATACCTTGGATTAGTTCACTGAGCAACTTGAGCCATAATTTTGATCTAATTGGCGGCCACTTAATTTTTCAACACGATGACTTTTGAGATTCTGAATCAATTCGAAGTAAATTGTACAGTAGACAAATCTCATAATTGCATTTGATATATGTGTTTGCCAACTTGGTCTATCATTTTGTTTCCAAGTGTCGGCCACTTGAAAATTTTAAATTCACATAAAAATGTATTTATGGACCGATTTGCTTAAAACTTAATATGAACATAGCCTAAATCAATATTTCTATCACCTCTATTAATATTTTTTAGAATTTGTAGGCATTTTGTTCCAGAATCGCGTCTACTTGATAAATATAAAGAAATCAACCTATCCTTCCGATTAAGCCGGAATGACTTTTAATATTTTGTATATATAAAGAAAAAACATGAAAATAAAAATCTAATTCTATTTTATGTAAAATGTTATTTACATAAAGGTTGATGCCTTTTGACGCATGTTTGTATGTGCATATAAAATATATATAATAATTTATAACATATTTGTTCGCCTTAGTAATTTTGTAATTTTATATCCCTTCTTCACACTTATTTAATAAAATATAAGACATATAATTCGATTAATTCATTGAAATCGTATTAAAATTTCTAATTTCTGCAGAAAATAATTAAAATACAATTATAATTTCTTCCTATTAAGGCATTACAATACAATGTTTCCATAGTTACATTTTCCACAAAATAGATCATGTTCATATGGTAACTAAATTGTATTAAGCGCTTGTAACAATGGTAACGTTGAGATGTATCTGAAATTAGCTGTCACTACAATGTTTAAACATTTGGATGGTTGTCTACTACATAATTATATATTGAAATATACTAAATAACATATATACAATTTAAGATATATATTTTAGAAATAACACTTACAAAACATTTTAAATTCAATTAAAATATTTTTTATAAAAGAGCTTACAGTGATTTTATTCTAAAGATGCAAAAAATAAAATAAAATAAAATAATAACATATTAGCAAACATACATAATATTAAACATACATTTTATTAAATTTGGTTTTGAAATGTTCAGCTGAGGAGTTTCTTTATATGAAATATTTTAAACACTTTAATAATCTACCTAACTGTTTTGTTTAAACGCTGGCTGTTAATTTACATATGTTATATAATACAGTAATTTTTTAACCTTTGTTTGAACAAGATGTTTCATGTATGAGATTTACTGGTTTCGCATATATTAGCTTAGATCTGTTTTTATATAAATAAAAATTTAAACAATTTCTCCAATGTCATTAAAATACTGAGAAATCACGTCTGTAATTGAATTAAATTCCATTATAGATTTTGTATAAATATTCACGATATGAATTATTAAATTTAAGTTTTGTAAATATCTTGGAAAAAATGAAGATTTCTTTAAATGGATATAGTTTATTTTATAAATAAATTTTATTTTATATACAAATATATATAAAATAATCTGGTGTGTCACTCACACGACATTTTCTTACCCTGAAATTTATTGATAAATGTACAGATTGGATATTAAGATAACGAGTACTGCAATATAAACTTATGTGAAAACAATTCATATCAGGCGTCAGAACAGATTTATTTTACAAATAATTCTATGTGAGTGGGGCTAACGCCTCCTCAACCCCCCCTTTTTATTATTGTATCTACATTACGTAGAATTAACAACTCGTATTAAGTTAAAATGTTTATTTAAAATGATTCAGTCAACTTTCACACTCATCATACCTTGAAATTTATCAATCTTGAACAAACATTTCAAGAAAAGATTAAACTATAAAACTTGACATCGGTATTCAGGAAGCCTCAAAACGTGTAAAAATAGAAAAACCAATTCAAAATTATTAGTTTAAAAAATATATTATTTATCAGATGGCTATGATGACTTAATTTCATTTCCTAAGCAGCTTTCCTGGCCATGGTAATATATTATAGTGAAGCGCATCCACTTACAAATGAAAAAAATAGTATGGCTTAAGTATTAGCAGCCTTGTGTATTTTCTGAAAGTTATGTACACATCACATGGTGCACATAAATATAATCCTATATTGATAATACACGGTACAACCTAAAGTACACTTCCATCAATTTACAAGTATTTTCGTATTATAATTCAATACTTTTGTGTAGCCCTGTAAGCGAACAGTGAAGGATTCCTACACCATATTCCACATGAAACATGTTTTTACACACATAAAAAATACATATATTCGTTTCATTTATTTCGCGCAGTCTAAAGATGTTAAAGTCTACTTAAGAACAATTTCCCCCATAGACGTAATATATTTCAGTTCTCTTGGGTGTCCCTGTGCACGAACCATTTGCTTGATCTCAAGGAAAATTTTAATGTAGCATCCCTATATGATACAGATTTAGAATACCAAGGTTGAATTTTCTGCTAAGTTTTGTTTTTGAGGTATGCTGATAACAGGCAGACACACAGACCAACAGACAAAAACATAATTTTTGGATTCAGGGAACCTCAAAACGTGTAAATATAACAAAAACTCAGTTTCAAAATTTGACCCAAAACAATACTTTCTGTACCTTATGGGTAAGAGAAACTAAAGGGAGAATATTTGCAGTAGAATAATGATTGCAGTTAGTTAGAACCATATTTCTTGTGAAATATAGCATTTTATTTTTAACAGTGTGCTCAGCTGACTATGCTATTTAATTACATCATGTTTCCTGTGTCAATACTGATTTATAAAGTATTTCTACAACCAACGGTCTACCAAATAAGATTACAGTATATACAGAAGACTCCCGTACAACGCGGGGAGAAGGTTGTAAGCTGAATACTACAGTATTATTTTTCAACACGACTACTTTTATATCAAGCAACCGCTTTATACAAAAATTAAATCAAGAAAACTGGAGCAGTAGATTGATATTCTAAAAATTTACTGGTGTTAAAAAATTAAAATTTTGATTTTTTTTTTTTTTTTTGCGACCCTCATGTTGCACCGAAACTTGGATCTACCATACATCTACTTTCATGGGAATTATGAATCATTAAAATTTTATTGAAACGGAACCAAGATTAAATTAAAGAGCGTGATTTAAAATATAGGGCAAAATGCGAATTTTGTGCAACAACAGACTCATGGGTCAAGATAAGACCCTAGAAAATATAGCCCCTATTATCAAAATCAACGAAACATAATTGATAAGGTAAGAAAGCATGGCACAATTGCAGAGTCTTTGACTTGAGACAAGAATGCCTTCAGCTCGATCCCCCTTCTCGGTCGAATTTTGTATTCCTTTTTATTATCAACATAATACCAATATTTGGTTCAACAGTAAATTACCAAATCATGGTAAGAGGTGAATGGAATTTTCGTGTAAATATAGAAAGTATGATACATTTTATTTTTATAGAATATTTTCTATGCTTATATATATATATATATATATATATATATGTGTGTGTATGTGTGTGTGTGTATTCAATGCCTATTGGAGTGAAAAATATTCCTTAAATAATTCGCACGATATATTAGTATTTACTATATCGTCAAACTAATATATCATATGTTGGAATAAATAGCTTTTGTCAATAAATTATATTCTGATTAGTTTTCGCGTTCTGAATTCATATAAATTTCTGCTTCTAGAACTAGAAATAGACTTTTCTGCTCTAACCAACTGGAGCGTATAATAAATCTTACGCGAATGTTAAAATTAATTATTTCATCATCATGATTGACGTTTTAATTATAATGGTAATGTTTCGTGTAAAATGCATGAAACCATTTACGATAAGGCATATTGCTAAAATATTTTTGAAAAAATATTTTAGTGTAAAAAATTCTTGAAATTCTTGAAAAAATATATTTATGTGGTTTGTCATAAATTATTAATGAGCCTTTACATGAGAAAGATACATGTTTGAGCCATTTAATTTATTATTCATAAATATGGACTAAACATAAACATAAGCAGAAATTAGTTATTTATATGGCAGTTTATTAAAAAAAAAAATAAGATTTAAAACTGAATAAATAAATAAATATAAAATAACGGTATGTTTTAAGTCTTTTTTGTAATGGAAACCAATAAAAAGAGAGAAATGCTGTTAATGCACACTTGGTGTTTCTAGTAATCTCTTAAACCATTATTAATACATTAAGGTAAAATACAAAGCAGAGATCTTCTTTTGTATTTAAAATGTAAAAATTCCGACAGAATGTTATTTTAATTATAGTTTCGAGCTTTGACATGTGGCGTTCATAGTCAATATCGCAAATCTATATATTAATTTGAAACATGTTTTTGTCTGTCTCCAATATATTGAGAGAACTACTTAATGTAAAAATTTGGTTGAGGTCTCTAAAGAAAGGTCTTGGTCTGTAGATGTGCTATGAAAAGTTAAAAAAAAAAAAAAAAGTCAATAGGTCCCCCCCCGGGGGAAACTGGTTAAAAACACGTTTACGAGATTAACTAAGCTCCAAATTACTTTACAGTGAAGAAATTGTACATATGGGGACTAGAGTCGAATACTAAAAAATAACTTCCTGCGAATTTGAAATTTTCGATTTTAAAGGGGGAAAAATTGGGAAAGCAGATTTGGAGGGGGGGAAAGGGGGAAATTAGTTTGATAAGGAAATCCGTTCTAGACCCACACATGTAGCAACTCATTTTAAAGATCTTGAAATTTCATGTCGATTGGGGATGTTCGTATACAATATAGTGCGACCCCTGGTGGTGAAAAATGGAACTAGATGATTTTGCTGTAGACCCTAAGATGTTACATCTTATTTTAAAGGTCTTGGTATTTCCTGGCCGTTGGTGATGTTCGCACAGAACACATTGCGCTCCTGGTAATGGAAAGTGCAACTAAAGGATTTTGCAGTTGATACCACCATGTGACACCTTATTTAAAAGGTCTTGGGAATCCAATGCGATCGGTGATAGAGGTCTTGAAATTTCAGATTGATTGGGGATGTTTGTATACAATAAAGTGCGCCCCTGGTGGTGAAAAATGGAACTAGGTGATTTTGTAGTAAACCCTATCATGTTATATCTTATTTTAAAGGTCTTGGTATTTCCTGACCGTTGCTGATGTTCGTAAAGAACACGCTGTGCCCCCTGGCGGGAGAAAGTGCAACTAAAAGATTTTGCAGTTGACACCACCATGTGACACCTTATTTGAAAGGTCTTGGAAATTCAAGGTGATTGGTGATGTTCGTATGCAATGCAACATACTGCGCCCCCTGGTGGAGGAAAGTGAATTTTGCAGAGTGTGCATAGCATGCCTGCTATACGGTGCTGCAGCCACAGGCGGTGGAAACACGATTCAGATGTTTGTTCGGTTCAAGATTAAATTTTAAGAATTGTTTCATGTTATAGCGACCCGCATATACGCTGCCGCAGGCAACGAGATCACGAGCCCGAGTTCCGTTCGGTTTGAGGTAATTTTTTTGTTACATATGATTATTTGTTTCGCGACCATAACAGCACAAAATGTTCAAGAAACGTATGAGTCATATAACATTGAAATATTATAAACATTTCCGAAACGTTTAAAAACGTTCAGAGTGCTTTCCGATTGGTTTAAAAAACATAGAAATGTCCGCGATCGTAGCAAAAGATCAGATACGTAACAGAAACGTTACAATCACTTAACAGATAGAAAAAGGGCGAATGTTTCAGAAAGGTATCAGATAGCATACTAAAACGTGTTACGTTTTTGAAAGATTGTAAGCTTTTTGCAACATAACTGAAATATTCTGTGCTGTATGGGGATGCTTTCATTTAAAAACAGAAATTCAAACAAAATAGAGTTAAAGATATTAAATCATACAAATTTAAAGTTCATTTAAGGTTATTATCATGGGCCCGAGCAACGCCGGTCGGATTCGTTTGGTTCCAGGTTAATTTTGGGGGATTTTTTCATGTTATTAGCAGTCGGTGTATGCACTGCCGCAGGCACCGGGGTCACAAGGCAGAGTTTCATTCGGTTTGAGGTAATTTTTTTGTTACAGCTGATTTTTTTTTTCGATGTTATTCATATATTTAAAAAATAGAAATTCAAACATAATCGAGTTAAAGGTATAAAATCATACAAATTTAAGGCTCATTTAAGATTATTTTCATGGGCCCGGTCAACGACGGTCTGGTTCGTTTGGTTCCAGATTAATTTTTGGGATTTTTTTTTATATTATTAGCGGCCAGCGTATGCACTGCCGCATGCACCGGGGTCACAAGGCAGAGTTTCGTTCGGTTCAAGGTAATTTTTTTCTTACATCTGATTATTTTTTTTCGCGATGCTTTTATTTAAAAATAGAAAAAAAACGCGTTTAGGATTTAAAATCATACAAATTTAAGTTTCATTTAAGGTTATTATCATAGGCCCGGACAAAGCCGGGCGGGTCAGCTAACATGTAGTCATAGTATTAAATGAAATAGACAATAAAAGATAGCAACTGTTTATTTGGAGTCAGTTTGACGTCACTATTGTGAGTACTTTGTAGAAAGTGGTGTCGTATATAGTATTTCTGTTTAGAAGCATTTTTTTCCGAATTTCTTTCTTTTTTTTTTTTTTTTTTTTTTTTTTTTTTTTAAGTGGAATGTCATAAATTATATTACATGTTTTAACTTGAAATACATTTAAATAATGATGCGACGATTTTTGAAACATTACGGTCAATAAAGTGACCGTCGAATTCGACGGATTCCAGCTAGTTGTGTAATTAAAGAGAAAAAAGAAAGGAAAAGAAAACTAAAATTAAAAAGAGTAGTAGCATCGTCTGTGTTCGCATAACAATTCCCTACAGTTTTAACATAATAAATTATTCCTATGGAGATATTACTTCTATAAAATTCAAAAATTCAAACTATATAACAAAATGCAACCAACATCGTTGCTTTCTTTAATCTATTTTATTTATTAAAACAATTTTTATAGATGCCACACTCAGCACATAAGCTTTAAATTTTACACATACTTTTTAAGATAGCACGCGATGATGTTTTATATAAAAATTAAATCATTAAATTCATTTTTTTTTTTTTTTTTTTTTTTTTTTTTTTTTACTTATTTTTATTTCATTGTGCACGCGCATATTTTATTTCCTAATGCAAAATTGTTAAAAGAACTTTTTTGATAGTTTTTGTTTCGATTCTGGCTATTATTAATTTTCTTTTCTTTTCTTTCTCTTTCAAAAAAAAAAAAAAAAAAAAAAAAAAAATGATTTTGTTGAAATTCTGGCAAACGCAGAATTTAGTTTAGGACGGAGGACTAATAGTTTACATATTATTATTATTATTATTATTATTATTTTCCAAATTATAACATCACTTTCAAATTATTCGATTATATTTTCGATAAATTTTCGATATATGTATAACTATCGCAAAATGAAACCGCAAAAATCCCAGATTCAGGCAAATAGTCCTCAGTCCTAAAAATATATATGAGTAAAAAGAAAACGGTAAGACGAAACACAGCTATCTCAAAAACAATAAATAGATTATAAAACTTCTTCACACACCATAAATTTTACGCCTGCACAACCGGTTTCGAAAGGACGTAGCCTTTCTTCATCAGGTGCAAAAAAAAAACACGTGCTACTATCTTGCTTTCGTTCTTTAATCCTTACGTCCTTTCGAAACCGGTTGTGATGGCTTAAAATTTATGGTGTGTGAAGAAGTCTTATAATCTATTTATCGATTGTACACCAGTTTTGAATTTAGTTTTGGTGTCTCAAAAACCTTATAAAAATCTAATATTATAATTCATTGGAAGAAATAAATAAAAATAAAAATAAATGAATAAAATAATAATAAGGTTTTTTTTTTTTTTTTTTTTTTTTTTTTTTTTAAATTTTCACGATTACTTTTATTGAATCTAAAAAGAAATATATTTATTTACATGTAAGTGATACAAAAAAATATTTTAAAATCATACATATATATATATATATATATATATATAAATTTCACATTTTTATTAATTTTTTGCTCTTTTTTTTTCTCTTTTCAATAATTTTAAAGTGAAGAGGGGTTTTTTATTTAACATTTTTTTAGCCATGTCTCTTATTCGGATAAAAAGAAAAAAAAAAAAAAAAAAACGGTTTTAGGTATATTATGTCCTGTATAATAAGTATACCAAGTTTAGTAGTTATCAGTTGAATGGTATAACTTCGTATAACGAACTAAAATTACCGACAAATAAAACGACAAATTTTCATATATATATATAAATATATATATATATATATATATATATATATATATATATATATATATATATATATATACCAGAAGGCTACGCCCGCTTCTCTGGTCACTATTTTTATATGAATCACTATAGTTAATGAATTCTCAAAATTGCACCAATTTTTATCATGCGAAAAAAAAAAAAAAAAAAAAAAGGAAAAGAAAAATGTGATTGGAAAATTGTCGCACCGGTCCTCTTTGCCCTTGGAAGCGCAGGCATTTGTGCGC
This sequence comes from Salticus scenicus, assembly GCA_963930645.1. Taxonomy (NCBI): domain Eukaryota; kingdom Metazoa; phylum Arthropoda; class Arachnida; order Araneae; family Salticidae; genus Salticus; species Salticus scenicus. Next base: position 225,969,430 of record OZ005656.1, on the reverse strand, counting down.
TACGCCCGCGCGCGCATTTATGTTCAACACTCTCAATGAATCACTATATTATCGTAAGGGAAAACATAAAAAAAATATATATATATATATCCCATCAGTGGAATAATTGGTTCGAGACAGCGCATACAAGCGCGCAAAGCTCGCATGCTCCTTCACCTACCGTCCCTGCACCTCCTAATTATTTTAGACTTAAAAAAATACTCGCCGTCGTTCTCTCGGTTTTTTAAACCTAATAATACTAATTTCCAACATTTTATCTGAATTTCCTTTTTTTTTTAACCCTGCGCCCGATCCCTTCCCGCCATTCGTAATAATTCTGCACTTTCGAAAATATCCGCAATCGATTTATCGGGCCTCAAAACCTAACAACACTAATTTTCAGCGCTTTAACTCTTATTTATATATTTTTGTCTTTTATCCCCCCTTCCCATCTATCGTTATAATTTTACAAATTCAAAAATATAAGCAATCTATTTGTAGGTAACAAAAACCTCCATGTACCAATTTAATAACCTAACAAATTCGAAAATATCCGGAATCGATATTTAAGTATCAAAAACCTCTATGTAAAAATTTTGAATGACCAAACTCTATTTTTTTTCACCTCCGTCCCCTCCTCCCGCCCCTCCTAACAACTTTACAAATTCAAAAATATCCGCAATCGATTTGTAGGTATCAAAAACCTTTATGTACCAATTTTGAACGGTCTAACTCCACTTTTATTTTTTGCCCCTCCGCTCCGCCCCCCACACCTTTCTGACCCTCCTAATAACTTTATACTTTCAAAAATATCCTCATTTAACTTGCAGGTCTCTAAAACCCATCTGTATAAATTTTGAACGGTCTAACTGTATTTCTATTTTTTTATCCCATAGCCCCCCTTTCCCGCCCCACCTGAGACGATTTCTAAAATTAAAGAAATTAGTTTTTATGTATTTATGGGAGCTATATTGTAGAGCAAAAATATCTTACACATTTTTTTTTTTTTTTTTTTTTATGTTTGCAGTATAAAGGATTATTTCAAATAACGTTTTGCCCCCTCTACTTCTGTCTTGGTGGCTGAATTCCGAAAATTCCATAATTCAATTCTTAGGTATTTGTATTAGCTATATATTAGCGCATGAATTTCACATATATCTGTTTTTCTGTTTGAGATGTATAGGAATGTGTGAAACCACGTTTTGCGCATGTGAAATAACGTTTTGCGAAATAACGTTTTGTGAAATAACGTTTGTTTGGGGACCGAAATTCTAAAATTCCAGAAATTGGTTTTTAGGTAATTAATTTACCTATATTTTAAAGCAAATATTTTACGAATGTCTGTTTTTTTCTTTGAGATATGAAGGTTTTTGAGAAATCACATTTTGCCCCCTACACTCCCTCGGGGGCGAATTTTGCAAAATCGCTTCTTAGAGGGTACTTACGCTGTATGTTCTATAATCTGTCCCAGAGTCGAGTTAGTAGCTCCAGTAGATTTTGCTGTGCGTTGAGGTTTCAGTGAGTGAGTGAGTGAGTGGAAGTATTTTTTATATGTATACTAGCCGCCTTCGGCGACCAGCTGGTTCGCGATCCCTGATACTCCGACTTTACGAAACTACCGCTCGGTCGAGCCTGCAGCGCCTTTTTCCCGTTTCAGGTCTAATAAGAGCTTATTGATATATCGTGGAAATAGTTTATTGAAATCGCAGTAAATTCCCGTGCGGTAGCGCCTTCGATGCCCTTTTCCCTTTTCAATATGTGAAACAGCCTGTTCGCTCACCATGTACCTTTGTACCATGTATCTTTGAAATTTCTGACTTTAGCTAAGGCCCGCTTGGTAGCGCCTGCGGCGCCTTATACCAGTTTTCGGACTTACAAAAACTTCATCGCTCATTAGAATTTGAAATATTGAAATTTTAAAATATTACAGCGCCATCTGGCTTTAGAAATTTCTGTAATATATTTTTCAATTCCAAATCAACAAAGCTTTCAAATAATGTATTACTTATGAAATTATTTTAATTAGTAGCTGAGATAGAAAAGAAAACCTAATCAGGACATCTTAAAACGTGTAAATCAGGTGAATCTCGAATTCCACTTTCGATAATATAAAAATGAAATTATACAAGTTAGAAGCTGAAATACAAAGATAATACAAACATTTTTTTAAAAGATTTGTGTATGACTTATCTGTGGTTTTCTCCAAAACTTGCTTAATTCCAGGCTGTATACAGTTAAAAATTATTTGTACGAAATGTGAGCGAAAATCTGAATTTGAAACTCTGTAAAATATAAAAGAATAAAAATTTTCTCGTTTTTCCGTAGTTTTCTCCGAAAGTTTCGTACAGAATTTGAACGGCTTATATCATTTTAATAGCCTGCAATAAAAATACATTAAAATATCTTTTGAATGATGTATTATGTATTATAATAATGAATATCTTTGATATATTTTAGAATCAAAATGGCTAATCTATCAAGGGCGATTAACAATTTCTATTAAAATACGTCTAAAATTTAAGAATTCCAAAACTGCTTTTTTACAACCGAATTCATAAAAAAATGGAAAAAAAAAATCAATATTATTCTGTTAAAAGTAACTTTTGGCGTCATTAACAGATGAAATAAAAATGAATTTAAATAAATATAATATGCCTATTTATTTTATTTTTAAAGCTATACTTTAAAATTTTTAACTGCATACAGGTGAGCCATAATGAATGGCAATTTTGAAGTTCTGCTTTTGATCGATTTTAAATTGAAAAAATTCAAAAACTACATTTTTTATTTCCATTACTTTGTCACGTGGGCGAAAAACGAAAAACCTTTTTTTCCCGACCGGAAGCCAGCATGTCTAGCACCTGGCACTGAAGAATCTTTGATAAATGAAATAATTAAGTGTTCTGCCTGTTGCCAAATAAATTTCATACTTTAGTTAATTTAAAAAAAAATCTAATTGCTGTAGAGATAAGCCACTTGCACTCTTAGATTCGGAAAAAAATACCCTTTCATTTGATACCAAATTCGTAACGATCGGACTAATATTTTTAATTTATTTTCCACTTTTTCTATTTTTAACTTCATTAAAATGTCTATGCTTATGCAACCGCGGTGAATTCTCAGTCATTGAGATCGCTTTTTGATTAGACTTAGGTTTACATTTTAATTAATATCTCCTCAACTAATTAAAATTTTTAAATTCTGTTTTCACTGCGCATTCGTGCAGGCTTCGGAGCACCCGTATGTGAAATTTTGTACTTATTCGTTCAATAGGGGCTGAACGTATAGATGCTCAGACAGACAGCCACACAGACGGACAGACAGACAGAGAGACAGACAGGCATCTTCCTTTATTATTATTATTATATATATATATATAAACAGGGTTGTTATAATTAAATATCGCCTATTCAGAAAAATCTAGTCCTATTTAGAGCAATTAATTCGCTCTGCGAAAATCGAAAAGGAAATATTAGTTATAATTTTCGTCAATAGGTGGCTCTGCGCTAATATCTAAGGGGAATTTTACGGATATTTCTTTCAAAAAAAAAAAAAAAATATATATATATATATATATATATATATATATATATATATATATATATATATATATATTATATATTATTATTATTATTATTATTATATATATATATAAAAAAAAGAAAAAAGAAAGAAAAAGAAAGAAGTGAAATGAGGAAAAATTGATTTCGCAGTTGGTGATTTGTTGCTGATTCATTCTATCTGTTTCGGTCAAACCAAACGAAACGCAAAAGTTGTTTCACACAAAAAGTCTGAAAAATCGCTTTAGATATTGTTACAACTCTATCTGTTGACGAATATAATTATATCAAAACCAAACAGGATTACTGTTTTAGTTAATACTAATGGAATTTTGTTTCGTTTGGATCCATAGAAACCGCTCTAAAGCTTTCTGAATGGGCGAATTTTAATTATAACATCCCTATATGTGTCTGTCTGTAGTTTTTCTGTCTGTATATGTGTCTGTCTGTATGTGCGTATGTTTTGAAAGCATTTATTTTATTTTATTTTATTTTATTTTTTATCGTGTATAACAGTGCTTTTATAAATTATTAAGTGACGCTGATAATCTTTTAACATTGAAAAATACAAGCAGATTAATTTTCTTACAGATTAATAATAATAATAATAATTTTACATCTATTTTTTTTTTTTTTAAGATGTACTTTGTGATTAGTTTTTGTTAGTAAGTAATTAAATACAATAAGTTAAAGAATTATTAATATATATATATATTCGCCACTATTAAATATTCAGTTTTTATGCACAAATTGTGCACAATCTATACTTTTTTGCAAAAAAAAGAGCAAACAATTTCTATCTGGGATATATATATATATATATATATATTCGCCACTATTCAGATGTCTAAGAATATACATATATATATACGTTTCTAAATTAAATTCAGTTCATTAAACAACCATATTTATATTCGAGAGTTAAAATAAGAAATTTCTTTTTCTTTCTCAAAAAAAAAAAAAAAAAAAGATAAAAAGGTGTTTTTTTTTTTTTTTTTTTTTTTTTTTTTTTTTTTTTTTTCCTCAGATTATGATTGTTCAAAATATTATTGTACTATTCGGTTATCCACAATACGTTTTTTCTTAAACGTTTGGCAGCAACAATAAGCCAGAATGCATTTTGGAAAATGTCCAAAATAAACGGAAGTATAACTAAAGAATGGGACATTAATCTTGAGCACTCTTTGCTTGTAAAATATGTTAAACAATTCAACAATGAGAAATGATATTTAAGAAAGTCTCACATTGAAATAATTAATACTTAAAATAAAAAAATAGACATGTATGCTTCTAGATTAATTGTCTTTTAGTACTTCTGTATAAAATATATATTTATCCAATTTTAATATTTTACAAATTTGAAATAAATTTGTATATATTTTATCTATAACAATCAAGCATTGTCCGCTTCGCTGATCACTATATTCAATTTAATTTAAAAATTAATATGAGTTATTATTATAAAAATATATTAAAAATAAATAAAATAAATAAATAAATAAATAAAAATAAAAGATTAATAAAAATCAGACAAATTCCACAATATTTCTGACATCCCCCTTCCGTTAGAAAGAAAGTAATTCATAAAATTAATTTATAGAGTGTGCTGGATACACATTCGTAACCCAGTTTAGAGCAGAGTTAGTATTAAAAACGTGTTTTTCCTCTCAAAGGGAGATATTTCGCAAGGTCACTTTCTAACGCATGTTTGGTACACATAGCTCACCCACATAACAAAACTTTGTTTTCCTGAGATAATTTTAAATGGGGAACGCGTGTTTTACCCTTGCCACTAAAAGTAATAGGGATTTTTTTTTTTTTTTAAATCAATTTTTCAAGTGTTTTAGACAAAAATTAATGAATCCATACTGTGGCGACTTCTTTTTCGCACCTGGTTCTTTTCTTCCTGTAAAATCATCTTGAGACACATTAAGACACTGATCACGCTTTGTTTATTTTTAAAGATTTTACTTTTACTTAAGGCACAAACATAAAATACATAACGAACACATAAATTAACATCAAATAAAGTATTTAAAAAAAAAAAAAAAACATATATAATGGAACGTTAGTCCATCTTGATTCACATACGCACACACGTTGCCACATTTTCGTACCAAACTTTTCAGTTCTTGTTTTGGAATACTCTCGAAATCAGAGGTGCGGCGTTCATACATACGTCGAAAAATCACCTTTCTGAAATAAATTAGAAAATAGTTGAGTCATTCCATGAAAATTAACAAAAAAAAAAAAAAAAAAAAAAAAAAAAAAAACAGCATTTCAAACCTGACCCCTTCTTATTTTTATGAAATTGGTCTCATTTACTTGTCTTATTGAGACATGAATGTATATCATTTAATTAGTCCCTATCTCTTTTAGTTTTTGATATACCTGTCTGCAAAAATGAGTAAAGTCCAATTTTCGAAATTCTTCTACTAAATATATACTATGTTTTCCCCTAATTAACTTAGCAATGTAAAATTGGCATCGTTAGTAAATTTATAATACAGGCTTTTGAATGATATATCACATGTACCGGGTGATCCAAAAGTCAGGACAAACTTTTAAAATGAATAATTCGAAAACGAATCAAAATACAAAGATACGGTTTGCACCAAACGGATGAAAAAGAAACCGGGTTTTGTGTGGCAAAGGAAAAAAATTATTTCTGTTGGCGACCAACAGATGGCGCTATAGTGTTTTATTTCACCAAAAGATGATTTACAAATGAAAAAAAAATGTTGACAACTTGCCAGTCAGCGTAATTACAGTTAATTAGTACTACTACAGTAACTGTTCAATGCCCATCATTCAGAAGTACCCCAGCAAACACAGCCGTGTCGGAAACATAACAAAATGATGTCAGATATGTCAGACTTGTCAGATGTATCGATTTTCGCGTAACATTTAGGTACCTTTTCACGATAAAAAAAAGTTATATCATTTAATCGATGTCTTTAAAATATCGAAAACATACCGACTTTATGACATGCAATTTCTGTATAAATATTTGTTATCGAAACGATAACTAAAACATGACATATTTATGACACCACACTAACCTGTCCAAAATATGATACTGATCTGATATCAGAAACATGTTAATTTTTTGACATTCTTTTTGAAGTATCGAAATGTTATCGAATGAACATCAGATATTGCTTTGCTAGCCGTAACCGCTAACTGAACCAACCGCATTGTTTGTTTACAAGCCAGAAGCGAAGCTCGTGTAGCAGTGATCTGATTTTGTTTTGTATATTTTCTTATATTTTAATCGGTTGCTAATTCATTTAGGTAAGGAATTTTCTTCTTATTATATGCTCTCATACTTCTCAAAAAAATTAAAAGAGAATATTGTATTGACTTTTTATAAAATTATAAATATGTTTGGTGTTTCATACTTACTTCAGTTAAGAATGTTTCTTCGGAAATTTGTTATTTTATGATTCGCACGTTTAGGCTTAATCTGTATGATAAATGCATTTTGATTTTAAAAAAGTCAAAGTACTCACTAATTTTAATATAAATTGGAGAATATAATTGTAATTATAAACTTTGTGATACCCTCCGGTGCTCAGTTTAAATAATATAGAAGGTAAAAAAATATTCATAGTGTTAGGCTTAGTTACTATTTTCCAAGCCAGTGTTGCATAGTTATTCTGTAAGGAAACGTATTTTCCATATCTCATAAATAATAAAAGCCAAAAGCTCCAAAATCTTAGGAGAAATAAATTGCGAGTTATTTATACCTACTATTTTAACTCGTTTGCAGAAGTAGTAAATGTAATGATTGTAGATATCGTTATCTTTTATAAATGTTGTGAGTTATTCATATCCGCATTGAATATTTTTCAGCGAATATAATAAACAATGTTCAATTATAAAATTTAAAATAAGAAAAAAACAGAAAATATTGTATTTTGAATTACAGTGATAAATAAGAATTAAGTATGAAACTAAGATTGTTCATTCAAATGGATGAACATAAACTATTCATTTATACTTTCTGAACTAAAATTGAGTTTGACAATATTCATCGTATTGAAACCTTGATAACAGATGATGGTATAGACAACATTAATAAGATAATGAGAGAATTTGTCTAAAATGTACAATATATTATGATGTGAGTTTTCAATTTTATATGTTTAGTAATATTTATAATGTGTTTGATCAGTGTCAAAACTGGCTACTCGGGGATAAGCTTAAAATTATTGTTATTGCATCGCAATATTGTAAAATTTTAAGCCAAAGATGAATTACAGCAATCTATTTGCTAGTCGTAAATAAACATTTTATTGTTATAAGTGAAATTTTAAGTCTTGTAAAAAGGCACCAGGATCTTTCATGTTTGTTTACCACATTTTTTTTTTCCAATTCTTAGATGCTGTGAAGTAAATTTTATTAACAAGGCGTGACATTGGGATGATTCTGGTAAGTTTGTCTTTTTTTTTATACTAACTTTCTTATTTATTAAAATTTCAGGCTATTTTATTTTAATCTCTCAAACCTTGTATAACAATCTATATAAATAAAGCAAAGAGTTTGCCAGGAGCACATCCGGGTTGACGACTCCTATTTTTGATTGGTCTAAATTTAACTACTTTGATGATGAGAGTTGGCCATTTTTTTAGTAAAAACTGATGATTTTTTTAAAAAGATACTGCATAGATGTTATACTTTTCAAAAGAGCTCTAGAAATTGTTCATTTTTTGTGTGAACATTATATGCATCAAGTTATTGAAGATATTACATTGCAAAATTTTCTTTTAATTAATTAAAATATGAAAAATAATATTAGTTATATATAATTTAATATTGTGTCATTTCGGCGATGAGTTGATATGGGTATCGCAATGGCATAAGTAAACATTTTGGTGAGAAACGTCTGAGCTACTTCAGTGCCAAATTTCAAATTCTGCCAAAAGGTCCAAGCTCTTTCATTCAATGATTTTACAGAATTTTTCTCAATTTTATTTTAAATATTTTTGTAATGCGAGTGGGAAAAAAAGGTAAAGCATTTTTTAAAATTTGTCTATTTATGCAAATTATCTTCATATAAAATATCCTATGCATTTTTCATTCTGTTTATTATCAAAAAGAAAATGACTAATGCAGTTTTTCATGTATTATTGACATTTCTATAAATTAAATTATCCAGTACCAAGACATTGTGGTTAAGAAGTCACTGCTGAAGTCAACGAATGCCTGAAGCGTAGTTTTTAAGCAATTTCAATGTATTTTATTTTTAGTTTTAATTAGTAGAACGGTATAAAAAATATTGATTCTTTTTAAAATTCATTTAAATGTATTGACCAGCAAAGCCTGCTAGTAATATTAAATAGATTGAAGCTGTGAAAATATTTTTTGAAATCACTCTGTTGTTTTTAAAATTAATTTTATGAATAAATTGTAATATAACATTAACTTTATTATTAGGCTAGTAAGATTTATTGTATAAGAATTTATGAAAAAATTAGTGATGTTTCTGATAAAAATGACACTCCGAGGGTATATAATAAGTAAGTTGAACTGATGGATGTTTTAAAACTTAATTTTCTTATTTTTTGATAAATTTATATGAATTTTTCATGCATGAACTTTTATCACTGTCACTTTACTTATATTATTTATTATTATTGTTGTTGTTGTTATCAATATGTTATACTGATTGCATTTTACCAAAATTTCATATAACATTATCAAAAAACAAGAAAATTAAGTTTGTAAACATCCATCAACCAGATATACTTATTATGCATCCTTGGAACACTGAGAATTTTTCATGAAATTTTAAAATTTAATCACAATAGTTTCAATATTCGTGCATAAACTTTTATTACTGTTATTTTTCTGTTTTCAATATGTTAAAAAGTTTTTGTTGTATCAAAATTTCATATAAATTTATCAAAAAAATACAAAAATTAAGTTTCAAAACATGCACTGGCTTGATATATACTTATATACCCTCGGAGCATTAAGCATTTTTCTTGAATTAATTTTAACATGAACTGTTTCCACAATCCCTGTCAAAATGAAGATTAATTTCTGAGCTACTGATAATATGAACAGTTTTTTTTATTCTTCTTGAAATCATGGGTGTTGGCACAATAGGGCAACCCCCCCCCCGCCCTCCTCCTGTAGAATTCTAATAAGCATTTTTTTTTTCCCCTTTAACTTTAAAACTATCAAACTATGCTATCAGAATTTTATTTAACCACTTCACCGACCATCCCGAGATAACTCGGGGGAAACTTAGCCTTCCACATGCTACAGTGGCCGGTGAAGTGGTTATTATTTATTATTATTATTATTTTATTATTTTCAGGCTGTGTCTGCCTTCACCCCCCCCCCCCCCTTAATTTTTTTCTGGAGATGCCACTGCTTAAGATTCGCATTAACAAGGTTCAACTGTATAAACTAATCTTCATTTTGATGAGGACTGTGGAAACAGTTCATATTAAAATTAATTCATGTTAACGAGGTGTGACTGTATATGCTTTGTTATTAAACCTTTTTTATACCACAAATGCATGTTAATTTCTGTATTTTTACCATTTAGCCACCCCTTCCTAATATATCCCGATTTTCCTGACCATTGAGGGGGAGCTTGAATGGCATTTTAGAGTAATATATTTTTCTTTAAATTCAAAATTATTCTTTTCTTATTTTTATTTGCACAAAAGTATAACTAAAATTTTCTGTAAAAAATACATTAAGGTTTTTTCTTCTTAAATATTTCATTATCATTAATCGTCTTTATACCAAATAGTTTAATTATAATGACTCTGTATTTATATATTCATAATTTTGTAGTTTGTTTATAAAATAAATATCTCTCATTAACACATTTCTTTCAATAATGCATAAAAATAATGAAATTCTCAGTACTACTCTGTATTGGCCAAATACTTAGCCCAAATTTGGACGAGTACCAGGTATATACAGAGTATATACTCTTGGTTCAGCTCTAATTAAGATTTTGAACCATAAAATGGCTCTCCAAAGATGAAATTTATCAAATTTTGTAAATTTTTTCTTCAGGTAATGTCATTAAGAAATTAATTAAAAAAAAAAAAAAATAATAAAGAAATATTAAAAAACTGTTGGTCAAATTATAAATTCAGCCCCCCCTCACAATTAATATTGTGTGTGGGTGGGGGGGGGGCTAGACTAAAGTCTTCTCAATCCTCCCATTCAATTATAATGTCTACTCCCTCTATATATGTGTATATAAATAAGACTGTTATTAATTTGCATTGAAACTTACCAATTTTAATCAAATTTTAAAAGTAGCGACCTAATACAAACTTCAAAATACCAAATTTGAATTTCCTGCAGTTATTTGTTTTGAAGTTATACTGATAACAGATACGCATCAACTGCTAAAAATTGGTTTTTCAGATTCAGTGTGCTTCAAAACATGATATTAAACAAAAAGAAAAGCCAGAGATGAAAATAGAACTAAAAAAAAAAAAAAATACTTTGTTTATAGTATGGGTAAAATAAATTAATTATCCTTCCTGAGCAGTGTTCATCTACATAGTAAAATTTAGCAAAAAGAGCAGCACATCTAATAGAAAACAATGTTTAACTTAATTTTGGATAGCCCTGTGTTTGTTTATAAACTATATGCACTTCACACTGTGCACTTAAATTTAGTTTTATATGAAAAAAAACTAATACAAAATGAAATACACTTCCAGCAATTTCGAAATATTTGTAAAGATTTAAACGCTTAATTCTCCGTCAAAAAAAAAACACTAATAATTTTTTTAGAAGCCTAATATTTAATTAATGTAGAAATATTAATTAATTTGATGTGTAGTATGTGTTTCTTAATTTTATACAGTATTAATTTATTAATTTTCAATTAATAATTAGTTAAATATCTTTTGAAATTTAAATCATGTTTATTAGTTCCACTTATTGTTACATTTTGAAATTTCTTTCCAAATTAGTAGAGGAAATATTTTTTCTACAGTTTGGGAATATTTGTCGGATATAAAAATCAGCTGCTTAAAATAAAATTACTTTGGCTCATAACAAACGTGATTTTACTGAGAGACAATTACTGTTTATATATATATATACTGTAAAAACCAGCATATGGGCTGCATTCACGTACGGGCCGCACTAATGTAATTTCGGTTCCGGAAAAATTGAATTTTGCAGAATCTCCACACCACGTGTAAGGGTCTCACTTCGAAAAATAAACTAACACCTAAAATTGCATAAAAACAAGTACTATTTATATATTCCTTACAATATTCATCATTTTAATATTGAATATATTGGAAAGGTGCACTGCTGCTTGGTTCGCCTGACAAAAAGTTGCGTTTTCTTTTGACCGAAAACAATTGTTGCCAATTCTTGCATTTTATGGTGTTTATTCAAAATTTTGTAATTATTACTTTTTATCGCCAGTTGTGTAGTGCTTTTTCAATTTATATATATATACTAGCCGCCTTCGGCGACCAGCTGGTTTGCGACCCTTGAAAAATCCGACTTTACGAAACTCCTGCTCGGTGGCGCCTGCGGCACCTTTTTCCTGTTTCAGGTCTTAACACAGCTTATTGACATAGTGTGAAAATAGTTTTATTGAAAAATTTAATTGCACTAAATTCCCGCTCGGTAGCCCCCACGGCGCACTCTTCCCGTTTCAATACCTGAAACAGTCTGTTCTCTCACCATGTTATGATCTTTCAAATTTCTCACTTTAGAAAAGTCCCGCTCGGTGGAGCAGCAAACTAAACTGATGAGTGGTGTGGAGAAGTAAGAGTTTAAAATTCTCAAGATAAGAAAACACTGCTACTCGCTCCAAACCATAATATGTTCAATGGTTGCTCGCTACATCGACGAGTAATCTAAGCATGGTGAGCTCTAGAACTCAAGAGCCTTAGTGAGCTCTGTTCTCTAACAACCACTCTCAGCCTTCCATTGAAAACTGTTGTAAGCTCGATTTCAACAGCCAATCATCTATGACTCCAGTCGCAGTATTGAGGAATACGATGAAATAGACTTGTTTATAGTCTGATGGGATCGGGAAAACTATTAGATAATGAGGAAAAATCCAGGCGTCAAAATGAAAAATCTGGTTGCAAAATACGAGTAACGACTGCTTATTTCTAACACTGATTCCAGCGCCATCTGGCGGTAGAAATTTCTGTAATCTACTGCTCGATTCCAAATCAACAAAGCTTTCAAATGATGTATTACTTACGAAATTATTTTAATTAGTAGCTGAGATACAAAAGAAAACCTAATCAGGACACCTTAAAATGTGTAAATCAGGTGAAATCTCGAATTCCACTTTCGATAATATAAAAGTACTTTAAAATATCTTTCGAATGATTAATTTAATTAGAATTTGAAATATTGAAATTTTAAAATATTACAGCGCCATCTGGTGGTAGAAATTTTTGTAATCTACTGTTCAATTCCATATCAACAAAGCTTTCAAATGATGTATTACATATGAAATTATTTTAATTAGTAGCTGAAATACAAAATAAAACCGATTCAGGAAACCTCAAAACGTGTAAATCAGGTGAAATCTCGAATTCCACTTTCGATAATATAAATGTACTTTAAAATATCTTTCGAATGATGCATTAAAAATAATATAATCATAATTAGAATTCACGGTATGCAATGATTTTATGCATAAAATAAACAAATTTATAACCCATTCAGTTTTTGAAAAAATCTTTCAATCTTTTGAGATGTGAATCGTCTAACCAAGATCTATATACAAAAAAAAAAGTAAGGAAAAAAAAAAAAAAAAAAAAAGAAAGAAAGAAATGATTTATCTCTAAAAGATTTTGAGTTATAAATTGTTTTGTGAAAAAGTCGATGTTTCGTAAACGCCAAGTTTTTTTCATCTATTAATTTAATTTTTACTTTCTGAACACTGTGTATTTTTGACATGATTACAATACTCTCCTTACTAAAGTACTGTAATCATGTTAAAAATCAAAATTTAGAGTTTGGTGTTTCAGAATGTTTCCAGGTCATCTGAACTCATCTTTAATATTCTGACGATGATGTGAGTGAACACGATAGCGTCTAAATGCTTTGTTCAAATGAACTGAAAGTTGGTACATACATTATAAGTCTGTCACTATAGCATAAAGCCTATTGATTTTGATCAATCTAGCACTTTTCTTTTTTTACAGGGACACACACACAAAAAAAAATTCTTTAACATTATGGTCTATGGGCCTAAACTTGTTAAAGTGTGATAGCGTCTAAATGCCTTATATGATTGAGCTGAAAATTTGTATGCATGGTTACAGATCACTTTCACACAAATTGTATGAATTTTAGAGAATCTTGTTTTTACAGGGGCTCAAATTATTTAAAGTGCGATAGGGTACAAAATCTCTACCAACTGAGTTGAAAATTTGTACAATTATTATAATTCACTGTTGCACAAACTGTTTAGATTTTAGTAGTCTAGCATTTGTAGCTTTTTTACAGGGACACGATGAAAATCTCTTTAATTGTAGGTAAAATAAAGTGATAAGAAAATTTTACACAAAATCAACTTTGTTTCTGTCTAAAAAAATATTGTAAGGGTAAAGAAGTCATTTACATAGTTTTTGAAAAATGAGAGGGGTAGAATTTGCTATAATATTTTCCGTTGTAAAAATTTTAATGAATTTAGGGAGAAAACATGTCTCATTTTACTTATTTAATGCAAAGTACATAAAAATCTATTTTTTCTCACTATCGCATATGGCAATTAAAACTTTAGAAGAAAAGAAAAAAAAAAAAAAAAAAAAAAAGAAAGAAAATAAAACTTATTTTCAATCGGATTTTTTTGCAACTTAAATCCTAGCAAAAAATATTAGTCATCTGGATTGCATTACTCTTTTAAATTTGTGCTTTTAAATTTTATAGTTTTTATAAATTAGAATTTTCTACCTCTCTAAAATGATTTTCTTCTTATTTTTTACTTTCCAAGCATACATTATGTAAGGGAAGTATTGCAATTGTGAAAAAATATGATATTTTTGGATTCATGGGACCCCAAATCGTGTAAATAGAACAAAAACTCACTTTTGAAAATTTGACCCCAAAACAATATTTTCTCTATTTTACAGGTAAGATAAAATAATAATTGAGTTGAAAATGTAGTTTGGAACTTAAAATGATAATTTGAATTTAAAAAGATTCTGCTAATACTACATACTTGTGCTACAACGGTACTGAGTGGAATATAAGCAGTTAAGAAAATTATATAAAAATATCTGAAGTAAATATCAAACTAAATGCATATTAAAATGTTCTGTTATTTAAAGATTATGATCTTAAAAATCTAACTTTTAAGGAATTTTTTTTATTATTTATTATAATATTATAAAAGTAAATAACCAATCCTTTAAATGACCACCTCCCTCAAAATAATAAATAAAACAACCCTTTTTATTTTAACAATGAATGTGCGATATTAAATAATTTCTATAATATATGAAAAAAAGAAAAATGTGGTTGATTTAAACTAAAATTAATTGGGTTGATAAAGCAGTTTGGAAATCAAACTGATAACTTGAATTTAATAAAAAGATTCTGCGAATACAACACTGAGCTACAAATTGTTACAATGGGGCTCAGTGGAATATAAGCAATTCCATTTATAAGCAAGTTTATAAAATATATTTCCAGTAACCATTACACTAAATGCATATTAAAATGTTCTGCTACTTAAAGTCACAAATTCACTTTATTTATTAACAATATGTTGGCGAATAATGAAATAATAAACAATAACAATCGAGAATTCATAATGTCAAACGCATAGTCAAGTGGACTAAATTTTGCTTTTTGCCCCGGATGCATTCGTTTAGCACACGGCTGACCGCCAGCACAGCTCTCCTGTTACAGTGGAGCTCAGTGGAGTTAACACTGCAATAGCATGGTGCTTCGTACAACCTCTTGGGAGACAATGTGATGTTGGTGTGAAGGGTGTTTTTTTTTTTTTTTTTTTTTTTTTTTTTTCAGAACACTGGTTGGTAAGACAGTAGAAAACAAAATCTTATTTGTGTTTTATATTTCATTTTTTTTTTTTTTTCCTTCTGAAAAGTGAAAGCTGAACTTTTTTGTTCCTATTTTATATTAAATGCACTAATTATTTATATTTTTCTTAATATTTCTCTAGGGTTTCTTCTTCACCTACAAATATGGACAAAGTGCTATTGGCAGAGAACGTGACTGAATGAAGCAAAATTTTAAATTATGTGAATGTATTATTTTGTGCGATTTAAAAAATAAAAAATAAAATAAATACTATGGAAATAATTTTTTTTAATTTTGTGTCCTTTAACTGATTCTTTATCATAGTGAAATTTTGTAGAATTCTTTTAGTTTTACAAATAAAGAGTTATATAAATAAAGGCCGTAATATATCTTGAATACTGCAGTCAATTGAGTTCAAATTTGGTAAGTATATTATATATCATGGTTGATTTTACAAAAATAAGTGTCTTTTAAGTTGTAGACCTGTAAATTAACTGTTGTACTTCATCTCAATATAGTATTTCTAATATGGGGACCTTTTCAGGCCACAATACAATATGGACTTTTTAGAATGCTTTTTTATTCAGCCGGGTTGTCTGTCAT
This sequence comes from Salticus scenicus, assembly GCA_963930645.1. Classification (NCBI taxonomy): domain Eukaryota; kingdom Metazoa; phylum Arthropoda; class Arachnida; order Araneae; family Salticidae; genus Salticus; species Salticus scenicus. The sequence continues at coordinate 225,953,267 of OZ005656.1, read as the reverse complement.
TGAGCCACTTTTCTGGTATATTTTGAGCCTAACGAAGCAAAAATGTAACGAAAGCGGTTTCACCTGTGAACATCGTGATTGTGAGGCAAAAGCGCTGGGCTATGAATCCAAAAGTCGTGAGTTCGAACCCACTCGAGGGCGAGTGTTTAAAAATGTTTTTTGTATAATTCTAAATTGTTTATTGCTAATTAAAAAGAATGCTTTTTTATCGGCATCCTAAAAAGTAGTAAATAAGGCAAAATTTTCTGTACTCAAACCAATTAATAGATAAAAAGCATTCATTGATGACTAAATCCTATAACACATTTTGTCATCAATGAATGCTTTTTATCTTTTAATTTGTTTGAGTACAGAAAATTTTGCCTTATATTGAGCTAGGTTGTCTTTCTTTCTGCCGGCGTGTCATCGAGCCACTTTTCTGCTATATTTTGACTTTAGGGTCATCCCTATGAATATGAGGGGCTAGCTTTTAAGTTACAAGTAAAAAAAAAAAATAATAATAATAATAAAAAAGCTTTTTTAATCAGCGTCCTAAAAAGTAGTAAATAAGGAAAAATTTTCTGTACTCAAACTAATTAAAAGATAAAAAGCATTCATTGATGACTACATTCTACTATATAATAACACACTTTATCATCAATGAATGCTTTTTACCTTTTAATTGGTTTGAGTACAGAAAATTTTGTCTTATTTACTACTTTTTTAGGACACTGATAAAGTTTCTTTTTCAGAATCTTTTTTTTTTTTAGATTATTTTTTTTTCCCTGCTCATTTATAAGATTTAATCCTTCAAAAAATTACATTGGTTGCACCAGTAACAATTGTTATCTTTCAAATATGGCTAACAAGTTTATTTTTATAAGAAATATTCATAAATTTACTAAAATAAATATTGTCATTTCCACATGAAATAAAAATACACTTCACTAGATCCTAATTTGCTTTTTCACAAATAAACAACCCTCGCACCCAATCTCTGCAGAAGGTAAGGACAGGGAAAAAAAAAAAAAGTTTTTGCCTGAAAATTCTTATAAATTTGTAGCATCACATATTTATTTTATCCTTCGTTTTTTTTTTTTTTTCTCAATAATCTAAGAATTTGAAACAAAAAATTATTAAATAATTCTCTGTTAAACCAATGTATCTGGTGTTGCAAATTAGGAGCCGCAACATGCGAATTGCATTTCAAAAAAACTTATTTTGTGTAAAAATCAAGCTGTGAAACATGATCTTTTTGTACAAAGGTTGAAGGAAGAAAATTACCCCCCAAAAAAATGAAGAAAATGGAAAATTTTAATTGCTGACTTTAAATTGTTTTTGGAAACTTCTGCTGAAGAAAAATTCAATGTTTTTTCTGTGAGTGACAAGAAAACCAGAATACAAAGGAATTCATGGTAAGTATCTCCTATAGCAAACTGTCTGGCAAGCGTGCTAGGCATAGATGTGAGTGGCATGCAGTGTCTTGATTCAGCATCTACATCTCATGGTAGACTTAGGGCTTCAATAGTGCTGTGCTTTATAGAATGGTTTAGGTAAACAATGTAATAAAGTATTAAAGTTGGTTGACTACACAAAGGTCATACGATTTGGAAGAGTGAGGGTCTTTCTAAATGGTTTTATCCTGTATTTAATCGAATTTCAGAAAAAAACTCAGAAAACTTACAGCAAAGTTGTTAAACACAGATTGGAATCAAATCCAGTATTTCCTGTCTACCAACTTCAAGAGCAGAACCTCTTTGTCATGTGGGAAGCAAAACTTCAAGGATAATGTCAAAAATTTTATTGCGAATAATGCAATTAAAACTAAAAAAAAAAAAAAAAACTGCTGAGTAGGTGCATTGAATAGATTGTTTTATTTTGAGAATTTTTACAGTGTAAAATAATTATAAATCAGTGAAATCATCTAGAGAAATTTTGTGCTTAACCCTTGTGCACAATTTTACTGTCAGTTCTCCCAAAAAACACAAAATTTGACAATTATAAAATAATTGAAATAGACGTTAAATGTGATGTCAAACAGTTTAGCAACAGCTGTTATGATTCAGGATTTTTTATGTATAAGTAGCATGAATAAGAATCAATTAAGAGTAGACAATCAAAACTTATTTGCAATTCAATAAAAAATTTGCATAAAACATTAAAACAAATCAGTAATGAAATTTTATCTAAATGTATTATAAAAGTATTTTCCCTTAAATTAATCATTTATTTTATCTTAAAAAATTAACAAATTTTTTCTTGTTAAAAACTTAAAAAAAAAAAAAAAAAATGTTTTTGCTGAAAAATTCTGTAATGTATTAAATATATTTTTTTAATTAATAATTTAATTAAAAATGTAAACAATTTTTAGTTCAAATTAAAAAAGAAAACCTTGCTGAGACTCGTCTCAATACCTCCCACACATAAATCAAACACTCAAATACTACACCCCACTTTCCTGTACTGTGTGTTTCATTTGTTCTCATAGCGACAGATGAAACTTTTTCTAGGGTCATATCTAATCTTGACCTGTTAAAAGGGGGGGGGGTTACAATTTTTACACTCTACCCTATTTTATATTGCACTAACCAACAATAATTTTTGATTTAAAATCATAAGTCACATTGGAAGGGGGGGGGGATGGATTGTTTCTAAGCTTGTTTGTCCTCTGATGTAATATTCCTCTCTTTCAGTAGTGAAGACTTAGTGTGTAACAAAAGAACTGCAAACATTCCGTAGCATTATTCACAAGAAATCTCTGTATAATACTAAATTGTGGTTTAAATAAATTGAGAGTGATTTTCTGGTGGAGAATGCTGTGCAATGATCTGGAATATCGGAAACACTGCATACTAACACATATATAAATATGCCTTTTATGAAAAATTTTTTATGGACTGTTCAAATTTAAAGAAGAATAATTAATAATAAAAATAAAACTTATAAAAGGTTTTTTTTTTTTTTTTTTTTTTTTTTTTTTTAAGAAGAATTTATATCTAATAATATACTAAAATCAAAATAATTTATCAAAGAATTTCTTTTTGAAGAAAATAAAAATGCTTTGATAGATCTATTTATATATATATATATTAGTGGATAAACTCAAAGCTTTAATTAGTTGCTTTTTAAATACAATTAAGATTGTCCATAACAGAATTTTTAAAATGGATTTACTTTTAATAATTCTTAGTTTTGATTTAGTAAATCATTCAAATGGGACTACTTAAAATTAAAAAAAAAAAAAAAAAAAAAAAAAAAAAGTAATTACATGCCATAATGAAATATACATATATATATATATTTAATTTAAATTATGGTTTTCTTTAATTGTCAATTGCGAAAATAATAATTTTTTGAAACTTTTAAGTAAAAATATTTTTAAACTGCTGATTTTTATTTAATTTATTTTTGTCAGAGTTACCACCATTTGACTGTACCGTTAAAATATAGTTAAATATATATATATATATTTTAAAGAAAAGAAATCGATACTTGTAAAAATAATTATTTTGTGTTTATGTATAGAAAATATTAAAATTTTGCGTATTAAAATTGACAGGAAACGCCGACTTTCGAATAACTGTCGGTAGCTTGGCACAAGTCCGATATGTAACATATATGCGTCAAAAATAAGCATCGAAATGGCAACATAAAGGTATCGATAAAGTGTCGTTTTTTTAACATTTTTGTATCGGAGCTATCGGTGGCGTTCGTATCTGTATCAGATACGCGATGCCGGACCGACACCTATTCCCGTATCGCTACGGGTATCGATTTCGCGGACAGTTTCGACACAGAAAAGTTACGAATCGCTGGCATCATAATGATACCTTTCATGTTTGTCGTAAGATATCATTTTGGTGTCAATATGATTGTTCTGTGTTTGCTGGGACAGCTGTGAGATGATTCACCACATCGTTCACAGCAATTAGTAGCATTTCTTGCGTTATGGCAGACACATTTTGGCGGATGGCATCTTTCTGTGCTGCTAGTGATGCCAGTTGGTCGCGGTACACTTTTGACTTCCAAGTATCCCCACAGCCAAAAGTCACTGGGTGCCAGATCGGGAGATCTTGGAGGCCATGCGTGATTAAAATAGCGACTGAAAATGCGATATTTCGATGCATATAAGCGTCGACTACCATTACCTGCTGTAGTTGCTCATTTTTATATCGTTTGTTGCTTTGCATAATCCTACATCAGAAATACGACAGCGCCATCTGTTGGTCACCAACAGAACTATTTTTTTTCTTTGCCACACAAAACCCGACTTCTTTTCCATCCGTTTGGTGCAAACCGTATCTTTGTATCTTGATTCGTCTTCGAATTATTCATTTTTAAAGTTTGTCCTGACTTTTGGATCACCCTGTATATATTTTTTTAAATTTTTCATTTTTAGGTCAAACATTTTGACATTTGACTTTCCATATCTAATAATGTACATATTTAAATTTATTTTAAAAATTATATGTTATTATTACGCTTATTAATATATATAATGACCCTCATCTGTCATGAACCGTTTCGGTTAATACCGCTTTAAAACAGAAACTTTTGGCAGCCATTTTTTCCCCCGTTTGTTTAATTCAACTTAGGAAACATACATATCATTTTCATACATGTTTTGTATCGCGCATATTCTTATTTATTTCCTATAAAACCTTGAAAAACTATTCAATTGTAATGTTTAAATGTCTAAATTAAATATAACGGATCACTTGCTATTATAAACATGAACCTATAAATATAATTATGTAACTTCATGATTATAAACAATGTAATACCAAATAAAAACAAACCAAAACTGTTGCCATTCAGAAAATACAAATTCCAAATGGACTACTTTTTAATTCCAAAGCTTTTAATTTTTTTATCAAACTTCATTGTTTGTTTACATTGTAAGGTTTGATTGGCGTCGAGTTTAGTACGTCAATGCCGCCAGTTGATTTTAGTTTTTAAATAAGTGTAAAATAATAGTTGGGATAGAATGTTTGGTTGGGCAAGCAAAAGTCACCAGTTGAAATGAGTATTGAAAGTAGAGTAGTCTAAGGTGATAATGTCGAGTCAAGGTAAAATGTTCGGTTGAGAATGAGAAAGTCCCTAGCTGGATCCTGAATATTTTGGCGATGTTGTGGGTGAGATAGCTGGTTGGAGGTATCGAGTAGAGGTGAATTTGGGTTAGCATGGAGTGTCTGTAGTTATTGGATAGTTAGTTAGAAAATTTGAAAACAGGATCTACGATAGTCTTAAAAAAGAGTATTTTGGTAAAAAGAATTGAATCGTTTTTTTTATTATGAAGACTTAAAATACGAAAGCGAAGTGATGACGTCACTTGCCGTTCGTGGATACAAGAAAAATATTTCCTTTGTTAAACGCCCAATGGATTTTTCGTAAAAAAATTATTAGAAATCGAGGGAAATTATTTCCCGGTTTGGTATCCCCATATTTAGGTTTAGATATGTATTAGTTATCATGTGCATGCGTTAGATTAAGTTGTTTTTGTTCTAAAATTGATAAAATTTGAATTTTAAATTTCAAAACTCTAGATAAAAAAAAAAAAAAAAAAAAAAAAAAAAAAAACTTCCATATTCCATTAAAAACATAAACATTTCATTTCAAAGGATGATATTTACACAATAAATATCCAACTAATATACTAATTAAAAGGAAAACGATAAATATTCTATCATAATTTGAAGTGAAATTTGTTTTATAATGTCTAAATAAAGTATCTGATATAAGATACTTATATGTTGCAGCGGAATAGATTTGATATCGGTCATACTTGGCAGAAATATATATATATATATATATATATATATATATATATATATATATATATATATATATATATATCGCCAAATTACCTGGCGAATATAATTTAATTCCTTTCAAAAATCATGGTTATTTTAAAAACTTATATTAAGAGAATAATGAATAATATGAAACAATATTTCGCACAATACATATTACGAAAATATACATCTGGCATGTATATTTTCGTAGTATGTTTTTGATCGCCAAATACAAAAACGCCAAGGACAACAGAGTTTTAAAATTTAAAATTTAAATTTTGTTAATTTGACAGCAAAATAACTCAATCTAACACATGCACATAATAACTAATACATATATATACCCAAATAGGGGGATTAAAATCGGGAAATAATTTTCCTCGATATTTAATAAATTTTTACAAAAAATCCAATGGGCGAATAACATAGGAAATCATTTTCTTGCATCCATGGACGGTCAGTGGCGTCACACTTCGCTTGCGTATAGAGCACTTAATGGAACACTGGGATGTGTTGTTGCTGTTGTTTTGTCGGGCCTATATTTTTTGTCAACCAGCAGTTTTTTTATTGTCATTCATATTTATTGATCGGGTAGAATTTTTTTTTTAAATATCAGAACGAAAATTATAAAATATTGAAACACATTTGATTTATAAACAAAAATTGAAAATACATTTAAATGATCACGTGGTAACCATCATGATCTAAACATTGTTTTCCTGATTTATCTTTCACATTCCGTTATTTTTGACGGGGTCATATACTAGTTGTAATAATTACTGAAAGTTTCAACATGGTACTGAGTTATACATTAGAATGCAATTCTACCAGTATTTCTATATTAACATAACGTACATTTTACAAAAAAAATGGCCGTCCCATGTAGAAACTTACACTGATTATAGATAAAAAGGTAAAAATAACATATATCTTATATATATATATATATATATATATATATATATATATAGTACCCGACGCTCACTAAAATCATATTCGTTCTGAGCCAATGTGGTTTTATTAAGCGGCTAATTTTTTATATCTGGGGAACGTTTCTGCATTCTAGAAAATTTTATTACTTCTCTGAATTCGGAAAGAAATTTCAAAATGCATTGACTAATGGAATTAATAAACAATACTAATTTTTCACAAACAATTAATTGTTCCTTCAAAATAAATATATTAAACATATTGCAAGTTCCGTTGCAATTTTATTGAAAGCAAAGCATCCTTAGTTCGCCAAAAGAACAATTTTTTTTTTTTTTTTTTTTTTTTTTTTTTTTTTTTTTTCCCATTTAAACATTTTGCTTCTTAGTTATTTTAAAAAAAGAACTAGAAATTTTCTTTTAGTAATAATAATAATAATGAAAAAAAAATAATAAAAAAATTCACTTGCGATTTAAATCAAATTTGTAGTTTACTATCGCGCTTTGAATAAAACGTTTTTTGAAATTGTTACTAAAGCAGGTGATCGGGTGCGCTTAATTTGTAACTATGCTGTAAGTGTAAAATTTTCAACAAAGAGAGATGATAAAGGGATTGCTGTTTTTTTTTTTTTTTTTTTTTTTTTTTTTTTTTTGTAAAATAACAATTTACAGTGTAAATGAAAAAAATATGGTTAGCGTGCATAAATTACATTTCTGTTGATAAAGATTTTTTTTTTTTTTTTTTATTTATTTACTAACCGGCGTTACTGATTTTATTAAGCGGCAGTTTTAAAAGTAGTTTGTATTGTTTTGATTCAGGTCTCATCAGATTAAGCGGCTGTTTTTATTAACCAGCAAATTTATTGAGTGGTGCTTACTGTAAATGCAAATTAATATTGTCAAATTCAATGCCTCAAAACTGAATTTTAATATAATTATTATTAATAAGCTTATATCAGTTAACAACGGCATTAAATGTAATCTATAACTTTCAATATTGAAGGAAATGTTTGAGAATAATTAAAAAAAAAAAAAAAAAAATAGATAAATAGATAAATAGAAAAATCCCAAATCTTGTTATTTTAATTATAAATTTAAAGACTATAAAGTTAATTATATGAGTTAATTTACTTTACAGAAATCTTAATGAAATTGAAATATGTCATAAAGTTCTACTATCAGATGATCGCTATTAAAAATGGAGTAAATATCATAACTGGTTTGTATACAGGGACACCCAAAATTATTCCAAAGCATTGCGTTCAACGAGAGGTATTTCTAAAAAACAGATTTTACAACTTTACTTCGCACAAATCTTAATGAAATTAAAATTTGTTATTCATATACACACAAGTATGATTACCATTATATTTACAGGGCCAGACAAAAACACCCATTTAATTTAAGGTGATTCTTTACTCATCGTCTCCGAAAGGTGAACCCTATGTTATTCTACGGGAAATTTTGCCTCGTTATGATTCACTAACTAATACATACTTTTAATTTCCGTTTTTACATTCAGAAAATTCCCAATTGCTAAACTGTTTATCGTTTTTAGCAATTTTAATTTTATTTTTTTATTTTTTTAAGATTTCATTTTTAAGCTCCAAAATGCAATTTCACATTGTCAAAACTCGTATTTTACAACCTCAAATAAAACATAAAAAAAAAAAAAAAAAAAAAAAAAAAAAAAATTAGAAACGATAAACTGTTTAACAGTTGTAATTTTTCTGAATGTGAAAACGGAATTTAAAAACAAGTATTAGTTAGTTCGTTATAACGGAGCAAAATTCTCCATAGAATAACATTCGTTATGGTTTCGTGGACGGAAAGAAGACTCTCTAGTCTTCTTAAAGGCTATTTTTGAAAATTTGTTGAAATTGCATTTTCATTTGAATTGAACTTTTTATCACTTTTTTTAACACGCTTTTATTAGCTTCACCTGTATATATGTATGTTTGTTTGTAACCACTCTGGGAGCAAACAAAAAATCTATATTGTAAAAAAAAACACTTTTCGGAAGCGAACGCCGTGGCTGAGAGGTAAAGAGCCGAGCTACGAACCTAAAAGTCTATCGTTGGAGCCCAGTCAGGGGAGCTTTTATAAAAATGCTTTTTGTTTAATTCTAAACTATTTTAATGAAAGATTTAAATGTTATGGTGTGTCACTCGCACGCTTTTCTCTTACCCTGTATTTTAATACTAAGATAGATATTTTCTGCTTTTTGGTTCACATTTCTATGAAAGCGTGTTCTTTAATTTTTTAAAACTATAACATTATTTTTTTTAAACTGTGAATACGATATCAGTTTGTGCTGACGGGCATTCCATTTTTCTACTTTACCGTCGGCCTATGTCCATAGACCTTAAATATTTTCAGATTTTTTTTAAATGATATATAATTATATAACATTCAAGTGTACTGTTTAAAATGGCTTTAATAAATTCCAATGCATTGCATTTTAGACAAACATTTTTATAAATCACATTTAAATAACGTTCTACTGTGAAAAAACAAATGAATTTGACATTTATTGTTAAAATGCTAGAATAATGTTATTATTATTATTATTATTATTATTATTATTATTATTATTATTATTACTACATGATATGGTTTATTTTCAGATTTACAGGATAAGCAAAAATATGTAGGTACATCAAAGGCTGCATTTACATTTGGTATAAGCAATTTTAACACTTAACAATGTTTAAGAGTGATTATGAATACAGTTAGTCTGTTTGTATGATTTTCAGTACTTATGTCTGTTTGTTGTATCATAACGTAGGCAAAGAACATAGAAAGATATACAGCAATCATTTACAGTTGGAATGAGTTAATAATGAATGCGTACAGAGTGATGTTTTTGTTCTTGTTTATGTATATATATATAAATTGTTGCCAAAATTATTACTACTTTAAATTAATACAATTATTCAGCGTATGAATTGTTATTAAATTTTATTAGATTAACATTTTAAGAAATAAATGAAAATAAATTCAATAAATTCACTATGATTTTTTCAGTGTTTCTATCACAAGCCAATTAAGAGAAAGATTTTATTAATTTAAAAATATAAATTAATAAAAACACGCTTTAATGAAAATATAAATAAAAAATGCGATATTTAATCTCGTTGACAAAACAATAGAAATTTTCTTCAGTACTTTAAAATCACATTTATCACTGACAAACTTTAAAGCTACCGACATTCTTCATATGGAAGTCTTTCATTCTTCACTTCCGAAGGAGTGAGCTTAACATGACAAGTAACAATATTGCGTTTGAAGTGTGCAATGGGGAGTAGAGAACGAATGATTTATAATCTTTATTTGGAAAGTTGAAATAAAATGCTGGCAAAAATGAGGTATCATTAGAGAATGTTGTTTAGATTTTCACAAAATTTATTTATAATCAGTAGAATTTTTAATATGAATAAATGCTCATAAATAAGCAAAGATAAAACAGATGATCATGCATTAAAAGTTTTATTAGTTGTTTACTAATGACAATTATTACATTCTATAAATTTTATGTGCCACTCCTTACGTCTATTACACCAACACCAACAGCAGCATCAGTAGCATTAGTAGAAAAAACAATGGAATCATAATTGACATAACAAACAACAACAGTAACAATAAGAATATTTATGTTAATAAAAATTATACTTATTTTTAAGAATAGCCTACAACATCCAGCATTGATGCATTTCAATTTAAAATTTCTCTATTTTAAGTCGGAAGATTTAAAGAAAGTACCAAGAAGTGATAACATATTAACCGAAAACAAAGTAACCAAAATCAATCAGAAATTAACGAAATTTTTTTTATAATAATCATTATATTTTTTAGCAATTTTTTATGACTCCCAGACTTGCTGTTTATGCGAAGTCATTTATATGGCTCTAATGAAAGTTTTAGTTATGCATTATATCTATGAATCAAAACGGAAAAATCAAAGCATGCACCGAGAAAAAAATTCTGTGACTAGCATCTAGAAAGTAAATTGTGACTGTAATAAAAATAATTCCGTATCATCTTTATAATTTTTTTTTACCCTTTCAAAGCGAGTTCTAGAAAGCGAGTTCAGAATTCTGGAGCGCCTTCTATATTATCGAGGGGTCAAACTTATTTACACACCTCTGCAAGTAAATTTGAATTCAAAAGGTTAGTTTTAGCAACTATAATTTGAATTTATGACTTAATTATGGGAAAACAAGTGAGTTTTATAGTAGTGCAATTAATTCAGAATATTCATGATATTGTTTCACCATCTAGAATGTTATAAACTGTAAATTCTTGATCATTGGTCATCTTGATCATTTATTGGTTTACCTTAAACGCAATGACTTGGAAATTTTCTATTTCTAGTTTAGGGTAAAACTGCTTTCAAAAAAAAAAAAAATCGAGGTTTGATACCATTTTTGCTGATTCTTACGTGAAATGATTTTCTGAATCCGAATATGACTATTCTGTTGTGTAAATTTGCTGACTTTTCTTTTGATGTTTGCGATGTTGAGACGAGAGAACGTCACCACAGTTGGTTCGAAAATAAGATGTATCCAGCAAAGTGTAAAGTTTGGGCGGTTAAATCGCTTCGAAACCAGTGACTCGGCGAAAGTTTTGGTCGAATTAATTTTGTGTCGACATAGTGCTGCAACGAACGAATTAAGTTGTGAGAGGTAGATGTATTGGAAGTGATTTTGAAAGCTTTATTAAAATGAAGAGAAAGGAAGTTTGTAGAAAGTACCATAAGATGGAGATTGTTTTGGTGTGTATAACAGTGATGTGTGAAGAGGAGTGTAGGAGAGTAATGTTCATGATGATAGTTCTTATGCGAGTGTAAAGTAATGGTAGAGACGTGTAGCGTTGTAGAATAAAGTAAGAGAAGAATCTGTCGCGCTAAGGGAATCCTGCCGACGGTTCTTGGGTGAGAATAGTTCAATGGTCGACAGAGAGCAGCCGTCGACAAGATCAGTTTTGGTGAGCTTTTATTTACCAGTATTTTACGCTTTGTTGAAGTTATCCCCTGAGGTCATTTGAGAGTTAAAATTGAGTAATCCCAACACCAGCCTTGATTTTGAACGTTAAATAAACTTTACTCTTTTGTATTTAACTTTGTCTCGAGCTCCTCTTATTATCTAATTAAGTAATTAAGTTAATCTTTAAGATTAAGATTGAGGAATTTAGAATATGGCTGACACTTATTCATCACATGTTATGATTATCTTTTGTTGTTTAGGATTTATGGAACAAGGTTTTCTTTCATTATCCGTGGGATATTCTCTTGCACAAGTATAAAATTTAAATGTAGATAAATATTATAAAATTTTCTAGTTTGTCTCTGGATTAAAAAGAAGAACATTTAAAAAAAATTAATGACTTTTAAATTGATAATTTTAATTATTTTATATCTAGAAAATACATGAAACAATGTATTTTTAATAATATTATTAGTTATATTATCTTTGATAATATTATTAGTATGTACAGAAAACATTCTTCTTTCAAAGAAAAGTCTATACAAATATGCTAATTCATATGCGATGAGCAATAAATCAGTTTTCTAAAGTTTTTATTTATTTATTAATTTTTATTATTAAGAAATAAAAATCTTATTAAGTTAATTTTAACTTTTTATTAAAAAATCTTATCTCAGAAAATTTGTTTCAGATTTGTTTTATATTATATCAATCTCTCGAGAAATCTACAACTTTTTACGAAACATTTCTTTTAATAACGAACAAAATAGGATTGCCTTGAGAAAATATTTCAGCAGTTCCTCTTCAAGGTTGAAGTTTTCTTGTTTTAGGAGCATAACAAAGGCAATTTTTCACAGTTATTTCTCCTTCTATGCGCTATTATTTCTACATTTTTTTTAGAATTATTCAGCATAAATAAAAAAAAATACTTTCTTTATCCATTTTAATGAGTAAACGAGAAAACTGCGTTAATTTTTTGAAGTCAATAAAAATATCATTAATAAATAATCTTTATGTATTTCTGTACACTATTATTTTTTGGAAAAAAAAAAAAAAAAAAAAAAAAAAAAAACTATAGGAATTCAATATGTTCCGTACTACGAATGGTTATGTTCAGTGTAAGAATTATTTAACGGATAAATTGAAAATTAAAGCATTCTATATATATATATATATATATATATATATATATATATATATATATATGTTTCTTGTGAAATAACATTGTGTGATTATTTTTATTAAGAAAAATTGATACGGTATAAATAAAGAATATAAATACATTGTTTTTATTCAATTTTTTCTCAATGTGTTGCTTTCTGTGTTTGTAATTACATACTGTTTGATCTCAAAGTAATTTAAATCGATTTTTTTCTAAATTAAATTCATATTTTTAAACTACAGTATATTTCAATATAATTTTTTGTTTCTATTGAGTCTGAAAAATGTATTATTTCATAAGAATATGTAAAATTATTTCAAATCGCTCTTTCTGACAATTCGTTCTCATTCTATAAAACAACCGAATTTTTTATAATATATAAAGAAACTTTTCTGAAATAGTGGCGTAGATAATGTAGATAATGATTTATGTGTACATAATTATATACCATTTGATGTTAAAGCAATTTTAACTTAAGTTTTTGTTTAATAAATTCATATTTTTAAGCTATAATATATTTCAATATAATTTTTGTTTCTCTTGATTCGGCAAATTCAATTACTTCATACATAAATAATTAATTCAAACGACTTTTTCTGACAAGCTGTTCTCTTTCTATTAAATGACCAAATTTTCGATAGAAAACAATGTTAGTGTAGATAATCAGAAGCGTTTGTGGCTATTTTTATATAAATGTGCAGCTAAAATACTTTATGTACACGAACTAGCATAAAAAAAGGAGATTTCATCAACACCTGTCACAGATTTAATAAACTGGATAGTTTATGCAGTTAGTAACACATAGAACATCTATGATTAAATTTTAACTTTTCTTATATTATGATTAATAAATTATGTGATCGTTACGCATACTTTACATAGAATCAATAAATAGCTTTTAATTGTCTGTAAATGATAAATGATAAGTTTTGTTCTCGATATAATTAGTTATTTATAGTTTAAACATTAATAATACATTATTGATTCACAATCACTTTTGCCGCGTATTCTCTCCAAATGCTTTTTATGCTTACGACTACGTTGACATATTTCAAATAGTTGGAAATTCAATACCACTGACTGTGTAGGTGATGTGTTTTTAATAAAGTCTAACCTCTATAAAGTAATTCATGTGTTTAGCTTTGCAAATTATTGCTCTAATACTAAAGTATCAAAATTTTCAAATTTGCTTTCGAAGAAAAAATAAAATTTAGGTTTTTGTAGCTTTAGACTGGTGGTGTCACTGTCACATTAAACAAATCTGAAATCTTGTGAGCATATCTTAATAGCCTATTTGGTTTCATGTATGATGTAAAATAGAGCAATTATATTGGTTTCTCTAGCGAAAAGGAGTGACGTTTGTCAATGATAGAGTTTCTGTAAGGCCCGAGTTACTTCAATTGCCCTAAAATCCATCGACGTTACGAGAGGTACCAAATGGTAGGCGTGTGATAGTACATTAAATAGATCGCATGATTCAAACACATAAAGAAAAAAAAAGAAGAAGAAAAGAAAAATTATCACGTATAAGAAGTCGTTTCAAAAACGTTTTCCAACTATAATGCAGCAAAGTAATATTATAAACATTAGGACATTTGACACGACTCAATAAATAGCACATCTTAATAGTTTAATTCGTTTTTTTTTTTTTTTTTTTTTTTTTTTGTTTTTTTTTTTTTTCAAAGGAAAGTAATGTTCCTGTAATTTTATTCGATAAAGAGTGCTGCATAGGCTAATTAGGAGACCATCCCATAGTGGAATCATAAAAAAAAAAGTCATAGCAAGCATTAATCGAAAAAACATACATAAATATGTTTTTGGACGCAAAAAGCAATAACCCTCGTAAGCTGGTTTTCGAGCTATAAATTCCGAAAATTTGCTAATAACCGGCTCAGCCACGCTTGAATCAAGAACACTACGCCGTACTAAAATAATGAATGCAAACCAAAACAAGAAGGCTTGGAAATAGTATAGTCAATTTTGTTCTTTGATGGAATCATCTGTTGTCCACTTAAGCTTTGAGATATATTCAATCGGAATATAGTGTCTAAAAATTCGCTAAAATCGAATCTAAAAAATTATACAAGTCATGGTTCTGGCAGTGTTTCTCGGGACTCCACCCATTTCTTTCATATTACTATATTTTTTCCCAACCTTGAATAAAGATTTCTCGAGAACGGGCTTACGAGGACTAACACTTTATGCGTCAAAAATCACATTATATTATGCCCTCTGAAACGAACATAATTTAATTATGCTATTTTAATTTCACTATTGCGATAGCTTTCTAGTAAATATAAAGAAATATGCAAATTGAACTCTTAAAAAGGGCACAGTTCTACGATTAACCGCTCATTTCTGATTTTTCTTCCTACTTATTCGTACTATCATTCGTCATGAAACCTCCTACATTCAACCGAATATGCTACATTTATCTGTATTGTATTTTACCTGTAAAATATAATTTGGGTTGATGACAGACACAAGAAATAAGAGCGATATGCTTGTAAACATTTGTCTCTATCTAAATAAATATAAATTTCCATAGTTTCTTCAGTACAGCGCCCTCCGATCTCGAATATTTTACTATACTTTCTTCTTTAGTAAAAAAAAAAAAATTCCCTCCTTCATGATAACAGTTTTTTGTGTTCAATTCTGTTTATATATATATATTATTATTATAAGACACCTGGTATATACATGCATACATACATTCATACATATAAATAAATAAATAAATAAAATAAATATTATAGTAGCTATATTTTACATAAAATTAGCTTTAATTTGATGTGTGCAAACATTTATGTCCACTTCTTCCGGTAAATGAATTTATATGCATTTAAAAAATTCAGAAAAAAATAAATATTTATGTTTGTATGCTATTTAATTACGAGAATTGTTTATTTTACATTAGTTAGGGATAAATAAAAAGTTTTCAGTAATAAGAAAAAAATAAGCTTAATAATTCGGGGAAAATTAAATAAGAAGAAAACTAATATTTGCTTGAGGCAAATAAACACACACACAAAATATAACTTAGATATATATATATCTATATATATATATATATCTTTTTTTTTTTTTTTTCTAAAGCAAAAAATACTCTTTTAATTTTTATTCGAAGAATTTTCCTATTAATTTAAAGTACTCAATGATACATTTAACGAAAAAAAATATGAATATAATAAGACTGTCAATATTTTCGCTGTTATTATTTTATAAAAATGTCATGTTTTGTTAAAAGTAAATAATCAATAAATAATAGTAATAATAATAATAATAATAATAATAATAATAATAATGGGCGATTTATATTGAGTCTAGATTAACATTATTTAATTAGGTTTTGCTAGAATAAATATGTACTATAGAACTTCAGAGAATACATCCGGGTTTGATTTCTTTTAAAATTTAACATGAAATATTAACAATAAAGTCATTTTCATAAACAGACAAAGGTAAATCATATATTTTGCGATAGGACATAAGATATTTTTCGGACATTTTGCACACAAATTATTCATTTTAGCACATATTCTTTTTTTTTTTTTTTTTTTTTTTTTTAAGACTATATTTACATTTAAGATTTTTTTGCTAATGATTTTGTAAATTCTGTTTTGTTATTCTTTTAGTTTTTACAAGAAGTTCGTAGACAGGAAGTGCCATATTCGATCAGATATTTCAAGCGCAGACCTAAGCGCTTAGAGACTTTCGCCTATTCTAGTACATGTATGCAAATGGATATATTTGCATATATGTGTATATATATTTAATTTCGGCAGTTTTCGATTGATTTTAATTTATTCTTATTTATGCATATTTCAATACTTATAAAATGTATATATATATATATATATATATATATATATATATATATATATAAAGATTTTTATCCTCTTAAATCTGTCCTTAAATTTCTATTCTCTTAATGTAATATGACAATGTGGTTTTAGCGCTCAATATGCGAAATGTAATATTTTGTTTTTGTAGAATTTTTTGTGACAATTAAGGAGCTGTATACTTACTAGCGAATTATGTTGAATGGAGACCTTTTCCTTTTTTTTTTTTTTTTTTTTTAATTAATCGATTTTTTTTCCTGAAAGTGTTTCCTAGTAAATTATAATTGTAAATTAAACTTTCTTTCTTTCTTTCTTTTTTTTTTTTTTTCACTTTTGTTGCATTATTAGTTCTTATTGGGGTTTTTCCCCTCTTATACGTAATATGTATTTAGGTTGGTAAGTTGGCTGGGTTTAACGTCGTACTGGTATTGCGAAATGGTTAATTAATATGTCTTTAGGAATTCACCCTAATTCTAAAAAGCATTTCTTGCTTTTTTTTTTTTTTTTTTTTTTTCAACTTGTTTTTTCCGTACAAGGGCTAAGAAAAGTTAGATGATTTCACTCATTCGCACACACAATGTTTCCCATACAGTCACTTATATCCATTAGACATCTAAATTGCATCCAACGATCTTTAAAAGTTACAAAATATCTGATAATTGTCCATTAACAGTTCTGAATATCCAGTACTATTTATATCGAGATAACTATAAACATATTTTCAATGAAATGGAAGTATTTATTGTTATTTCAAAAAGTAAAAAATTAAAAATAAAATTAAAAAAAGAAATCATAATTTTATGATTCATTTCCTTGTAACATAATCTTGAAAAACTACTCATCTCTATTTCTAAATTTGCATTTAAAAATATCTTAGACAAAAAAAGCCAAAGTCTTTTGTTTTGATAATTGCAAAGACATGCATGTGTTTATATTCTCAGTGAAGATTTTTCAGATGAACTTAGAATAATTCATAAGAAAATAATGTGAAAATTTATCTTCTTAATGTTAGTTTTTGTTTGAAATTTGAACATATCAAAAAGAAGATCCTACTATATACTCTCAAATTTCAAATTAAATGCTTAAATGTATTGTAAGAAATACAAAATTTGTATTAAAATGACAAAAGCAAGCAACTTATGTTTTTAACTAATGTAATTAAATATCTCAACCTATTTTTTAAATAAAATAAAATAACATATAATTAAATTTCGTAAATATGCAATTTTATTTACTTTAATAATAAGAATTGGCATGCTTGTTAGAGAAATGTGAAAGTCATTCAGTTACATAAACATTTGTGTTTTAAAAATTTGGACAAACAGTACGAATTTTCATTTTTTTTTTTTTTTTAAGTAAACCTATTAATTTAATTTTAGTGACCTGCCTAGTGACCCAAACTCGCTAGTTAAAATACTTCATTTTGTATTTTCATAGCAAATGCCAGTCAATGCTACTTTGTACGGTCATTGAAGTTTTAGAGTTTTACAATAAATACGTCTATCTACAGCAGCAATAATTACCATAAGAAAAATGTCATCTGTGTTAAAAAAAAGAATCTCAAAATAAATAAATGTAATAATTAAAAATAACGTTAATGCTACTAAAAAACTTTAATTACAAATAATTATACTCTCTATTTATTCAAGTATTAAACATTTACGAATGCATATAAAAACAGAAATATACAATGTTTAAAAAACACAAGTGAATTTAAATCCTACAAAGAACTTTCATGTTAAAAATTCTATGATGGATATGACGAAGGAAAATAAATCGAATTAAAACTAAGGGAAAAAAAAATGTATCTATCTATCTATCTATCTATCTATATATATATATATATATATGAATATAGTTTTGAAAATACGTTAAGAGTTTAAGATAAGTGGCGTAGTTAGTAAGAAGACAAAACGTTTATATACATAAAACAACGAATGAATGTAACCAAATCATTTGTAAAAATAACACTCCATGTGAAAAACAACCTACCGCTTCCACTTCAGTGGGTTGGAGCAGCAGAACAGACATTAATTCGTTGTTTTATGTTTATTAACGTTTTACCTTCTTGTGAACCACGCCACTTATATAAAACTCTTACCGTGTTTTCAAAATTATATAATTTTTTTATAAATTTTAGTGTGCCTTTGGCGCCTTTTTTTGTACAAATACTCGCTAATTAATATGTAATTAGGATTTAAATATCGAGTGATTCTCAACAATTTCGAATAATATAGCTATCTCAGGTCAGAAATGCTTTCAACACGCATTAGAAATAAAAAGAAGCCGCATAACTGATTATTTATTAAAATAAATAAACATATAAATGTGCATCATGCATATAATCGATGAATACTGCATTGAATTCAAAAAAAAATTTCAAGCCCTACCTTTAAGGGTTTTTTTTTTGTTGTTGTTGTTGTTTATGTAGTACACTCACCATTACAATGAATAATCTTTTACGCGGTCTCTTATTTTTTGTGATATTTCTGTGTGCACTAAGCGTCAGTAAAGCATTGTTATATGATACTAAACCTACTTCTCCTAGAATTTCGGATACGCAGCAAAGAAACATCATGTGTAACGGAGTCCTTTTAAAAGTCTAAATAATAATAATTAAAATTATAATAATAATTAAATATTAATAAAAGATGTGAGTGTTTACTCTAAAAATATACAAAATTTCAAACTTAAGAAAATATACTGTTTTGTTAAATAAGTCCTTGTCGAGTTATATTCTTAGTCAGTCTGCTGAGAACTTTTTTTTTTTTTTTTTTTTTTTTTTTTTTTTTTTTTTTTTACATAGGAATTTTTGATACCGCTCGAATAATTTTGCTGCAGACTGTATTTTCCGAATATGCGACAGCTGATTAAGACACGCGCCACCATCATGTTATAAAGAATTTAATATCGCGTATATATAACGTTATTTTGGAAATTATACGTGATACTACATTGAATGATTTTTGAACCGTTGCATTATCTATAGTAATATCAGTTTAATTTTGAATATTAGTACAACGTCTATTATTATTATTATTATTATCATTATACAGTGTTTATATTAAAAGTAATCAAAATTAAATAATTAATTATATCATTTTCTTTATGGGATGAAAATGCAACAAGATAAATTTAATAAACTGTATAATAAAACTCGCAGTTTTATTTTTTGAGAAAAATATTGAAAATTTAACTGTATATTTTCTCCTATTTAAACACGTCCTGTTTAATATTTACTCCAATACAATTTCGACAGAGCACACTTCAGTTTATATTATGAAATTCACGTCTCTAAATCATATTAAAACTTTGCGACAGACGTATAAACCCTAGTTCTTGATGTCATCTCGATGTTGCAAGAGTTGCTTGTATATTACATAATTTAATACGGATTACAACTATGACAATATGCGTGTATTTTGGGATATAGATTAAAATATTAATTTATGAAATACCATATGTAAATATTTTCATTCAATTCATGTATATTGTTAATATATATTATTAGAAACCTTTGACCACTTCCATGGTCCTTATATTTTATTTTCTTTCTTTTTTTTTTTTTTTTTTTTTTTTTTTGAATAATTGAAACTTTTGAATAAATAAATTTCGATTAACGACCATTTTCAGCAAATCAATAATGCATCCAAGTACTATGATATACTGTGGTTTATGAAATGTAAATGCTATTTAATTATTTGAAGCCCATTATGTTAATTAGAAACATGGTTAATTGTAAATAAACTAATTTGGCTTTCATATTAGAAAACAGCTTTATCCTTGGAGAAATTTGAAATTAAGCACTTCATTATGTCGAACGTTTCTGTCCGAGGTTATAACTTACGCAGTTGCGATACACTATTAAAATATAAAGTGACACAGAATTACACCATATAGGTGTAAACACCTTGTCTCACAGGTGATATTTGTTGGTGATCGAGAAGGAGATCTCAATTACGGTGAAAGTTTCGCACCCCTAATCATGTGTGCTACGGGGAGAAATAATGGAATCTTAGGGGATAATACTGGCACTATTAGTCCAAAATACTCTGTGAATGAAAAGAACGCACCATGAGAAGACTATTTGCACCCTTTTTAAATTCCCACTCCATTTGGAAAAACATTCCCAATCCCTGGTGCATAGTAGTATTCTCTCCCTCCTATTCTAGAAAATACATTAATTGATTTGAATAATGAAATAGCTTTTGATCTATTTTCATATAATTTAGTATAGAATTTAGTAACAGTTATTGGAGGGAAGTCGTGAATTGAAAGTGACTGCTATCATTAAAAAGAGATGGCAGCACCAAAAGAATGACATTAAACTTTCTTAGGAATACGAACCTGCGCAGGGCAAAACTCTTTTGGACTGCTCTGAGCAAGCTGTTTTGCTGTAGTCGTTCACAAATTCACAAGAGGTGCGTTGCTCCTTTGAACACACAAATCAGAACTTATTCTAAATAATAAAATCTTATTCGTATTAGTTTAATCTTATTATACTTACATAACGTAAGTTAAATTCGTATAACAATAAATATTATTTGTCAAAGATGTATTCGATTTCAGAGTTATTTGTGTGAGCCCTTGCATTTGTCTCGTCCCGGGATGCTGGTAGAGGGTGAATAGATTAAATTTATTCTCATTTGATATAATGGATGTTATATTGAATTCATAATCAAGTTAAATTGAAGAAAATAAAATCTTATTTGAACTTCTGGATTTCAGATATTCTGATATTCTAATTTTAATATAAATTCAATCGAGATTCCTATAAATAAAAATTAGTTGTATATTCTTCTTTGGCTTCGTAGGCAATTATTGTTTATTTTATTGTCATACACACTGTAATTTGTAATTCTTATTCAGCACTGTATCTTACTAATAAATTAAGTGTACACCAAAGAGTGTACTTAAAACTGTAACAGTAGAAAGGAAATTATGACTCAACTTTATACTACCCAATTCAAACCACTTCGAAACATAGCACTAGAGTTATAGAAATATTTTTTGTGACCCTGTAAACGAATAATAATTTTATTTTCGCGTTTCATATGAAATACAATTTTTTGTCTTATATAGTAAGTAACAAAAGCATCCGAACACTAGCAAAAATTCCGATGTACAAAAAAAATAAAGTTAATATTGTTTTGTTAAATAAATCCTTGTCAAATCACGTTCTTAGACTAACTAAGAACATGATTCGACAAGGATTTATTTAACGAAACGGTATTAACTCTTCATTTTTTAAATAGGAATTTTTGCTAGTGTTGTGTTCGGATGCTTTTGTTATCAGCTGTATAATTCCACAAAAATACTATTGCATATCTTATTATAACTATTGGTTGTGATACGTATAACAACAACAAAAAAAAAAAAAATATTTACCCTTATATTTTAAGTCAAATATATCAATTAATGATTAGATATGATAATATACACCGTTTACAGAATATCCATCAGTTAGTGATTACATATAAAATATCAATTATGTAAATTATATTGAAACTTACATTTTAAAAATCTATTTAATAATATAAATTTGTGAAAATTAAATAATGTAATAAATCTGTTAAATTAATTTAAAAATCAAAATGAAATTAAAGATTTTATTGATAAAATCTATTTCCGCACACCTTCCAAATTTTATATTATCTCCCCCCCCCCCCACGAAAAAAAAAAAATATATATATATATGTATGTGTGTGTGTGTGTGTGTGTTATAAGGATGTATTAGTTCAAGTATACTTGTACAATTAAAAAGTATATTTCTTTTTAATACGTAAAGCATATTATAAAATATATAAGAACAAGTATAAAATTATTTTCTTTTTAATAATGTGTTTTACTTTCTTTTCTTTTTCAAAGATAGTAATACGATACTATGAATATTAAACAACTACAATAAATCGTATTATGCTTAATTGATATAAATATTTTTTTCTTATTTTTTATTGTAATCGATACTGTATACACGGAAATTAAATTTCTCAATAAATTCTTCATTACTAGTTACCCTTTACATTCATTGTTAAGTTTGAATATTAAATAATAATAATAATAATAATAATAATCTGTAATTTAGTAATTTATTTTATATATTATATATATAATTAAATTTATTTTAATGTACTCTTAAAATATTAAGTATTTAAAAAAAATGTCTTTAATAATAGCTAATGAGATGACACCTAACAATGACACCTAAAGACAAAACGTTGAAAACTTGGATATTGGATTCAGTAGACTTTTAAACATGTAAATGTATCAAAAACACAGATTAAAAAATCTAGCAAAAATCTTTCAACAACAATAATAATAAAATTAGAGAGAGAAAAAAAAAATCGAGAAATTTATATTTTAAACGAAAACCATGTAACCAAATGCACATTTCTTACAATAATGAAATTACGTGTTATGTTACTTTTATATCTTCAAAACTGTTATTATTATTATTTTTATTTTTATTTTTATTTTAATTATTGTTTTTTTTTTCCCATGAACACATTTTTTTTTTTTTTTTTTTTTTTTTTTTTTAACGTTTAACGCTAGAACTGCGGAGCGGAACAATTTGACCCAAAACGATGTTTAATTTATCAAAACGGAAAAAGTTTCCATATAAAAAAAAAAAAAAAAACTTTTTATGACTTTTATTAATTTAAGGTGAACAACAATTTATCAAATTAAAAAAATTTTATCTTAAATCTTTTCCCATTTATTAATAAATATACCTAAGACTACGGGGTGAGTCAATTTGACCAATAATAAATGTAATAGCACAAATGGCGGAAAGACGCATTTTCACAGAATTAACTGTAAAATACTTCTTTCCCACCCTTGATTTCCTGAAATGAACTACACTAGAAGGGGAAATAATGAAAATTTTCAGTCAAGGTCATTATATTTGCTTTGATGCGCGAACTACGTTCGAATGCATTGAAAAATTAAAGGGAACATTTAGAAAACTATTTGAAGTTGCTTTTTTACTGTAATTAGTGTATGTATAAAATATATTACTGTTCAAGAAGCTTTAGAATATTTAAAACAATTATCTGAAAACGATTTAGAAGATCATGAAAATGAAGAAAGTGTTTCGATTTTGAGTAGTGAAAGTGAATACATGTTAATGAAGGCAATCTGGATTCGGATGAAGAAAATGAAAGCGAAGATGACTCTGGCAATGTGCTAATAATCGCTTGTCTTTCTCATCGCCATAATGACGATAATTTATCTGATAAACAAGAAAAACCAAATATTCTAAGAAAGGATACACATAAGATTAGAAATTTGAAGAAAAAAAATCAACAATAATATTAAAAGTTAGAAATAATGAAGTTGGCAGAGATGGGGCAGTTTGGAATGTCGCTACATTAGGAATAAACGATAAAGGAAGAAAATGAAAGTATATTATTTTGAAAGAAATTAGAGGTCCAACACCACATGCTAAAAACAATGTTATCGAACACAGTCATTCAAGTGCTTGAACAGTTGTACAGATCATTGGACATCGAAGCACATACAAAAGTGTACTGAAGATGAAGTTCATCGGCATATTCATTAAAAAGAATTGAATATAACATTAGAAAAAAAAGATTATTTTATGTAAGATGTACATGCATGTGATACATATTGTACAAAAAGACTTGGACTGGATAGTTTGTGGTCTAAGGACTGGAGATCACCATTTTTCTAAAATACAATGTCGAGCGACTAATTTCGTGGAATAATGAGATTTTTGCGCTTCGACATAAAATCAACAAGAACAAAGCGTCTAGAGACAGACAAATTTGCCCTTATTTCGGATATCTGAAATCGTTTCATCTAAAATTGCAAGACTAACTATACAACAGGTCCTAATATAACTGGAGATGAAAAGATATGCCGTACAAAAGCTAGGTGTAGGAAAGCTATGTCCCCAATACATGCCAAAAAAACAAGATTAGTTTAGTATCAAAATCTGGTTGGCTGCAGATGTTGACTCAAAATATCTGATAAATGGATTTCCGTATCTTAGAAAAGATAAACAAAGTTCATCATTTAACGTGTCTCTTTCTGAACATGTAGTGATGCGACTTATAAGTCCATATGAAAACAAAGGTAGAAATGTCACTACAGAAAACTTTTTTACAGCACTGGAGCTAGCACATACATTCAAATTCAAAAACACCAGCCTTGTAGGAACTGTAGAACGCTCAAGAAGAGAAATACCAGACTCTGTAAAAATGTCAAAATCGACATTGCATTCGACTACTGTACTAACCCACAAAGACATTAGTCTAACTGTTTATCAATGTAAAAAAAAAAAAAAAAACGATTATTTGCTAAGGGGTCTCCATCCAACTGTAGAAATACCAGATAACAAAAAAAAAAAAAACCTACCTGATACAATCGCCTTCTACAATGCAATTAAATACGTTGTGGACGTGCTTGACAAATGGCAAGGAGATATACAGTCAACTCTGCTTCACGTAGGTGGCCGGTGCAGGTTTTTTATATTTTAAACATTGCTGCAAGTAATGCCTGTGTTTTATATAAAGCTGTAACGGGAAAATCTATAAGTAGACGGCAATTCATTCAACTCTTGATCGAAGAATTGCTATAAAAGTTTGTTCTCTCCCGACAAAAAAAGTGCTAATAATTACAAGATAAAAAAGACTTTTTATATACCATGTTTCTAAATTTTCTGTTGAATCATATAAACGCTACTGAAGTCAGCGGGAACCCGGAGGAATTGTATAAAAGTATTTAAAAAAATCATTGCTATCGTGTTTTGAGCTATTATAAAAGTTTCAAATGACTATCTAGCCGGGAAGTTAGTTAAAAGTTGATTACATGCTTTTTCTGGTAACGCTGCCGAAGGCTGCAGGGTCCCGAAGCAATTAGTTAAAAATATTTTTAAAATGCATTTTCACCGTATTGTTAACTGTCTAGCAAGTGTGAACTGTCTTTCTGTCAGTTGTGAACTGTCTTTCAAATGTCTAGCTAGTCAGAAAGTTAGTTAAATATATTTTCTGTTGAATCATATAAACGTTCCGAATAGAGTAGGGACATGAAATAGTTGACTAAAATTATTAGAAAAATTTAGAGTCACCGTGTTCTGAGCTATACTGAAAGTTTCAAATATCTAGCTTGTCGGGAAGTTAGTTAAAAATCGATTGCAAGATTTGTACTGGACAAACAAAAGAACAAACAAACAAGAATCGAAGTTAATAAAAACATGGTAAAAAGAGAGTGTGAAGCAACCAATGAAAACGACGGACAACCACAAATTCAGCGTAAACGAGTCCGATGTCACAGTTCGTATCTTGAAAGTAAAACTATATGTATATATCTGTTCAAAATGTAAACAACTCTTTTCTGGAAAATGTACAAAAGTTATTACAAAGTTTTGTGAATAATGCATACAGTAAATTTGATTTCATAATCAGTAAAACTAGTAAGTAACTGACAAAATTTTTATTTTATTGCGCCTTAACTTATTCAAAACTTATTGAAATTAGAAAATTTATCTTACATTTTATTAAAGAGACATGCTATTATACTCAAGGGTATAAGATTTTTAACAATACGATTTTTAAATATAAGTTATTTTTTCTTTATTTAAGTAAATTATTTAATGCAGATTCTGAGAAGTATTATTATTTAAAAAATAAAATAGTTTAGTTAATTGAATTAAACTCATTTGACTATTTTATTGATTTGCAATCTAGGGTCAAAATGACCCGCTCCGCGGTTCTAGGTATATCAAAAGTCCTGCGGTTGTTAATGCACGTTGTCTTCATTTCAGGACTCGCAGCGTTTCTAAAATTTTACGTAAATTTTATTATATTCACACCATTTTCTTGAGAAATAAATGCTTCTTAAATAATTTATTAATATTATTTAAAAAAATAGTTGTTGTAAAATAGTGGTTACAACATGAGGAATTGAACGAGAATTTTTAATAACACTGCAAACCCTGTAACTTATATTTAAAAAAGGAATATTGAATTAAATGTACTTAGCCTTTGTTATAACATGTTAATAAATATTCCTACGAAGTAAATAATTCATACAAACGTTCCAGAAAAGAAGTAGCCATGAAATTAATCTTCATCCAGTTTAATTTATTAAGACAGTTATTGAAACTGTTGATTTTCTGCATTTCTCTAGAGACTTAGAATATCAATACATCGAACATTATTCTAAGTAATAACCATGCCTGACATTAATAAAGAGGCATAATTTATTTAAACTTTCGACATTCTTAGGATGATTTAAAAATATTATCATTTCTGTTATTTGCTTTAAAACACACAATATATTTAGGGATTATATATATATATATATATATATATATATATATATATATATATATATATATATTTATATAGTCCGATGGCACTAATAAATTTAAAATTATCACGATTTGATTGCATCCGTTCTTCAGCTATATTTCATAAAACAAATTTTTAGGCCTTATCCTCAAGAAAGCTCTCGTGTAAATTAATGACGACAGGCTCATGCAAAATCCATTGTAGATGAAGGATACCAAATCGGAGAGTCATCTCCTCCGCAAAATATTGAAATTGTGAGGAAATCTATCTGAATCACCGTTGGAGATGAATCTCAGAAAAGCGCTAATTCCATTTCGTCCATAAACCACTATACACTCACTGGTGAACTAATATACACTCACTGGTGAACTAATATACACTCACTGGTGAACTAATATACACTCACTGGTTAACCAATATACACTCACATTAGAAAAACGTGACTGTTTCTACAAATACTCGCTATCGGAGTGAGTATCCAAAATCTGTTATCATGGTGGGGAGAATTTTCTGCTGCTATGAAGTTGCTCTCCTGGTGTTACCTGAGATTAGACAAAAATACATGGAATATCTGGACATATTACCTGATCAAATGCATGCTGAAATGTTTAATTTTTACTCTGATACTGATGAATACTTATTTGACAAAAATTCAACTATACATCAGGACAAAATCTTTTTAGATTGTTTCGTGAAAGCAAATTTGACTTCCAACAGTTTTCCTAAAAGCCGTAAAATCCGTAACTTTATCCTGTATAAAATGTTTGGGACATATTGGAAAGCTGCAACTGACAGACATCTCTTCTCGTATTCAATTTACAATATTCGTCTGAGTTGCCAATGTATTCTCTGGACACAAATACGCTAAAGAAGCTTTCAAAATTGACGTCCTCTCGAATATAATTTGCTATTCGTGCAAAATGAATTCCAATGAGCAAAATGTGGTCAAATACAATTTACTATATTTTAGCATGAAAGAAAATTTAAGTAGCATGAAGAAGATTAATTAAACTGTAAGTATGATACTACGAGGCGTGCTTCTTATATCCTTAAACATAGACCTTAATAAACGACTAAGAACAATTTTGGCTGACATACACGTACAATAGTTGTGTCAGAAATTTGTTTGATACAAGTTTATTTATTTATTTTTAATTTTATTGTTTTCTGCATTCACAAGGTGAAAGTTTAGGCTTTGTATTTTTTTTTTTCTTTACTTCAAGTTTTGTAAGATTTACACATTTTGAGAGGTCTTGCCACGATTTGAGTGTTTTTAAAACACGTCTTTCTGTGTGGGTGGTGTGTCAAAAATATTGTATTATTTTTTTGTCGGAAACTACTCCTCCAAATTACATAATTATTTATATGTAATCGAACCTGGATATAAATTGATGTGTAACAACTTTTTAACCCAATTGGTTAACCGGTAACGCTGTTTCCCAGAAATTTCCACATTTTCAGGAATTGCTGCGAAAAATTGCATAAAAATTTATACGCAGTTGCACCTTGACATAACATAGTGTTTAGCAATATTTGGGGAGAATAGCTTCACAAGTAAAGCTGCTATACAAATATTTCTGCAAATTCAGGGAAGGCTATATCCCAGGAAATAATGCACATAAATGCATATAAATTCATATATAAATATTACATTGGATATTACATGAAATATTACATGAATCATGATTCATTGCATTGGATGAATTTTAACTTATGTTTATTCATTTTCTTTTATGCATTAAAAGGTTACCGGACGGTACTCATGGCTTCATATTTTAAATGTCAGTACAATTAGAAATCATTTCATAATATTTTTCCTCAATATTTTAATTCAAGATATTTATTTCTTAATTATCATTACTAATAGTTTTATGTGCAATACAATATAATAAACGCATAGAAATTTTAAAATTAATAAAATAAGTACTTAAATAATGTGATTCTATAATATCAATGAATAAATTTAAATTCAGTTATACATTCTTTAAAAGGAATTATTCTTACCTAAACCGAACCTTTATCCAGATAATTCATTTTAAATGAAATAATTAAAATGGAAATATAAGGAAATTCAAATCATTGCAAAAGAGTACAACGCTTCAAGAATTTCAATAAATATTTTGTTTCTCTTAATACAGTAATGATTATTATTTAGAGAGATAATCTCATTCGTGCCCTTTTAATTATCTGGAGAAATAGAGAACTGTAACGCTTTTGATAAATATTAATACAAACTAAAATGCCACATGGCTAATTTTATGGCACCTTCTATAAACTGTTGAAGTGAACTATTAATTAAATGAAGCTTAATTATCTGGAATTAAGGTAGAGGAATTTATATAAATAAATGTGTCTATACTGAACAGAAATATATCAATTGTACATCAAAATACTTCTCTTTTACAAATTCCTCATTTTATTAAATTAATATGTTTATTTATTTATTTATTTATTTATTTATGTTTGTAAAATATACAATTTACTTTAATTTTTGACAAATTTCTATAACATATATTTCACGGATTTATGAGAAATGTACATTAAGTTATTGAATTTTACTAATTTATATAGAGTAACTATTTTAAAAACAGGCTACACTGTTAAAAAAAAATGCAAATTTGCAGACAGAAATTCTCTGTATACAGTTGTAGCAATTTCATGATACAACAATGTTTCTTTCAGGAAACTTTTCTATACACTTATGTATACAGAAATTGGTTGTTTTGAGTGTTATTTCAAATAGGTAATTAATGAAAAACAGTGGTATGGGCGCCTTCAACATATTACCATCAACGGCATCTGTATTACCTTATCGTGTTTGGTTTTTGTTTTTGTTTTTCTTTTTCTCACATTGTACATTCGACATCTTTTATTATTGTACTGAAATTTTGTATAACTTTACTTACTTTGCAGTACGATTTCAAAATATTTCATGACTTTGTTTACGAGCAATATCTTTGTGTTATTTAATTGCAGATACATATTACTTTTAAATACGGTGGGAATAAAAATGTTACGAGAAATGCGCAATAAATGTACAACAATGAACATGTAATTGTAGTTATTTTGTTATCAAGAACAAATAAAAAATAATAATAAATCATATATATATATATATATATAGATAGATAGATAGATAGATAGATAGACAATATCAGATAATTATAAAATAAAAATAATGAAACAAGTGAATGATTAAGTAACATTTTTCAGTGAATTAAAGTAAATATTCAATAATAATAATAATAATTGTACCTAATAGATGGATATTTTTATGTTGTTCTGCAATTAATATAAGTTTACTAGGGTAAACTACACTATGGTTTACTGCATAAAGTACATTTTAAACTAGTTATATCATCCATTTTAGAATTCAATTTCATCTGCTTTAGTGTTGAATTAAGATAAAAATTTTCATCTTATAATTAAAAGTGTTATTATACTCTTTTTCAATTAGTAGTTGCAATCTGTATATTTTTGAAATTTTGTGTGCGTTGCATAATATATAAAAAAAATAAACATATAAATTATCAATACATGTACAGTCGGTAACAAAAGTGTCCGAAAACTAGCAAAAATTCCATGCAAAAAAAGTACACTTCATACGGTTTTGTTTAATAAATCCTTGTCGAATCGTGTTCTTAGTCAGTGTAAGAACATGATTCGATAAGTATATATTTAACAAAACCGTATGAAGTGTACTTTTTTTTTTTTTTTTTTTTTTTTTTTACATAGGAATTTTTCCTAGTGTTTGGACACTTTTGTTACCGACTGTATATTTATCGAAAATACTGTGCAAACAGAAAGTTATTTTCGATAAAAAATATTCATTTTTTCAATATTCACAACAAAATTTGACATAAAAAAAGTTTTGAAATACATTAACTTAAAAAAAAAAAAAAAAAAAAAAAAAAAAAACAAGAAATAAAAATAACATTTTCTTGAAAGAAAAAAAAAAAAAGGAAAATAAGAAAGTCATACATATGCATAAATTGAAAATAAAATAAAATGTGTAAAAAATAAATTGGAAAATAGTAAATTTTTAACATACGATGAAAATAATTTGTGTTTTATATTATTTTCTAGAGTGAATCTTTCAGTATGAAAATTAGTTTATCTTGTAAAGTTATTTTTGTATTTTATTTCCTTAAGTTCGGAAATCTTTTAAGAGGAAGATTATTGAACCAAAAAACACCACTAGTGAAATCAAAATTTGAAATTTCATTAAAGTTCTGTCAAGTCTTTGAAAATAATTAAATATCCAAATGCCAAGTTTGCAAAATCTTGCTGCTAAAAATCAATAGTTCCCATGTCTGTGTTTTTTCATTTTATTCGCAGCTGTCAAAGAACTTCTACAGTTTTGTATTTTACCAGAAAATCTAAAACGATTCTTTAAGGGGAATGTTTTATGAAATATTTTGTATTAAATTTTGTTATAAACACATTATGTAATTTTATTTAATCTTTAATATTTTTCATTAGAAATTAAAGCAATTTTGTTCCAGAAAGTATATATATATATATATATATATATATATATATAATAGCATCGTATTTAAACAGGAAATAAATTTTCATTCGCGAAAAATAATCACATTTACATAACGACTAAAGATGAAAAGTGCAGAATTTCTTGCTAAATTGAATATTGTATACGAATTTTTCTAAAATAAGACAAATATATATATATATAAATATATATATATATATATATATATATATATATGTATGTATAAATATATATATATATATATATATGTATATATATATATATATCAGTATAAGTAAATTAATTGATAAAATGTTTAAACTATAAAATAATATATGTGCATCTTTGATTCTTTCAGCTCTAGTTTATTACACGAAGAAAATGAGGTATGTTTTGATTAGTATTAATAAATATACATAGAATATAGGTGCTGTGGTTTACATTCAATACAAATGCATTTAAAATTTAAAATATTAGCTTAAGCTTCATTATATATACAGATTTTAGGAAATATATACATATATATATATATATATATATATATATATATATATATATATATATATATATATATATATATATATATTATTTCGAAAGCGTAGTGAATGGTTTACTCAATATCAGTAATACATGATTTTGATTATCCATCTAAAAGTTAAAAAAAAAAAAAAAAAATTGTGTATATATATATATATATATATATATATATGTATATAATTATTTTTTTTGTTGTTGTTTGTTTCCAAAGAAATGATTCCTATTATCATAATGTGAATCTTACAAAGCTATAATATTTAATAACGTTTCAAATTTTGCATATCATATCTTTCATTTCATTAAACCGAGTAAAAAACAATTAGAAATGATAATTAAAAAAATTTTTAGAGATTATAATTTTTGCCCCAGTTATCTTTCTCTTTATCCTTCCAAGATAGTTTACACGTCCATCCACAAAAAACAGAAGAACAAAAGAATCTCGCCTGAGAGATTACTCTATCGTAACATATAAAAATATTTAAATAAGTATTGTCGCTATAAAATTAAACAAAAATTATAGCTGTTTTAAACCACAAAACTAATGACTAATAATCGAACTAGTAAATGTTTTGACCGTATTATTATGGAAAAATAACTGTTTAACTGTGAATATAAATGACTAACGCAATCTTTCCATGGTTGAATTTCAGAAAATAATTTATCTGAGGATAGCTAAACGAAATTTTCCGATCTGAGGTAGAAAAGCTAGCTTTCTACTTAAATATAAATCCTTATGATTTGAAGAAGAATATCACAAAAAAATATCCATATATATATATATGTGTTTATATATATATATATATTTCTTGCAATTCTTATCTTGTTTTGCTGAATTTACTCGATAAATGGATTAAAAAAAACTATCTCATTGTTTTAGGCATTAGTGATATCTACGTCATTTCTCTTCTGTGTAAGTATTTTAACATGATTTTACTAATCGGTGAATTTTACTTAAATGGTATTTGTGACAATAACTTTATAAGTAATCCTTCTAAATATTAATATCATTGTTGGTATTTTCATCTTTCTCTTATTTGCTGAGTATTGTAAAGGAATTAAATTATTTATTATATATATATATATATATATATATATACATGCATTTTTATTGCACTTTTCTTAACCATTGTTCTTGCACACAATCTGTATGAAACGTATACGTTTATCCAATTTAAAAAGAATGTCATCAATGTCATCGCTTTGCTTGTGAAATAACATTAAAAACAAGTCCTACCGGCGTTTTCGGAAGGGTAGGTTGTTTTCTTTTTCCTTATCAAGTAGCCATCATTTTGTTTCAAAATGGCGGCTATAATTTATTAATGCACTTGGTAGAAATATTGATGTAGGCTATGCACATATGGAGTTTTAAGCAAATCGGTTCATAAATACATTTTTATGTGAATTTAAAATTTTCAAGTGGGCGGCGCTAGGAAACAAAATTTTGGGTTAAGTTGACAAATATATGAAATGTAATTGTGAGATAAGTCTACTGTACATATATAGTTCGAATTAATTCAAAATCTCAAAAGTCATC
This sequence comes from Salticus scenicus, assembly GCA_963930645.1. Taxonomy (NCBI): domain Eukaryota; kingdom Metazoa; phylum Arthropoda; class Arachnida; order Araneae; family Salticidae; genus Salticus; species Salticus scenicus. The sequence goes on along the minus strand of OZ005656.1, from coordinate 225,919,702 downwards.
GTGTTGAAAAATTAAGTGGCTGCCACTTCGACCAAAATGGCAGAGAAAGTTTCTCATCTAAGATATCGTTGCAAATTTGAAAATAATTTTTTTTGTAGAAATTCTTTCAAAGAGGCTTAGTAAGCTGCTAAAATGTTAGTTTTCTGCATTTCTAGTTTGTTTCAGCATTAAAATAGCCTAATTTTTCCTTAAAAACGCATTAAAAAGATCCAGTAACGCAGATAATGGATTTGGCGCCCGATTTGGCGACTTATACCCCTATGGCGACATTTTTGGCGGCTTTTGGCGAGAAAATACTTTTTATCGATATACCAAAGTTGGACGCAATAACGTGATTGGTTCCCGAGTTACGTGAATTTTCTAAATTTTTGTTGTTTGAATGATAAATCCATTTTTCAACTTTGATTTGAATTGATTAAGTATTTCTAAAGTTGCCGTGATAACAAATTTTCAAGTGGCCGCCACTTGGAAACAATACAGTGGAACAAGTTGCCAAGCAAACACATCCAAGATATTTGAAGGATAGGTTCACTGTCCAACTGTGGTTTAAATCAGTGCCGTGTTTCAAAAGTTATTCTTATGGCAAATTTTCAAGTGGCAGTCTAAGTTGCTGTCATTTGGAAACAAAATAGCAAAACAACATGCCCATCGAGATCATCCAGTATATTTGTACGATAGTTTAAATTAAATCAGTATTTCAAAAATTATCGTCATAAGAAATTTTCAGGTGGCACCACTTGTAAAAAAAGTGGAGTGAGATGCCCAGCGAACTTATCTGAGATATTTGAATGATAAATTCAAAACCCAAATTTGATGCGAATTGATTCTGTATTACTAAAGTTAACATAACAACAAATTTTCAAGTGGCCGCCACTTAGAAATAAAATTGCGGATCAAGTCACCAAGTGAAATTATCCTAGATATTTGAACCATAAGTTTACTCTCCAACTTTTATTTGAATCAATATAGTATTTTAAAAGTTATCGTGATGGCATATTTTCAAGTGGCAGTGTGATTTCAAGTGTCTGGAACTTAGAAACAAGATGTCGGGACAAGTTGCCCAGTGAAAACTTTCAAGATAATTATATGATAATATCACTGTCCAAATTTGGTTCAATTTGGAGTATTTTTTCAGAAGTTATCGTGATTTTAAATTTTCAAGTGGGAGCCTGATTTCAAGTGGCCCCGCTTAACTTAAGATATATGCCACTTTATTAAAAATGGCGGATATAGTTTATCAATAAACTTCATTAAGATCTTTATGTGGTCTGTATTTACATCAAAATTCAAACAATTTCGAAATACGCTTTTTACAATTTAAATTTGAAATTTTCAAGTGGTCTGCACTTGAAAACAAAATGGCGGAGCAACTTGGTTAACAAACTCATCTAAGACATTTATAAGATAAGTTAAGACACTGTTCAAATTTGGTTCCATTTGGAGTATTATTTCGGAAGTTATCATAGTTTTAAATTTTCAAGTGGTGGCCTGATTTCAAGTGGTCCCGCTTAACTTAAGATATGCGCCACTTTATTAAAAATGGCGGATAAAGTTCATTAATAAAGTTATTTGAGACACTTGTGTAATCTATGTACACATAAAAAAAAAAAAATCTGAATACGCTTTTTACAATTTGAATTTGAAATTTTCAAGTTGTCTCCACTTGAAGACAAAATGGCGGAGCAACTTGGTTATCAAATTCATCTAAGTTATTTTTAAGATAAGTTAAGACACTATCCAAATTTGCTGGTAATTTTGCTGCCGATTTGGAGTAATATTTCAGAAGTTAATGTGATTTTAAATTTTCAAGTGGTAGCGTGATTTCACGTGGCCCCGCTTAACTTAAGTTATCTACCACTTTATTAAAAATGACGGATAAATTTCATTAATAAACATCATTGAGACCCTTATGTGGTCTGTATTTACATCAAATTTTAAACAAATTCGGAATAAGCTTTTTACAATTTGAATTTGAAATTTTCAAGTGGTCTCCACTTGAAAACAAAATGGCGGAGCAACTTGATTAATAAACTCATCTAAGATATTTATAAGATAAGTTAAGACACTGTCTAAATTTGGTTCGATTTGGAGTATTATTTCGGAAGTTATAGTGATTTTAAATTTCCAAGTGGTAGCCTGATTTCAAGTGGTCCCGCTTAACTTAAAATATCTGCCACTTTACTAAAAACGGCGGATATACTTCATTAACAAACTTCATTGAGACCCTTATGTGGCCTGTATTTACATCAAAATTCAAGGAAATCTTGCTTTAAATATGCTTTTTACAATGTCGGTTTGAAATTTTCAAGTGGCTGCCACTTGAAAACAAAAAGTCAGAGCAACTTGGTTAACGAACTTGTCCAAGATATTTATAAAATTAGTTCACTGTCCAAATTTGGTTCGATTTCGAGTATTATTTCGGGAGTTATCGTGATGACAAAATTTTCATTATAGATAGATAGATATATATATATATATAGATAAACGAAGTGATTGCAATAGGTCGATTTCTAAAGAAATCAACCTAACAAGAGGTCCGCGGAAGCCTAATAACGGGATCGTAAGTACGAGCTCAGGGATCGTAATTAGAAGATTTCCTATTCGATAGACTAGACACACGAAGGACGTGTTATAAATTAATCTAACATGTTTCAGTTAAAATCCGTCGTGGTCACAATGTTCTTCATGTTCTTATCTAAAATCTTGCCTCGGGGAGGCACCGAAGCGTTGAAGCTATCCGCTCTTTCCTTGCATATATTCAGTATGAAATGTATATGTTTATCCAACATAAAGACAACATAGCCATTTTGCATAAGAAATATCATATAAAATGAGAGGGACGCTGTAAAATAATCAGTAGAGTTCACGGCACCTAGTTAACATATTTCCAGTTCAATACTCCAGTTTCTTGAAGATCGTCTTGAAAATTATTGGTTGACTGTACAAGTAAAATCCGTTGTTATTGCAATATGCTTCTTGTTCTTACACAAAATATCACCGCCAGGATCCACCGAAGAAGAAAAACCATCCCCTCTATTTATGATCATGGCATGAAAGCGTAGAGCACTTAGGGGTGAATACCAGACCTTCATTTTATGTCACTCTGGAGCATTAGTGCGAAGTAAACCTACTTATCCTCAACCTCAATCAATATTCCTAGTGCTTGCATTTTGTATGTGAATCATTTTTGGTTACCCCTGTAAATGGTTGTCTAGTAAACTACGTTTATTGAAATATTTTTTACAAGCGTTCATGAAATGGCAGGTACAAAGTACTGTTGTCTTCAAAACAAATGCATTAAATTCAGTGAAATACTGTTACTGTAGAAAGGCTGCTTCATTTCGTCAAGCGAATACATGTGATTTTGAGTTACGCCAATAGAACATTTCAATAATAATTATTTTTTAATTCAAAAATCATGTCCTGGAACTTTGTAATTTAATTGATGAATATTTATTATTGCCGAATATTTTAAATGCATATATTGTTAAAATAATAAGCCGTTCTACATTTTCATTATGACTTGTTCATAATGACATTCATTTCTTCTCGATGAGACATTTCAACTACTATGCAATAAGTTTTTCGCTTTATATATACTTAAAATGTTTACTTTCTAAATATTTCCATCAAACTACATATTAAAATTTGTATGATTTAAACGTCAGTGGTAGAAAAAATTAAAATTTCATACATAAATGACAACATTTTACTTATTATGTTTTTATGTCAACATTTAATGTGAACATTTTATTTATTCCTAAGTATTTTTAGCCTCGGCTTCATTTCAAACCACTTATTTTTTAAGATTATTTATTTTTTTCTTTTTTTATCGAAGTTGGAGATTTTTTTTCTATAAATAAAGTAGTGAGAAATAACGGTGGGGCTAATAATCAGGAATAAATTAAAATGTTGGCATCTATGATAATGATAATAAAATGCTTTTATTTAGGCATTTAATAATAAATCATTAGGTCATGTAGTGAAATATAATATCATTCAAAATGTGGTCTGTTTATTTTAAAATGTTTATCTCTTATTTATATTCAATCTCTTGAGTTATTTAAAGCACAGATGTGATATTTAGTGATTAAACTATTTTTGCTAGATTTTTATCACAAAATTTTATAGATAGTTCTTAAAAGTTTTATATAAGAGTTTATTATACATTTGTAACTATATATATTTTACAAAATGTAAGGGAAATCGGTGCTAGTTGGTATAGACTTTGGATTTGATTTTTATAATTTTTTAGATAGAGTTTGTAGAAATTCTGATACATGCATGAAAAGAACATAACTTTTCAGCTACAAAATCATGTATGACCCATTAAAAGTTTATGTAGCCCAAAACACACTTTTCTGAAGAGCGTGTAATTATGCCAACTAGGTCTTCACGTTAGTTTGCATATCCTTAGGGTCGAGACGGCATAATGTGACATGGATAGGATTAATTATTCAGAACACAGCAATCTTCGAGAAAAATATTTTTATTTCTTTATTTACTTACCAAATTATTTTATAATATTTGTCAAAAATATTATGCTTAAATGTATAAACAAAAGAAATTTTACGAAAAACAATTAATTCTATTTATTATTATATGTTTATTCAGACAGACTTCACTCAATGTTTCAAATGAACCACGGACGTAAAAGTGTTGTGCGCTTGTTTGTTTGATAAAGTAGGTTAAATTATCGTGCAATATTGCTTTGATCGTACAAAATTGAATCATTCCCTTCTAGTCGTATCAACTTTTTTTTTTCTCTTTTATGATGGACATGCAAATTTGTTGACATCAGTTTCGTCAATGTTACAAAGCTATTGACGGGATTGGTATTTGACCAAAATAAAGTCATTTATTTTATATTCAGAGTGGTTAGGACGCTCTTTATTTTATGGGGGATTTATTGCAAATCTTGTTTTATGTGATTTTTTTTCCGGGGTTTTGTAGATATTTTGTAGGTTATTTAAAACCCTAAACATTGCCTCAAATTAAAAACTCTTCATCTTAGAGAGGTTATTCGTCCTTTCAAGTATCCTTAAGAAAATTCATGTTAAGTTATAGCTATGTTATAGCTATGACAATTGGTCCCATACCTAACTATACAAACTAGAGTACCAAAATATAATTCAGAGATTGGTCCTCCATGACGCTTGCAAGCAGATTGAATTTTCGATGGATAGTGCACATATATACAGTCGGCAGAAAAAGTAGACATCCACTTTTTTTTTTAGTTTGATCGCTAATTTTTATCGTAGACATATTTTGTTATAAACAAATATATATTAAGATCATTACTTGACAAATATTTACTAAACAAAACAGTATTAGATGCACATATTTTAAATACAAATTATTGTTAACGCATTAATAAGTTTTCTGTTGTCTGTATACAGTCACAACTAGTAAAATCACAGCGTTATGCCTCCACTGAGGCAAGAAATAGAAGCAGAGTGTCAACTAGTGTCTTTTGCCTAGTCACTCCTACTTTATAATTTTATGTCATACAACGTGAGAGACATCGGCAAGGGCGATGTGTAAAATTCCCTATATCTAAAAATTGATTGTAGAACTTTGGGATGACATATTTCCTCATCCAACAGAGTTTGTGTCTGAATCTGTCAATTCTCCTTATTAGGACTTTTTTTAGCATGTTTTCTAAGTAGTAATAATAAGAATAAAAATAAGAATAATACTAACCTGGAAACAATAACGTTTTACAAATGAATATGCGATGAGGTTTTTACAACTATACTTTTTACAAATATTTGGCTCATAATCTTGGATTTTTATGCAAAGTTTTGTTAATAAGTCTGTATGTCATTGTGCATTTAATTATTACTGTTTTTGGTGTATTTAACTTCAGTATTATAAATTCACTCGCGAATAAAGACTTAAATAGGGTAACTGACGAACAAATGTAAATATTGATTCATATCAGAAATTATTTTCTAAAATTTATATGCAGTAAAAAGAACGATTACCATGAAAGAGCTAATTTTACTCTGTCAAGAAAATACGTTTACGTAGCATGTATGATTTCTGCAAAATCAAATAAAGCACTAATGTTTTTAATATGTTAGTTTCTTTTGAATTTGTTAGGTAAAATACGCTTGTAATAAGTGCAATACTTTGAATAAACACCATAAAATTCTAGAACATGCTACAACTGTTTCAGCTCGATATTTCGTCAGGCGAATAAAGTAGGCACGAGTGCTGCAATAAAAGCGGGAATCTTCAACACCAGTTTTGCAGTGCTTTCGTATAAAGTATGATTCTGCTTATATCAAAGTTGGTTTTGAGACTTTAAATTTGGTATACTTCCATATTTCGATATGTAGAAAAATAAATGCAAAAGTCGAATGGACTTGACAAGATTATGTAAATGTAAATAAAAAAGTCGTTGAATATATATATATATATATAGGGGAAAGTACCCCAAAACGGGATAGCTTATCTATTCTTCGCTTTATTTCTTATTGCGTACAAAGTACATTCCAAAGCTAGACGTCATTTAAAAGTATACACCTTTTCAACTACTTAAAATACCTTTGTCACATTTCTTCAATAATATTTATGTGAAAAATACTGGTTTCACACAGTCTTACACGATCCCGTTTTACCCTACTAAGGGTGGGTAAAAAGGAATAGGGATTTTTGTTATTAGGTTTTTGCCGATTTTACTTTTGATTTAGTTTTTAGAACAAGAATAGGCTACGTTTTTATAGGAAGGAATTTTTTAATTGTAAATTTGAAAAATTACATAACACAAAAATCGCATGAAATTGTGTCGTCTTCTTCTGCTCTGAAACAGGCTTCGTGGGCCCACCCCTGGCAGCTCGAGCATTGTATCCAGCCTTCTCCAGATTTCGATTCAAGATACAGAGCGTTGCAGAAAAGACATGCTTCATCTTTTTCAGCTTCATCTTCTGAAGACGATGACGTCATACCTTGGCTAACTGATGATATTTTTTTTTTTAGGTTTTCTTATGTTAGGTCCATTTTCTTCGATTTCTGCAAATGATGATTGTGGTTTTTTTTCAGGTTCAGAGTAACATTTTTTTAACTTTAGCTGCCTGTTTTGCATCTTCACTTGGTTTTCTTTTACGCCTCGTTTGTTTTCTCTTCGGAACATTCAAGAGACTTGTTTTGGCAGCCCTTTTTTTTCAGCTTTTGAGTTCTTTCTCGTTCTTTTTTTCACGGTCTTCTTCTTCCAACTCAAGTTTTTATGGGCTTCCTGTTATAATTGCTGTTTTTCCTCTTCTCGTATCGTGTTTATTTTGAGGTCTTTGTCCAATCACTCGAGGTGGAGGTAGAATTTCTTTGGGTGATATAGAAAATGGCAGTGAAGGACGATATTATAGCCCAAGTCCTTTGTTTCCTGTTGAAGTGGACGGTTGGATAAGTCCTGCGTTTGTGCTAGTGTTATCGGTGCCCCCATCACTAGGTGTTTCATTCAATACTGTCTCTAGTAGTTGTGATGACTGCAAACTCTTAGATGCTATGACTGAACTTGAAGATCCTTCGAATATGGCCTCGTTTGGTTGCAGATTTAATGGTTGTTGGGACGTTCTGTTCTGAGCATCCGGCAACGGGTGATCTGTAGTAAGAGAAGGAGCGAAGATATATTCAGGAAAGACATCTGGGTTATGTGGGAAAAATGCCTGTTTTCCTGAACCCATTCACAGCAGTTTGAACAAGAGCTGTTCGTTGAAATGCTGCACTGAACATCTTTCCTACTTCGTAGATAGTAATCCCTCTGCCAGGATGGTTGAACATCCACTTGCGAACTTCTTGCGCGTAGAAGGTGCTCAATGGAGACATAACTGTAACATCTAATGGCTGAAGCCGATGAGTAGTGTGGGGAGGGAAAGTCAGCATGAAAACATTTTTTTTTTCTTGCGAGATTTATTAGTTCGATACTTTTAGTTCGGCTGCAGTGACCATCAAGCAACAGCAGAACAGGTCTTTCATGAGAAGGATTTGCTATCTGAACGAATTTCTTGAACCACACAATGAATAATTCCTTGTTTATCCAGCCTGTCTTGTTGTATGCCGCAAAAGATCCTGGTGGAGTATCATCCATTAGCCTTGGGTTTTCCATTTGCCTGGGGAAGACAAACATGGGAGGAAGACAATTCCCAGCAGCACTTACACAGGTTTCTACTATGACCGAGACTCCTCGCTCACCTGTTGTCAAACGTCCCACTTGCTTTTTACCTCGCAATGCAAGAATTTTAGAAGGTTTGTTAGGAACTGTGAGAATCTCAGTCTCATCAACATTGCAAATGTCATTGGGAGCAAACTTATACGTTTCATAGAGAGAGGCCAATAGGTCATAAAACTTTTTCACGGAAACGCGATTGAAACCTTTTGCTCTAGCCATCGATGTAGCTTCAGGTTTTCTCAGACTAAGGGTTTTATTTATTCCAAGAAAATTGTACAACCAGTGCTTACCCGCCATTTTTTTCACGGTGTTAAAACAGTGCTGAATATAATAATTTGTGCTAACTCAAAAGCTAGGATTCTCAAGTCGGTTAGGGTAATTCCAAAGAGCCTTCCTTCTAATATCAGTACATGTTGAGCTAGCTTTTTTTCCTGATCTGCAGTAAAGACGTTTTTCAAACCTGCCCAGCTTTTTTACAGCAGCCACTTCCGGTGTCAAAGCATTTAAGCGAGCTTTTTTCACTTTTCTCTCCAGTGTAGATTTGGGGACATTAAATGAATGGGCAGCATTCAGAAAACCCATCCTCCCTTCTTAAACTTCTCGAACAGCCTCTGCCATGCTCTGCTCGTCCCAACTATTTCTAGATGAAGTTCGCTGATAATTGCGAGGCATCTTGTATTCTGAAACCAAAATAATTTACTACCTTTATAAAAATTGCCAAAGAAAATATGGTCAAAGTTGTGATTAGCTTATGTTTTTATAATATTATAGCGCGCACAACGTGTGGTTTTCTGGTTTATCTTTGTATAAGCCGCCCCCCTAAAAAAGATTTAAAAAAAAAAAAAAACCTCAACTTTTTTTTAATTTAAAACTTAAATTTTTGGTCAAAACTTTTTTCTTACATACAGTTTTAACCTATAACTAAATTTTGTACATAACTCAGGCCAATTATTTGTACCCCAAAAGTAAAGTATTTTATTTCGAAAATATAATTATTTAAAATTAAAATAAATTGTTGTAATTGATTATACATATTTTAATTCATTACTTATTTCAATTAAAATAATTTAAACACATAGCCAAAACATTAATGGAAATGGTCGGGTAAAACGGGACACATCAAAATTGTATCCCGTTTCGGGCACCCCAAAAGTGTCCCGCTTTGCCCGACCGTGATGTTTTTGACAACATAAATGGCTGACCCCTGAACCGTCACTCACTAGCAATATTTAAATACACGAAATTGTTGTTAAAAGAGCTATCAACAAAACACAGTACTTACCGGAATTGTTCCGAAAGACAGAGAATCACTAGGATAGTTTTTCTGCAGTCGAAAAAAGTACAAAGTAAGTAAAAATCTCACTTGAAAACTATCAAAAAAATATTTCTTTGCGAAACACGTGGCTAGCGTTGAGAGATCAACTGAGAATGCTGTCATGGCGGTCGAAAACCAGTTTAGCCTTTCTCCCGCGAGGTAGCACCACCAGTCAAGATCCGATGCTCAATATCCCGTTTTGGGAAACTCTCCGCTATATATATATATATATATATATATATATGAATAGAGAGAGAGAGTGGGGAGAGACTAAAGTTTAATACATATATATATATATATAGAAATGAAAGAAAAATATTTTTTTTTTATTTAAACTGTCAATAAATAAATAAATAAATAAATAAATTAACTGGTTAAAGCACAAGTAAATTGCCATTACGTTTCGTGGGAAAACTGTATAATATAACTCAATATATTTGTTTTTAATAAACGTCAATCAAAATAAACATATCATAAAATATTTGTTAATCAAGTATTATAATTAAATATCCAAATTGCCAAAATTAAATTTAAAAAGCTTACATAAACAAAATAATTTTTGTTCAGCGCAATTTAATAAATTAATTAGAAATGAATACAGCAACATTTCTATATATATACATTATTTCTTAAAAATTTTAGAATGAAAAGTACATCGCCTTTATTTATTGAAATATTTTAACTTTAAACAAAAGAAGATTTTTCGAAGGTTGTTTCTGTATGTTTTTGTCACATGATTTTTAAAATATTTATTTGAATAAACAATTGTCAACGCCACTCGAGTACTTACATGTCTCAAAAGCGATATGAAACGTCATTAACTTCACATGCAGTTAGCTCTTCATTTTAGAAATCTTAAAAAAAACATTGTTTGTAGAAATCTTTTCAGACACCCATTTACATAAATAAAAACTGCAAAAAAAAAAAAAAAAAAAAAAAAAAAAAGTAACGCATGAGAAAAAATGCACCATCACTTAATATTATCTTTCAGGGAAAAGTGTTGTTTCATTTTTATCTTTTAACTTATTCTTCAATTTTAATTTTGAAAATTTCAGATTCTTTCTTTCATTTTACTGTACAATGTGTTTTAAATTTTACGAAAAACTGCTTAGTTTTATTTATTTATTTATTTATTAAAAATTAAATATATATCAGTTAAGTATTATATTGTATTTTCACTTATTTCATTGTACATAAGTAATACATACATACATAAATACATACATACATACATACTTATACTTATATACAAATATATATACATTAATGTTAAGTGATACTTTGAAATAAAAATAACAAATTAATTAAATAATCCAAAATGTATATGTGAAAGTAGATTTATAGAAAACGAATATACTTAAATCAAAAATAATGTTACAGTAATTATATAATATTATTTTGTTTGTGCATAAAGAATTACGCAGAATGGTTTATATACTAATTATTTAAGAAACAAACAATTAAATCACACACAACCAAAAATAATAATATGAATTACATTTAATACTAAATTTTACTCATTATTCTGCATCTAAACATAGATTAATTAGCTACTATTTATTTATTTTGTTAGTACTTGTAAGATTTTTTCTTTAAATTATTATTTTTAATGTTGCAGAGTTATTAAAAAGTTATTTATTCTATTTTGAATTATAGGATACGGTTTTCGACTGAGCCTCTATTTATTATCTGAATCAAATTAAATTGGTACATATAAAATAATAATAATAGTAATAATAATAGTAATAGTAATAGTAATAATAGTAATAGTAGTAATAAATAAAAATAAGTTGATAAATAAATACGAGTAGCGGAACTATGTCCCATTTCGGCTAATATACGCAAAAAACGCCCACCAGATAATTAGAGAATATTAAAATAAATTCTCTGGAATATTACACCATCGTCTTCGTTAACGTTGTAGATAAATTTCGTGCTGATTTATTACATGTTTAGTGCAGTCTAAGGAAGGGGGGAGGATTTCGGATAATCCGCTTATTTTTTTCTAAGTAATTTTAATTATTTGATTTAATGATCGGTTCTTGATTTTATTTATTTATTTTAATGATTAGTTTTTTTTTTTTTTTTTTTTTTTTGTTTATTTATTAAATTATTTGCCAATGTTCATTTAAATTTCAAATTAAATTTTACAAAAGTGCTTTGTGTGTAAAATTACTTTTTAAATAAGGAAACTTTCACAAAATTACACAGTACTGTTTGAAAATCTATAAAGATACTATAAAAAACCAAATGTTGACAAAAGAATTTAGTTTTAAAATTATATAAATAAACTTGTATAAATAAATTTTGAAAAGTTGTTTTATTTTCAATAAACATTTCTCCTTAAATCAAAAATTATTTTAAATCGTGGTAATATTAAGAACAAAGTCAATCCACGGAAAAATATGTATGTTAAGTCATTGCTGTTATTTCCCTGATTTATTTATGCTTACTTTAGAGGGCAAGAATTATTTTTCAGCGTGACAGATTTCTACTATGGCTCGTTTGTAACCATCTGTTAGCAGTCACTTGTGAAAGGAGAGCAATTACTTATAGATCAATATGATTTCATAAATCACCGCAACAATGCTTTGAGTGTCAGTAAAGCATTTTGATTAATGCCCTTTTAAAATATGGACACATTCTTCCTGATAATGGATATCTAAAAATATTTTAAGTATTATTATTATTTTTTTTTAATTAAAATTAACTTTTAATGAAAATTTCTACATGCATTGTAATAAAAGTTCATTTAAATATTTTTAACCATGTTATTTAAATAGTTCTATAAATTTCAATTGTCCTAAGAAAAAGAAATATTTTTCTTCTAATATTTAAAGTCATGTAAAACAGAAAAAATATCGTAACAATAATAATATAATAATAATATTTATAATAATATAATAATAATATTTATAATAATCTACGTGAAAAGTTATCCTAATGATATTTAGCATTGTAAATATTATCCTGGACATGATTTTTTTTTTTTTTTTTTTTTTTTTTTTTTATGGTTTTTAAAATTTATTATAGAAAAATAGTTCTATATCATGCCCTGTCTGCAAATATAGCGTACAGGACATTTATTTTACGCTACAGAATCATTTTATGAAAACACAATTGCGAAGTCTTCCAATTATTTAGGGTTCACCAGCTTCTGTTTATCAAGCATTTTTCTGCTATTCTAGTTTGTTTTCGCGTTAAATGAGCTTATATTCCTTTAAAAACCGGTTAAATATTTTCACTAAGACAGGGAATGCGCTTGTCACGGTCTTTGACGATTTTTTGGTGATCTTGGTGAAAAAATCCTTATTATTGATATAACAAATATCTAAACTATGCGACCAAAAAATTCCGGGTTTATTGGAATCGAATCCCAGACATGTCAGTCAATTTTCACCAAATTATTTCTGCGTAAAAGCTACTAGCTGAACTTCTTTGATTAGAGCATGTTGCTGTGCATTAATGGTATGCTAAACTTTATGTTGTTAACTTGATGTTGTCATCTGTTATTTAAGCTCTACTTTCTGGTGAAACTAGGAATGATATTTTGTTTACAGACCTGTTATATTTTAGAATTTTCTCTAAATAAATTTTAAGTCTGTGCAAGATTCGCCTTTCATTCACAGATAATTCACCAACCCCCAAATGCACAACAATTCTGTTGTCAGAAGTGTCAATTAGTTATTGTTCTCGGGAATGTCAGGCTATTGTCTCCACTTACAGAGTAAAATTCTGAATTTTCGAAGATTTTAATTTTACTTCAAAATTTTAGTGGATTTATCTACAAAGTTAAAAGAAGTAATAGTTTTAATTTCTAACAATAATGATTTCAATAATAATTTCTAATAATAATGATTCTAATAATAAATCCTAATAATAAATCCTAATAATAATGATCGCAATACACACACACACACATCTATGCATACGTGTGTATAGGTGTTCCCATATATCCGTGACTATATGTATATATGTGTATTTAAGTGGGTATTACATATACATAACATTTGTTTGTGTTTCATAATATTAATATGTGCAAAAATTATATTAACTGTTTTTTTTTTTTTTTTTTTTTTTTTAATCTGTATTCTAGAATTCTGTCCTACAGGCAAATTAAAAGGGGAAAAAAATGCGATATTAAGATGTCACAAAATACAGGTGATTAATAACAAAAGATAGAAATATTATAGGATTACCGATATCAAACAGTAATTTACTCCAAAATCTATAATACTCCAATAAGATTTGGAATACCGGTTCAATTATTGCCTCTAGTATTAGAAGCACAAATATAAACTGTAATGCCCGTCCATTGCGAATTAAAGTGCAAAATAAGACTACAGAATAACAAACCAGTTTAAACAAAATCAGCCTATTCTTAATAAAATGCATTTTTTGTAACTTATTTTTAAGAAACGGGTGATATTGTTTTTCAAATTACATTTATATACATTTCCTAAATACATCTAATAAAAAAATAAATTCTATATTATCAAAATTTTTGACAGAAGATTTTATGTGCGTTTCAATATCTCTTTATGAGAGTTTTTTATTCAATGTTTTAATTAGCAGCATTTCAACATTTTATTTTTTGATTTATTATTAACCTTCGTTTCTAAATGCCCTAAAATTCATTGCCTTCTATTTATAATTATTTGTAATATTACTTTACAATTTTGTAAACTTTGCTGCTAGAAGAACTTTATAAAATGATTTTCAGACACTCCAAACAAATATTCTTAACTAAAAAATGTTAATAAAATAAACGTCAGAAGTTTTATAGTATATATATATATATATATATATATATAGATAGATAGATAGATAGATAGATATTCTTTATTATTATTATTATTATTATTGTTATTATTATTATTATTATTATTTGTAAGACTCTTTCTAAATGTCGGGTAAAATAAGTGGACATAATGAAATTTATTCATAAATTACCATTTTATTTTTTCCAAATTTTTTCCCATAAATGTTAGTTTTAAATGAATTATTTAGTCTGATTTCATTAAAACCGTTTGTGTGTTGAATTATAATTTCGGTTTACTTCAACCGTATACAAATTTTCAACATTTAAAATACGTTCCTTGATATTTGCACTAATTTGGGTTTCAAAACTTTTGTTGTAAATTAAAAAAGTTAACTCTCTGGGGTATTCCTACGCTGCCTAACGCATTTACCAAGTCCGCTGAATAAATATCCCTATTAAACAATTCAACTGAAATAATAGATAGTACCGTTTTTCTTTTATCCAGTGTAAACTTTAGTATGTCTATCAATCGAATGACTATTATCACCTTGAATGTCCTGGTATAAAACTTAACATCAGTGTTTTTATTATTATTATTATTATTATTATTATTATTATTATTATCCATTCATTTTTACAAGACTTCTACATTAAGTGTTCAAATTTAAGAAAACCTGTTAAAATTAAACAAAATGAAGTCGAATATTTTTTCGGAAACTTTTGTAAACATACTTAGAAGCATAATGTAGCACATGCGCTGTTTTACAATGTACTATACTGTAAAAAATAGACCCGACTGTAAAACGTATTAAATGTCACTGAACTGCAAGACTTTTAATACGTTTTACAGTCAATGACCTTAAAAATAAGGTTATGCCCATAAAGCTGTCATGAATTTTTCCCGAAGAATGGGGAAAAAAAAAAAATATATATATATATATATATATATGCATATATTTATAAACAGTCAAAACTCTTTTTTTTTCCGCAATTTGTTACAAATATGGGAGCTAGACCCTTTTTCTCGAAGAATGGATGTAGTACAGTAACCCGAGATTTACTGATGTTTCTTGGAGTATACTATGTTTTTGCCAAATAAATGATATGTTGATGCCAATGATTATGCCAATAAATGATATAATTTAACGGTCAACTCTCCACATATTACAGAAACGTTTCAAAGTGTTAATGCAACTATGATAAATTTTATAAATAATGAAAGTGACATTGCTGTTTGTATTAGAAAGATCTTTTAGAATCGGCAATATTACTGCTAGTAGACTGATAAATGTTAACATAATAAAAAATTGAAAATTCTTACAATTCCTTAATTACTTTCCTTAGAGTATATACTCATGTCATGTTCTTTGATATATTGTTGCTTTTGGTACAGTGAATTTCAAATCGTTAAGATATATTTTAATTATTTTCTTTAGGAAATGTTCTTAAAAAAAAAAAAAAAAAAAAAGTATTGCATTATTAAATTTAACAATGCCTATGATTTGTTATTTTTCAAATTATTGCAAATATTTATATGCGTAAATATTTTACAGTGAAAATACAGAGTAAAAAAAAAGTTTATAATTAAATATATGTGAATTTCAATAAAAATGAATTGAATGAAGAAATATAAATACAAATAAAAAATTTCATGCAACTATTTTAATAAAAAAAATGTATTTTAGCATATACTTCATCATCAATTAAATATATATATATATATATATATATATATATATATATATATGTATATGTATGTATATATATATATATATATATATATATGTATATATGTGTGTGTGTGTGTGTGTGTGTGTGTGTGTGTATTACAACCGTTGACAAGGCATTGTATGGAATTAAAAATATATACCTCTAGAATTGTTTCTCTAAACACTCGAAAAATTACAGTGCTCCTGTATAAATTGATTTTGAGTGAATTTTTCTTATTAATTAAAATATATATTTACCTTTTACATTTACATTACGCGAATATTAACAAATATGTTATTTTACATTCCTTTATGCTCAATTTTTTTAACTTTGTGTTTTTCCTGATCGTCCATTCAAACTGTTAAATATATATATCGTAATATCCAACATACAACACGCAGGTCACTTGACAGTTATACACCAGGAAATTTTATTTTCAAATAAAGCTACATATGTAAGGAACGAAAGCTTATAAAAAAAGAGATTTTACAGTAAATTTAAATTTCCAGTGTATAACTAATTTAATATTCCTGCACATTATACACCGGAAAATATAGAAATTGTTACATTTAAAATTATACTACAATTTCAAGCATTGTAACGGTTAGTATGGATTTATATTAACTAAATATATTGACAAATATATATTTAAATAAAATCATACAATGAACGTATGTTTTATTTTTGAACTATGTCCATTTAAACAGTTTTGATTCATTTAACTCACCGTATCTTAACTTAATTTACATTTTACATTAATGATGCATAAATAATCTACAGAAAACGAAACAGGGTGCAGAAATTATTTTTTGCACATACATTATATTCATTGATTAATATATATTTACACATACTTTTATAATAATAAGAGGCAGTGCTAGTACAGGAATGTTGATGGCAATGAAAATACATACATTAACGTCAGAGTCAGATATTAATTTGATAATTTTTTTTTACTAACACCTGTCTGGAAATAATGAAGATTGATTCCCCTTTCAATGAAAATATTCTAAAATGAGCAGAAAAGGTTAATGAAGTAATAGTGATTATCTAATTTCTACATTAGTAAGAATATTTAAATAGCAATTCAAGTAGATTAATTAATATATATACAGTTCCCGCCGCTTATTAAAATCACGTTCATTCTCAGCCAAAGTGATTTTATTAAGCGACTGATTTTTATATCCGGTGAACGTTCCTACCCTTAAAGAAAAGGTATTACTTCCCTGAATTTCAAAAGAAACTTCGAAAGGTAACGAATAATGGAATCAATAAATAATATTAATTAATTTTTGGATAATTAACTAATTGTTTCTTCGATATAAGTAAATAACACATTCTAAGTTCCCGTGCACTTTCGTTAGAGGAAAATCATCATTACTTTACCAAAAGTTCACGCTTTTCTTATAAATTAAAATCTTTCCGCTTAAGCCTCATGAATGATAGTAATTTCAAAATAAGAACTAGAAATTGCCTTCTAATAATTAGAAAAAAAAATATTTCAAATCAAATTTCTATTTCGTTACTGCGCTTTGAAGAATACGTTCCTTGAAATTGTTACGGAGATAAGTTCTGGGGTGTGTTTAATTTGTAAATGTGTTGCAAGTGTAAAATCTTCAACAATGAGCGATAACGGAGGGTTTGTTCTGCTTTAATTTATTTTTCTATTAAAAAAAAAAAAAAAAAAGTATTTTTTTTTTTTTTTTTTGTATGCATAAATGATATTTTTGACTGCTGGGGAGATATTTTTGAGTTTATTAACCGGCGATGCTGATTTTATTAAGCGGCGGCTTTAAAAGTTGTTTGTATTGATTTGATTACGGTCCTGGCGATTTGATCAGATTAAACGGCTGATTTAATTAACCAGTGATTTTTTTAAGCAGCGTTCACTGTATATATACATGTGTATGTGCTCTAAAAAGAAAGATGATTATTTCTATAAAATTAGATTTAAAAATAAACTTTATTCTCGATTTTTTTTTTTTATAAATGGAACTTTTTCGAAAATATTTTTCTTTCAGTTATGTATTTACTAGTGGATCTGCAGATCAGGAGCCTCAACGTCCTATTTACATCAGACATTATTCAATAGGTCATTTTTATTTATTCCTTATTATATAATCGTATATATTGATTCTATCGATTTGTTACCATGATCAGATACATTCTTGAGGGGGGCTGCCGCCCCCCTCAACCCCCCGCTGTATCTCTATTTGTATATCCTATAAAGTGTTACAGAATTGTAAATAATCGCATTTATTTTTGTATAAATTCTTTCAAAAGGTTTAGTAAAGTTAATAAAATGCTAACTTTGTGCATTTCTAGTCGTTTTAGCGTAAAATCGCCTAATTTTCCCTTAAAAACACTTAAAAAAGCTACTATAAGGGAATAAATGGATTTGGCGCCAAATTTGGCGACTATTTCCCTCCTTGGCTATTTTTTGGCGACCTTGGCGAGAAAATCCTTATTAGGGATATACCAAAT
Source organism: Salticus scenicus (assembly GCA_963930645.1). Classification (NCBI taxonomy): domain Eukaryota; kingdom Metazoa; phylum Arthropoda; class Arachnida; order Araneae; family Salticidae; genus Salticus; species Salticus scenicus. Next base: position 225,901,261 of record OZ005656.1, on the reverse strand, counting down.
ATGGAAGCTCTAATCTCATTATGAGATACGAGAAATTTCCAGAACAGTCTGTGTTCGATAGAAAAGTATAAAAGGAGCATTTCTTCACCAAGGCGGTCAGTGTCAGATCTCTGTCAGTTTCGTCAAATGCTTGCTTTGCTTTGAGTCTCTTTGGATGAGACTTTCTTTATGTGTTGTTGCTAAACAGTTTGTACTGTTGTTTTGATGTTAACGGCTGTTGTTTAAGCTGTGTTTACTGGTTGATTTGAAGCTGATACTTGGTTTATAGACCTGTATTTTTCTGGAACTTTCTGTGAATATATCACTGAATTTTTGCAAGTTTCGCCTTTCATTCTCGGACAACTTACGGACCCCCAATTACGCAACAATATGTATTCTTAATAAACGACGGTCTTGTATTATTTCCCTGAAATTCATAAATACCAAATTTCATAACTATCATTTTTCATACAAAAAAAAAAAAAAAAAAAAAAAAAAAAAAATACATAGCATATCGGAAATATTTTGCGTAACCTTTAAACTAATTTCTAAGTCTATGCCCACAATTATCAACAGGAAAACATGCTTTTAATATTCTAATAAAATTGCATTATATTTGATGGAGTGTTATCATGTTAAAATAAACTTTTAAGAAATATTGACTATAGCCCGTAATTGTACGAAATTATTTTATGTATCCCGGAAAAGTAGCCACAGTCACTATAAACGCCAATAATAAGAATAAATTTAATTAATTATAACTCATTAATTTTTCAAACTAATTTGACATCATTTGGATGATTATAGTATATACTCGGAATTATTTTGTGTGGTCTCATAAATTATTTAGACTATACATAACTGTTTTCAAGAGTAAACATGATTTTAAGCATCTTTGTAATGTATGTTAATTTTATTAAGTTCAATTCAGCATAAACGCATTAAAGAGCGCGCTTAAATAAAAGTTTGTCCATAGGCTCTAATGTTACGAAATTCTTTCTTGTGGCTCTGTAAACAAACCATAAACATTGTATACACCAGTAAAAACTATTCAGCTTACTTTGCGTTTAAAATTAATAATTGTTCCAAATTTAACATAGTTCGCATGACTACGTGACATTATCAGAACACTTTTGTAAGGTCCTGTACATTAATTAGAAAGCTTAAGAGCACATATTTTCTTCAAACAACATGAGTTTAAGCATATTACTCACGTACGCTAGTTTCATTTTCTTCATTGCAAAGTAATGATATTAAAATGCGTTTAAAAGAAATTCACCCCTTATGCCGTAATGTTAAGAATTTTGGCGTGCCCCTATACACATTTTTTAACCAATATAGCAATAAAAATTATACAGCTACTTACGTTTATGCAAAGCTGGAACGTGTGCGCCAATTTGCAAGTCAATCGAAGGACTTTTGCGGCTGCTATTGCGGTACGTACAAATTCTTCCCATAGTCCGTAATGATAAAAAAAAAAAAAAAAAAAAAAAAAAAAAAATTACATTCGGGTGTGCCGACAGAAGTGAAAACGTGAACAATTACGTGTGTATTTCTTGAATCATCAGGAAATATTTTATTGTGTAGTAAATACTTTTAAATGAAGTGTTTTTTTATTCATTAATATAAACTACTACTACAAAAATTATATTACAATTTTATTTAATGCGCTAACTGCAATAGAGACAGTGTCCGGAGATGAGAGAAGTCGTGTAGAGCCGCACCAGATTGGAGAAACGTGAGAAAAATGGCGGCTTAGGCCTTTCGCACGGTTTTGTGAGGTCTAACTGGAATAGAGACAGTGTCCGGAAATGAGAGAAGTCGTGTAGAACCGCACCAGATTGTAAAAACGTGAGAGAAATGGCGGCTTTGGCCTTTATCACGGTTTTGTGAGGTCTAACTGGAACGTTTCCGGCTGCAATCTTTAAGAGACAGTGTCCGGAAATGAAAGAAGTCGTGTAGAGCCGCACCAGATTGGAAAAACGTGAGAAAAATGGCGGCTTAGGCCTTTCTGACGGTTTTGTGAGGTCTAACTGGAATAGAGACAGTGTCCGGAAATGAGAGAAGTCGTGTAAAACCGCACCAGATTGTAAAAACGTGAGAGAAATGGCGGCTTTGGCCTTTATCACGGTTTTGTGAGGTCTAACTGGAACGTTTCCGGCTGCAATATTTCAGAGACAGTGTCCGGAAATGAGAGAAGTCGTGTAGAGCCGCACCAGATTTTAAAAACGTGAGAAAAATGGCGGCTTTGGTCTTTCTCATGGTTCTGTGAAGTCTAACTGCAACGTTTCCGGCTGAAATCTTTAAGAGACAGTGGCCGGAGATGAGGGAAATCGTGTAAAGCCGCACCAGATTGTAATAACCTGAGAGAAATGGCGGCTTTGGTCTTTCTCACTGTTTTGTGAGGTCTAACTGCAACGTTTCCGGCTGAAATCTTTAAGAGACAGAGGCCGGAGATGAGAGAAGTCGTGTAAAGCCGCACCAGATTTTAAAAACGTGAGAAAAATGGCGGCTTTTGTCTTTCTCATGGTTCTGTAAAGTCTAACTGCAACGTTTCTAGCTGCAATCTTTAAGAGACTGTGTCCGGAGATGAGTGAAGTCGTATAGAGCCGCACCCGATTGTAAAAACGTGAGAAAAATGGCGGCTTTGGCATTTCTCACGGTTTTATGAGGTCTAACTGGAATAGAGACAGTGTCCGGAAATGAGAGAAGTCGTGTAGAGCCGCACCAGATTGTAAAAACGTGAGAGAAATGGCGGATTTGGCCTTTATCACGGTTTTGTGAGGTCTAACTGGAATGTTTTCGGCTGCAATCTTTAAGAGGCAGTGTCCAGAAATGACAGAAGTCGTGTAGAGCCGCACCAGATTGTAAAAACGTGAGAAAAATGGCGGCTTTGGTCTTTCGCATGGTTCTGTGAAGTCTAACTGCAACGTTTCCGGCTGAAATCTTTAAGAGACTGTGTCCGGTGATGAGTGAAGTCGTGTAGAGCCGCACCCGATTGTAAAAACGTGAGAGAAATGGCGGCTTTGGCCTTTCTCACTGTTTTGTGTGGTTTAACTGCAATAGAGACAGTGTCCGGAGATGGGAGAAGTCGTGTAGAGCCGCACCAGATTGTAAAAACGTGAGAAAAATTGCGGCTTTGACCTTTCTCACGGTTTGGTGAGGTCTAACTGCAACGTTTCCGGCTGCAATCTTTAAGAGACTGTGTCCGGAGATAAAATAAGTTGTGTAGAGAAGCACCAGATTGTAAAAACGTGAGAAAAATGGCAGCTTTGGGCTTTCTCACAGCTTTGTGAGGTCTAACTGCAATAGAGACAGTGTTCGGAGATGAGAGAAGTCGTGTAGAGCCGCACCAGATTTTAAAACAATATATACTATAAAATTACTAACACTTCACATTAGCAAGTTAATTGTATGGTACATTATTTGTATCATACAAGGATGGAAAGCGTTTACTGACGATAACGCGAATTCAATGATTTTTTTTCACCCAAAAGTTTTCACTTCAAATGGAAAGCGTTAGTTGACGATGACGGGAGTTTAAAGATTTTTGTTCACCCAAAAGTGCTCAACGCGCCTAAAGAAGTTTTCACTTCAAAAAACTTTGGCGTGTCCCTGTACACGAACTACAAATGGAATGCGCACCCAAAACTATATAGCTAATTTCGTGGGGATCAAGAACATGTATACCAAATTTCAAGTTAAGAGAGTGATATTTGCGGCCGCTATCGCACGACAGACAGACAAACAGACGAACAGGTATACGAACTACAAATGGAATACATACCAAAAACAATACAGCTGATTTCATGGGGCTCAAGAACATGTGTACCAAATTTCAAGTCAATAGCACTATTTTTGCGGCCGCTACCGCGATACATACAAATTCCTCCCATATGCCGTAATGATAAGAAAAACTCTGACGCGTCCCTGTATACGAACTGCAAATTGAATACATACCAAAAACTATACAGCTGATTTCGTGGGGCTCATGAACATGTGTACCAAATTTCAAGTCAATAGCGCTATTTTTTCGGCCGCTATCGCGATACATACAAAATCCTCCCATAGGCCGTAATGATAAGAAAAATTTTGGCGTTTCTCTCTATACGAACTACAAATAGAATACATACCAAATACTATACAGCTGATTTCGTGGGGCTTATGAACATGTGTACCAAATTTCAAGTCAATAGCGCTATTTTTGCGGCCGCTACCGCGATACATACAAATTCCTTCCATAGGCCGTAATGATAAGAAAAACTTTGGCGTGTCCCTGTATATGAACTACAAATGAAATACATACCAAAAACTATACAGCTGTTTTCGTGGGGCTCATGAACATGTGTACCAAATTTCAAGACAATAGCGCTATTTTTGCGGCCGCTATCGCGATACATACAAATTCCTCCCATAGGCCGTAATGATAAGAAAAACTTTGGCGTGTCCCTGTATACGAACTACAAAGGGAATACATACCAAAAACTATACAGCTGATTTCGCGGGGCTCATGAACATGTGTACCAAATTTCAAGTCAGTAGCGCTATTTTTGCGGCCGCTATCGCGATACATACAAATTCCTCCCACAGGCCGTAATGATAAGAAAAACTTTGGCGCGTCCCTGTATAGGAACTACAAATGGAATATATACCAAAAACTATACAGCTCATTTCGTGGTGCTCATGAACATGTGTACCAAATTTCAAGTCAATAGCGCTATTTTTGTGGCCGCTATCGCGCGACAGACAGACAGACAGACAGGCAGACACACAGACACACAGACACAGCCCAAAACCGTTTTGAGTCTCAACAGAGGGCCTCCACTGACGTTTCGGCAATTATGCAATTAATACTTTTGATATAATGAACTTAATTCATAACTGAACATAAATTAATACATAATTATTTAAAAATTTATCTATCAAAAGAAATCTTAAAATAAAAATATATACGCATATAAATCTATACAAAAGTGTTCACATTAAATATAAATATCAGATACAAAGTGTTTTATTAAAACGAAAAGTATACAAATCAGAGATAGTCAGAGTTTTCCATTTTCCCTTTTTTTTTTTTTTTTGTTATTACTACTAATAACATAAAATGTTATACATGTGATTATAAAGTAATTAATCATTTTCATTTTTATCACATATTACAGCATTGGATTGATTAACCAAGCATCTATCTTAGCAAAAGATATAATTGGTGCATTTCGGTATGTATTCCTTGTATAACTAGCCGCATCGTCCAGAATTTCAACTTTACCCTCAAAACATGCCACTATTTAACTGGTGTATCTTTTCCAATTGCTGCTGTATTTTGCTGTGTAAGCTGTCAAATATTGCGAAGATATGCGTGCTACACATTCGATTTTATAAATGTTCGTGTAATTAAAAATAAAGGGGGGGGGGGGTAGAGCAAATCTTGCGACCATAGGGTCAATATTGCTGCCGGTTTGATGGAGAATCTCTTAGTTCCACAAATGAGGAGTGATGGTATTACAGATTTTGCTCTGTTCCGACAAGATGGATCACTACTCCATTTCAATCTGATTGTCCGGAAATACACCAATAAACTTTTTGCAAGGATAACGATTAACTGAGCCTCGCTAACAATGTGAGCTCCACGTCATCATATCTGATTTCCAACCCTAGATGTCATTGCAGTTGCGTTCATATAATTCAAGGTGTAGATACGAAATATTGAACATCTTAAACATCTGATTACAGCCACAGCCACAAAAAAAAAAAAAAAAAAAAAAAAAAAAAAGGACACAAAATCTGTTGCATTATGTTTTTTGAGCTACAGTGTTGGGTGCTGTGCAGAGTCTAAGTTGGGGAGGCATTAGAAAGTATTAAATGTATATCTTATTATGGTACACGTTATTTTAAAAATGCAAAATATGTACAAAAATGCGATTATCAAAAGAACGTATAGTTATTTTATAATAATCCTGTATATAATTATACATTTAATAGTAGAAATGACATTTAACCATAAAAATAAGTTCAACATTTACAAATCGTTAATTTTAAAAATTATATTTTATTACTAGTTTTATTAAAATTATACTGTTAGTGGGAATAAAACATTTAAACTTCAAATAAATAAATTATAATACAGAAATTAACCATTTAAGTTGCTTCTTTATTAATAAATTAATTAATTAACTTAAATAAAGTAAACAAACTCATGTTTTTTTTTTTTTTTTTACAATATTAAAATGTAATCAAGACTCAATGATACTATGATTATTTTACAGAAATCATTTCTATATTTTTAAATCTCTGAAAATTTTAAAATATAACAATAAAAATGTGATTTTATGTTTAATCCTTACTTTTAAACAAGCCAGAAACAATTAAATTGGGATTTATGTTTTCTAAGAAATTTCCGTATGTACATTAAATGTCAATAACAAAAAAATTAATGTTTAATGTTGTGCGGGAATCGAACGTGAATAGCATGGTAATTATCATTAAGTAAAAATCAAAGGATTAAATTTAACTGTAATGATAATTAAATAAAAGTAATTTTCAAAAAGATAATTTGAAGTGTTATTTGAAAACCTCTGTAATCACAATTTTTTGTTAAATATTCCATGGAGCTTTAGATTAAAATGATATATGGTACATTTAAATTTGATTGCCTAAGTGGTGTGATAATTTTTTTTTTTAATATCACCGAACGGATTGCATTTAAAAAAAATGATCAGAGTGAATGGAATTCAATGGTTTAAAAAATGGTTTTAAGGAAGAAATTGATCATGTAAAACTTTTCTTCATTAGTGCGTTTAAAAATGATTTTATTTATTTATTATAGTGATTATTCAGAACAGATAATTTGTTTCTATTGTTCGTTCTTCAAATACTCTAATAAGTAAAAATTGCAATAACTTAAAATATATATATATATATAACTTTAGTAAATTATTTTAAATTTATTAATAAAGATTTTATTTTATTTTATTTCTTATTTCAAGCCAATTTAAAGTTAAGACAAATTAACTTTAAATTAAAATAAATAAATATTTGTCGAAGTGAACAAAAAAAAATATATATATTCTTAATTATTTTCGAAAATTCAACTTAAAATTAATTATAAAATTTAGAGTTATTGCTGAATAACACTTTTTACAAAACATAGAAATAATAATGAAATATTTTAAAGATAATGGAAGCTGGATTTGTTTCTTTTGATCTCCGTTTAATTATATGTACTGTCCTTGTAATGAACATATTCAACATTTTAAAAAGTTTTATTTATTTATTTATTTATTTATTTATTTTAATTTAATGCTAGTTTAATTACAATTAGTTACTGTGTACACAGCTTTTGGATGTTTTACAGTAAACTCATAGTATATTCTAATACTAAAAAAAAGTAATTAAAAGTATAGTTTTAATAAATTAATCTTTATAAAAAATCCTGTACCTTTAAAACATTAAAATACATTCAAGATTGAATGATACTATGATCATTATACGAAAACCCTTCATTTTTATCATAACAATTCAAAACAGATTAATTATTCGCATACATATTTCTTCAATTACATAAATAGATTAAATTGAAGTAACTTGTAATTATAATTAATGATTATATATTTACTAATAGTGATTTTTTTTATTTGTTTAAAAATAAAAATTAAAACTGTAATTAAAATTATTTAATTACTAACTAATGTACAGAAATATTTCCTAAATTTAGCATTTAAAAATAAGTTCTGAAATTAAACTTAATTTAAATACAATTTTTAAAAATATCACTAAAGGATATTTTTTTTAAATAAAATTTAATACTGAAATAATATTTGTACAATGCAAAGTGAAATTATTTTATTTGACCTTTGTTAATTACTTATAATTGTTTTGCAATCAAATTACTCTCCATTTACAAATGGCGAAATTACAATTTTTTTCCACTTCCCTGGAGGATGTCTCTTGGATGTACTTTCATCCATAGGATTACCTGAGGAGGCCTTGTGGATGAGATGTACTGTTAGGGCTGTAATGAACTGAGTTTAAAAAAATGTCTAGGTAATAACAATACACATTGTAGTTTATTTTATGCTTGGGCAGAAGATTATGATACATTATTTTTGTTCAATTTTGTATCTCATATTTATTCCAAAACAACATGATTAAGAACAGATTATTTCTTCGTATACCTATTTTCCAATGATAGAAATAAGTGAAATTGCGATAACTTATAATAATTTTAGTCAATAATTACATATTTATATTGAAAGCACTTTAAACACACGTAAAATTAAATTTATATATATATATATCCGAATCTTTTCGCTTTAATAGTAAAGCATCATCAGGGATTTTTATTATTCGTTTCCAATGAGCAGTTTTTAATTTTTTTTTTCTTTTCGCAGTCAACAGTGAAGTCTTTTAATAACGTGAAGAGCAGCAAAGTCAATTTGAAGTCCGGTAAAGGTTGGATCAAGGAGCTAAGAAAAATAAGAGAAGCTGGAACTATTGAAATATCATACAAGGATATTGTAGGAAAAAATCCATCATGGATTAGCAGAAATAAACTATTACCTATTTTATAATATTGTGCCAAATTATTGGCAAAATTGCAGCATCTTTGGAATTTATTGTATTTTTGCATTTAATTACATTAATTGCTTCGGAAATGTAAAGTTCTTGAATAGTGCATGGCGCTATAATAATTACAGCACCATCTACTATTTGTCTGCCATATCTGAAAACCTAACAAAAATAGAATATTCAATTTTAGAATTGAGACATGTCTGGTGTACAAATCATTTTTCGAACATTTGGTGAAAATTGGTAAAACGGGAGTGGGAGATCGGAAACGGGAAATGGGATCGTAAGTGAATATTTCAAAAATTGATCTAACAATTTTCTTCAACATTGCTATATAAACACTCTGTTAGATGTTATTTCGTATGTTTTATTTGGTTAGATCAAGAAAATTGTTAAACGTCTGTATAAATACTTCAATTTCATGTCTTGCAAGTTTTTTAAAAAACGTACGTTTTTTTTTTTTTTTTTTTTTTTTTTTCAAACTTGCCATATTAAACTACTTTTATATATCCTTGTGCATGTAATATATTTTTATTTTTTTTTTCAGTCAACAGTTGAGTATGCCAAATTTTCGCAAAGTCGGTATTTCAAAAACGGCTCTAATGATATTTTCTTAAATTCGTTATTAAACTACTTCAAGCCTTCTATCATCTATTACGAGTTTATTACAGGGAAATTAAGAGCCTTTTAGGTAGGTCAGGCTTATATCTGGAAATTGAGTATCTTAAAAAAGGGTTTTGCTGAAATTGTCTTCTTATTTCTTTAACTCGTCATGTAAACTCCGTTTTATAAGTCATAACACGTGTATTAACTTTCTTCTGCAGAAATATTTATAAGTGTCTACTTTATTGGGTCAGTTTTTCGTCTTCTTATAACATTATCTCCAAAAAATACATATAATACGTGCAACCGTAGGTAATGAAAGTCGTATGGCTGTTTCACACCAGATTTTTTGAAGATAATTTGTATTATCTTAAGTGTCATGGGTACTACAAATGTATCTGTGTACTTCATGTCTAAGGTAATGTATAAAAGTTTAATTCAATGATTATTTGATTTATAGTGACAAGATCTAACATTTACTTTCTAAACAGAATAAAAAAATAAAAATTTTCGTTGTTCTAAAATAACAGAACATATATTTTGTAATTTTATAAACGACAAAATGTAAGAAATTGAAAATTTAATTATTTTATCTAAAATGTTATTTAGAATAAGGTTCATGCCTTCGATGCATGTTTATGTGTACATATATGATATATATATTTATAATAATTTATAACATATTTGTTTACCTTATTAATTTTATAATATTATATTCCTTCCACACACTTACATAATAAAACAAACGACATAGAATTACATTAATTGGTTGAAATTCCCTTATACATATATATATGTATATACACATTTTTTCTTCTGAAAACAATCAAAATGTAATTATAATAATTATTATTAAGGTATTACTATACAGTGTTTCCATAGTTACATTTTCCACAAAATACGTCGTGTTCATATGGTAACTAAATGGTATTAAGCGCTTGTGACAATGGTAACGTTAGATGTGACTGAAATTAACTGTCACTACAATGTTTAAACATTTGGTTGATTGTCTCTACATAAATGTACGCAGAATTATATTAAACATAAGTGCATTTAAGAAATATTGTAGAATAACTCTTGCAATACACTTTTGATATTCAAATTTCATTAAATTATATTTTATTTTAGATTTCATAGAAATTTTGTTTTAATGGAATAAGAAAAACATAATAATAAAAAAATAGGACATTTACGTAAAATTTAAATAACGTTTTTAATTGATTTTGAAGTGTACCATTGAAATGTAAAATAAATTTACTATACGCTCTTTATTTTAATGCGTGAGACATTATCCTTATTTAAGAAAATTTGTGAAATTGCTTTACTATTACTTTTATTTTTTCAAATGAATTATCTTATATACAATTCTAGATTGCATAACCAAACTTAAAAAAAAAAAAAAAAAAAAAAAAATCCTTAATTTATAAATATTCTTTGAATATAGTTTGCATTTTAACATAACTTTTTGTATATAGAAATTATAGTTCCATAATTTTACTTTCATTAAATTTTATTTTAAAGCTTGTCTTTATTTATATTCAAGGTATTCATTGTCTTGAAAAGACGTTTCCAGGGATGTATCACAAGACATACTTTGTTCAAAAATGTTTGGTTCTGGGCAAGGGGTTTGTAGTTGTGACGCTAGGGAGGGCAACTTTAAAATTTCAAAGAGGAAAGTGTGTATTGTGATGCATCCCTGGAAACGACTCTTCAAGACAATGAATTTGATATAAATAGTTTTGGACTGCAATGATTAATAAAGGGGATTCTTAAGTATAGAATCCACATATCAAAAATCTTAAACTCAAGTATCTCCTTTAATAACCATCGTAGGGTGAAAACTATTTATATGAAATTCATTGTTATGAAGAGACATTTCTAGAGTTGTATCACAAGACATACCTCCCCATTTGAAATTTTGAAGTTACCCTCACTACCGGCCGCCCTTGCTCACCCGGGCCGAAAATTTTGCATCAAAAGAGGTCCCTATCGAATTCATGGAACACGTATTTCGCCATTTTTCATAATTCCGAATCATTTTCGAGTTAGATGGGGGGAGGGTGGGGAGACGTTGGGAAACTGTAGTCGTGGTTCTATGGCTTATAAAAGAATAAAATTTCATTAGTATGTTGTACAAGTGATGCGCTCTGTGAAAATCGATAAAGAAATATTAGTTAAAATCTTCGTCAATAAGTGGCGCTACGCAAATCTCTAAAGCAAATTTTGTGGAATTTTTTTTTTTTTTTTTTTTTTTTTTTTTGTAAAAAAACAAATTAAAGAAAAAAAATATTTCACAGTTGGTACTGTATTTTTTTTTTTTTTTTCAGATCCATTCTATTAAATTTGGTCCAGACAGATGAAACACATAAAATTTAATTTGCGTCATTAAGAAATCTGTGAAAGTCACCTTAGACATTGGCTCAATTCCATCTATTGACGAAAATAATTAAGTGGCGCTGGGCTCTGTGAAAATAAAAAATATATAAGAGTTACAGTTTTAGGCAATAATTGTTTTTTTTTTCTTTTGGAGTCACAGAAGCTGCTCTAGAACCTTCTGAATAGAAGATATATATATATATATATATATATATATATATATATATATATATATATATACATATATATATATGAGTGTGTGTGTGTTGCAACCAAATTGTTATTTTTTTTTATTTATACTGTGTATAACAGTGCTGTAAAAATGTAGAGTTAATACTGTTTTGTTAAATAAATCCTTTTCGAATCCTGTTCTCAGTCAGTATAAGAACATGAGTCGATAAAAATTTATTTAACAAAACCGTACGAAGTGTACTTTTTTTACATAGGAATCTTTGCTAGTGTTCGGACACTTTTGTTACCGACTGTACATAATTTTATTTCCTTGCAAGAAAAATAAAAAATGTGTTTTTACTTCGAATTTTTTTAAGTTATACTTCGTGATTCGTATTTGTTAGTATATATTTGATAATTAAATTCAAAAAGTTAAAAAATTATTAAAAAAAATATCTTAAATTTTCTAATATCTAAGAATAAATATATTCTTTCATATTAAATTTTGCTCATTTAATAACTATAAATGCTTTCGAAAGTTAAAATTAAATAAATGTTTAACGTATTTTCTGTCATAAAAATAATAAACGATGTTTCTTTTTTTTTTTTTTTTTTTTTTTCTTTTCTAGGATTGTGTTTGTTCAAAATATTACTGTCACATTGTAATATTCGGTTTTCCACAGTACGTTTTTCTTACACATTTGGCAACAACTTTGAGTCAAAATAAATATTGGAATATGTCCAAAACAAACGGAAGTATAATTAATGAATAAGTCATTAATCTTGAGTACTGTTTGGATACAAAATATATTAAACAATTCGACAATGAGAAATTATATTTAAGAAAAGTTTCACCTTGAAATAATTAATAATAAAAAAAAAAAAAATACATGCATGTTTGCAGATAAATTGTATTTTGTATTTTATTCTGCTTTTAAATCATACAACTTTAAATTAATTTGTATATATTTTCTTATTTCTGCAATTATTACTAATCCTAATTATAAATGTATGGTTTATTTTACTTTTAACAACGTGATGTAAAAACACTGTTATAATATTTTGTAATGTGCCCGTATGTAATACAGTAATGATTAATATTATTTATTTAGTCCTTAAAATTATAGCAGCTATAAAATGTTTTATTAAGTAGGAAGAGTAGGGAGGGATGGGACAGTTTTGACATTTTTTTTTTTTTCAAATTTACTTTTACGTAGAACACTGTAAGTTTAAGAGAAAAAAATTGAAACATTTTAACATCTTTTAAAAATATAAATTTGATAGTAATTTTTAAAATGTTAATTGTATGGGCCAAATAGCATAGTCATAAAAATGTCCCGTCCCTCCCTTATATGATGGAGGATTGGACATGTTTATAAAGTTAAGATAAACACATAATATGGAGACATACTAGGAAAAATGACAAAAATAGTGGGACACGATGTATGTAAGATTAATTAATTACTAATAAAATCTCTTCAATCCAACATTAGAGTATAATGTACCACTTAAATAAACAATTTCAAATGCTCAATCAGATTTTTTTTTTCTAGCAGAGAAAGTACTGTTTTTTAGTTCAAATATTCAAAATTAAGTTTTTGTTATATTTACATGTTTTGTGGTTCCCTGAATATTAATAAGGATTTTAGTGGGTAGTCTGTGTGTGTTATACCCATATCTCCAGAACAAATATTACAAATATTGTCACACAGATGTCGTGAAGAGTCAAAGTGAACACTCGAAGTTAAGTAACAAACGTAGTTTATTAGTAGGACAAACTTGTGACACATCTACACTCGGCTGAGAACATACACAAACTGAGGAACAAGTCGCTTATATACAATATTCGAATATTCCAGAATACACGATTAACATAAATTAGAATATTCTAGAAACTGCTAGAATAGGAAATTAAATATGCAAAGATGATTATAAGAATTTAGAATTAATTTTTAGAGTCTTTAAATTCACTTGCTCCCGGCTGGAATCGAACTGAGGTCGTCTGGGTGACAGTCCAGAGACATACCACTACGCCACGCCGGCTGTAAAGAAAGCTGACTTTGTGGCATTGCCCTCCTTTCAAAGAGCAGCGTCTCGCTGTTTTAGGACTTCTGGGTTGAAGCTCTAGTCCTCGAACGCGTCATGGATCCCTTGTAAGTATCGTTCGTTTTAGGAAGAACAACATCATCCTGATTTTTTGTGTTCTCAATCTGCTTGTCCGGATCATGGTAGGGTTTCATACGTAGTACATGGACAACGTCTCTTGGTTTTCTTCTTCGCGAGGCAGGATCAAAATCTTGCACCTCATAGGTGACGTCTGATAAACGACGTAAAACCTGATATGGTCCAAAATACCTTCTTAAAAGCTTTTCGGAGAGGCCGACTTTCCGGACTGGAGTATACACCCATACGAGATCTCCAGGAGCATAAGAAACTACTCGGTGTCTGGCGTCGTAACGTCGACGGTCTTTATCTTGGGCTTCCAGAGTTCGCACTCGGGCTAGCTGCCTTGATTCTTCAGCTCTGGCAATCATCTTGGCGAGGTGATCGTCGTCGACATCATCAGGGCAAAATGGTAACATTGTATCCAGCGTTGTTTCAGCCTCACGTCCGTGAAGTAAATAAAAAGGCGTGAAACCCGTCGTTTCCTGTTTAGCAGTGTTGTAAGCAAAGGTTACAAATGGTAGAATTTCATCCCAATCCTTCTGTTCTGTTTCCACGTACATGGACAACATGTCAGCCAAAGTTTTATTAAACCGCTCCGTCAGTCCATTTGTTTGAGGGTGATATGCTGTCGTCATCCGATGATCGATATTACACAATTCGACGAGAGCGGAAACAAGTTTGGATTGGAAGACAGCTCCACGGTCTGTGATAATTACTCGGGGAGCCCCATGTCTTAAGAGAATTTCTTCGAGCAAGAACTTCGCTACTTCTTCGGCTTCAGCGGTCGGTAAGGCTTTCGTTGCTGCATATCTCGTGAAGTAATCTGTGCAGACTATGATCCATTTGTTCCCACGAGTAGACTTCGGAAATCTTCCTAGAAGATCGACCCCAATGCGATGGAAAGGTGCTATAGCTGGAGGAATGGAAACTAAACGTCCAGGAGGTCGTTGAGGAACGGATTTTCTCCTCTGGCATTCTCGACAGTGCATCACATATCGAACAACATTTCTGTACATCCCAGGCCAGTAAAACCTTTTGCGGATTCTGTCATAAGTTTTTGCAAAACCAAGATGTCCTGCGGTGGGAGCGTCGTGGAAATGTCTCAGTATGTCCACTTGTAGATGTTTAGGAATGACTGGCAGCCACGTTTTTCCATCAGGGTCAAAATTCTTTCTACATAGTACTCCGTCAATTAATTCAAAATCTCTTTTATCTGCGTTGGAGCGGTTATTCGAAAGAATAATTTTTGCGAGATCTGGGTCTTTCTTCTGTTCAATCGCAAGGTTCATACTCGTAGTCACAGCGAGAAATTTGTTAGACGTCTCAGTTTCTTCGTCCACTGGATTTCTCGAGAGTGCGTCAGCGTCCCCGTGCTTCTTACCGGTTTTATATGTCACTGAAAAGTCATGTTCTTGAAGTCGAAGGGCCCATCTTGCCAGTCTTCCTGAAGGATCTTTTAGACTCATAAGCCAGCATAGTGAATGATGATCTGTAACAACAGTAAAATGTTTTCCGAATAGATACGGCCGGAATTTATTGATAGCCCACACAATGGCAAGGCATTCCCGTTCTGTGGTGGAATAATTCTTTTCGGCTTTTACCAAGGTTCTTGAGGCGTAAGCTATAACTTTTTCGGCATTGTTCTGAATTTGGACGAGGACTGCCCCAATACCATACCCACTGGCATCTGTATGAATCTCCGTAGGGGCGCTTTCGTCGTACATTCCTAATACTGGATCAGAAGTGAGGGCTGACTTCAGACTTTTGAAGGATTTGGCCTCTTCAGGGCCCCAATGAAACTTCGCATCACCTTTTAGAAGCAACTGCAAGGGTTCTGCGAGATAACAAAAGCCCTTAATAAATCTTCGTAAGTATGAGCAAAGTCCAAGAAAGCTTCGTATATCATGTACATTCTTTGGAGTTGGAAAATTGCTAACGGCTTTCACTTTGTCGGGATCTGGACGGACGCCCTTGCTAGAAACAAGATGACCCAGTATTTTTACTTCTTTGGCCGCAAATAGACACTTCTTTGGGTTGAGTACAAGACCAGCTTCCTGAAGACATTTCAAAACAAGCCTTAGTCGGGTGAGATGGTCTTCAAAAGTTTCTGAAAATACTAGGATGTCGTCTAAATAGCAAAGACACACTGTCCATTTTAAATGGCGTAGCAAATTGTCCATCATTCTTTCGAAGGTCGCAGGGGCATTGCAGAGTCCAAACGGCATGACTTTGAACTCATATAAGCCTTCGGAGGTTATGAATGCCGTCTTCTCCCGATCCGCCTCGTCTACTTCTATCTGCCAATAGCCAGAACAGAGGTCCATGGAAGAAAAGAACTTGGCGCCTTTCAAACAGTCGAGCGTATCGTCGATACGAGGTAGAGGATAGACATCCTTTTTCGTGATCTTGTTGAGCTTCCGGTAATCTACGCAAAAACGCCAGCTTCCATCTTTTTTCCTAACGAGCACCACGGGTGATGACCAGGGACTTGCAGATGGCTGGATGATACCTTTATCAAGCATTTTCTGAACTTCTTCACGAATTACGCCTCTTTCGGTCGATGATACTCGGTAAGCTCGTTGGCTGATTGGAGTATGATCACCTGTATTAATCCTGTGTTTCACATTCGTCCGTGAGGCTGTCGACTTGTCAGTCTTCTCGAAAATTCCGGAAAACTCTCGAAGCAGTTCGGCTAGCTTGGCTTTTTGTTCGTTGCTCAACTCGGGAGACAACATCCGGGAGCAGTCCATCGGGGAGTTTGACGTGTCTCGTGTATCCAGGCCATCCGTCGTGTCGGCAATCACACATAAATGTCCTTCATTCAGGGGTTCGATTAGGCCTAAGCACATTCCTTTCGGAATGACTTGGTTCCTGGACTGGAGGTTGGCGACCCAGATTTCACTTTCCCCGTTATGGTATAAGGATAGCATGGACGGTATAGCGGAATTCTTCTCGAAGAGCAGATGTTTATTGCCATCTATGGCAATAGGAGGACTAGAGCTTCAACCCAGAAGTCCTAAAACAGCGAGACGCTGCTCTTTGAAAGGAGGGCAATGCCACAAAGTCAGCTTTCTCCAAAGGTCAGTTTTTCTCGGCTGCGTGGGTGATCTCTGGATAGGAACTCTGGATTCCCTGGTTACCGTGGCATATGTTGGTCGTCGTGGAGTTTTGGTTGGTGTTGCTGAAACGGGGGCTAGAGCCCTTTGAACTTCGTCTTGGACTATTTTTTCCAGGAATGGCGAACATGACTCTGAAGGTTCTTTCGTCTGGTTGATCAGTCGATGGATTTCCTCTTGTACGATCTGGCGAACAAGGGATACCAAATCTGGTTCCTCCTCCATGGCTGCTACTGGTACGACGTTCGGAAGCCTCTCGAATCTTTGTCGTCCAACCCTCTTCTGCTTCATATCCTCGATGTAGTTGCACCATTTAATGAAATCAGTTGTGGTGCTGATTTCTTTTGTCAGCAGGGTCTGATAAATGTCCTCTGCAACGCCTTTTATTAGGTGAGACACTTTTTCGACTTCGGACATTGAAGGATTAATTTCCTGGCACAGACCTAAGACACTCTGTATATAGGACTGTGTACTCTCTTCTGACCGCTGTGCTCTGTACTTCAATTGTTCTTCTGCTTTACTGGTATACTTTTGTCTGTCGCCGAAAAGGTCGCTTAATTCCTTCTTGAACACCTCCCAGGAATTCAGAGTATCTTCATTGTTTACGAACCATTGCTTTGCCGTACCATCAAGGAAGAAATACACATTGGCTAAGCACATCATGTCATCCCATTTGTTAAATTTAGCCACTCGATCGTATTCTTTAAGCCATTTCAGGGGGTCTTCTCCAGGCACTCCTCGGAAGGTCGACGGGCTCCTTGGTTGCTGGTAGGTAGGAGTCAATACGATGGGCTTGGTCTCTTCTGGCACTTTGGTTTCTGGCATTTTCGTTTTCTTCTTTTTGCTCTCTGGAAAACAAAGTCCGTACTCGGGAGACTGTCCTCTTAAACGGAGACTTCTGCGAAGATTATAATTGTTATCCACGTTTGCAAGGTTTATCTACCCGGCGCCTCCACCAAAATGTCACACAGATGTCGTGAAGAGTCAAAGTGAACACTCGAAGTTAAGTAACAAACGTAGTTTATTAGTAGGACAAACTTGTGACACAGCTACACTCGGCTGAGAACATACACAAACTGAGGAACAAGTCGCTTATATACAATATTCGAATATTCCAGAATACACGATTAACATAAATTAGAATATTCTAGAAACTGCTAGAATAGGAAATTAAATATGCAAAGATGATTATAAGAATTTAGAAATAATTTTTAGAGTCTTTAAATTCACTTGCCCCCGGCTGGAATCGAACTGAGGTCGTCTGGGTGACAGTCCAGAGACATACCACTACGCCACGCCGGCTGTAAAGAAAGCTGACTTTGTGGCAATATTACCAAGAAATCCTATCAATAATTGGTGAATGCAATTTCTTTTGTATATTTTATCATCCAGGAAATCTGTTCAGGAATGAAAATTAATTCTTCTTACATATATGGTAAATAAAATATTTTTAAAAGTTAAAAGGGTAAACAAAAGTCGTGTGATTGCCACACCAATTATATTACATGATTTTGAATTTGTTTCGTGCATTTTTTCTTCCATCTATTCATTCATTTGCCTCTTGATATATTTTGTTTAAGGAGTATCAGAATCTTCATTCAAATTCCTTTTCTTGCATGTCCCATCCCTCCCTTTTCATTATTTTCAAAACAACAACAACAAACAACAACAAAAAAAAAAAATAGACACATGGTACTTTTAGGCTTAATTTAGCTACTAATTCATAAGAGTTATATAATTATAGGTATATAAAACATAAAAAGTGATTATGCTAACATCAGTGATTGATGTTGAAAACTCACCTTGAAAATTAAACAATTGTTTACATTTGGTGTTACAAAATAGTTTTTTTTTTTTTTTTTTTTTTACATAAACTTACACAGTTCTCCAACTAAAATGATACATAGCAACAAATATGGGGCTGTAGTTACTTCAGCTGGTGGAAGTGTCAACAATTAAAAACAATGTTTATTTTAAGAATAATTTTAGGTGTCCTATCCCTCCCAATGTCCTATACCTCCCGACTCTTCCCTAAATATCTCATTAATAAAACATAAAACTCATAAGTGTATTTAAACAATTGAATATTTACGAAATTGTTCCATTGGAGCTATAGCGAACTCCTTCATTCTAAGGTAAGATTAAATGAATATTATGTCATGGTCTGAAACATATTCAAAAAATCGACAAATCAAGCTACAGATTTAAAATAAATTTCATTCGATAGGCTTTTTTTTTTTTTTTTTTTTTCTTCGATAATTTAAAATTTAAAATTGTATAATATATAAAAGCAAATATTTTTTGGCTGAAAAAAAATAGTTTGTAAAAAAAAAAAAAAAAAAAAAAAAAAAAATTCATTTCAATTAAAAAATTACATTTTCGTTTGATTGAGATAAAGCAACTAGTATTTGGCGATTTATGTCTACTTGGCGATATTTAACAGTTTTTCTGTATGTAAAATCCAAAATTTTGATAGTTTAGAACTAAATTTTATAAATATGATTAGCTTAAGTGGTTATCTCTCTGAAAAATCATTTTTTAAAAGAATTCTGCACATTTTAAAGCTTTACAGCTTGCTCTAAAAGTTTTTCTTGACGTAAAAAAATGAAGCTCCACAAACAGTTGTCAAAACATCTAATTTTACGCTAATTTGGAAATGCTCCAATTTTCTTAATAATTAACATACGAATTTCCTTTTTATCTAAAATTAAATCTCTCACGGATACCAATAATTCACTTTTTGGTTTATTTTTATGCAATGTTTGGTTCTTCCAATTTTTAAAGCTTTACGGATAAAGGGTTTGCCGATATGTTTTAACATGGAGAAGTTGATTTCTGTATATTGAGCATCTAATGGTATTGGGTTACTTTTTGGTGATATTAATACTGGTGAGTTCTGCTTTTGTTGTAGTGGTTGTTTGTTTCTTTTGTTTTTGGAGCTTGGAATGGAACTTGATACTGCTTTCAAAACTCTGGTTATTATTTAAATTAATTAATTTTTATTGGACATATCATGATTTAGAATAAACATTCTGTTACTTGCATTGCAGAACTATCTTTATAATTCTTGTATCTATTAAAAAAAATAATAAAGACATACATGTTTTTATTTTATTGGAACTTAATATCAGTTTGGAGTGGTCACAAAAATATATTTTCTACATTTTTTTCACTAATAATATAGGATTTGAATATTATTATTTCATAGTATTTCATCTGTTTCAAAAGGCAGAATAATATAAAAAAAATATTGGACATATAAATGACTTCCACTCTTATGACTGTCAGTCTGTTTGTCTGTTTGTATGTATGATTGCGTAAACAATTTTTTTTCCATTGTTTATATGCACCTAGTCCGATCCATATTATCAAGGCTTGTTACAGCGTGTTTAGCACAAAAATGTTATATTGTATTCTTTTTTTTTTCTTTCTTTCTTTCTAGTCCTTATTTCATTTCTTTCATGCAAAACAAAAATTTGAAGAAAAGTGTATTTTATTTAGGAGAAAAGAACAAATATCATTTATTTTTTTCAATGAATTGGTTTTAAATTATTGCCACAATTATTTTTATGATTCATATATTTTTGCGTATCGGAAGACTGCATTTTAAATTTAATTAAATCAATTTAAATGCTCTGCAAACGGAAAAAAAACTTATGCAGCTTCATATACAAAACTAAGTTAGTTCTGCCGTGTCGGCGCTGTCCGCCGACCCTAATTTCCAATGCATTTGATTCCGGAAAAATCGCCGATTGTTATGGCCACTTTCACGACGTTGGCGCGTTGGCGCCGAGGAATGATCTAGTAGGGCCGTGACAAAACAATAGATACTTTCGTTAATACTTTAAAATCACATTTATCACTGTCAAACATTAAAGCTACCAACATTCTTTATGTGGAAGAATTTCATCCTTCACTTCTGAAGGAGTAAGCTTAACATGACAAGTTACATTATTACGTGTAAAATTTGCATTGGGGAGTAGAGCAATAATGATTTATAATCTTTATTTTGAAATTTAAAATAAATTTGTGAAAATATAAGTTTTCATTCAAATATATATATATATATATATATATATATATATATATATATTTATCATCAGTACACATAAATAAAAAAAAATGCTTATGAAGAATTAAAAAAAAATAAATAGATGAGCACGCATTAAAAGTTTAAATAATTATTCAATAATGATAAATATCACATGTTATAAACCTTATGTGCCATGTGTTATTGCTAATACAAAACTAACAACAACAGAATCATTATTCTAATTGTATAACAGCTGTATTGCAATTAAAAAAAAAAAAAAAAAAAAAAAAAAAAAACATAATTTGTTTGGAATAAAATATATATTACTCACTTATTTTGCATAAGTTATGTACTTGATGACATGCTGAAAACAAATACTTCACTTAATAATAATTATATACAGTAGAACTTGGATAATTAAAAGTTGAAGGGACCAGAGAAAAATTCGAAATATCCCAAAATTAGAATTACCTATTTTGTCAAAAAGATAGATAAATTTAAAAATTGAATCTCTATCATCATGCATAAACTTTATATCTAAGAATACAGCTACATCTCTCTCCCCTCCCCCAATATATTAAATCAATATTTTTTACGAGCTTCATTATTTAACACTTTTTAAAAAAATAGTCATATATTTTTGATTGCTTCTTTAAGTACAACCTTTGTGTCAGTAGCATATGACTTCAACCTATCGGTTAATACAAAAATTGAATCTTCTACATTAGACATGACTTTGAATTTAAAAAAAACCCTCGAAGTTCACGTATATGAACCACATCTTCTGATGCACTAGGTAGGGGCATTGTTATCCTTCTTTTGAAAGACTGATAAAAAAAAATAGTGCACTTTAGCTGAGAAAATTTCCGGGAACAAATTTTACTGTAATATTTTAGAGGTAATCGTATGAAAAATTTGAATTATCCAAAATAGAATTCGAATTATCCATGATTTTTTAACATTATTTTAATACAAAATTCAAGGGCCGCGTAAAAAATTTGAAATATCCAGAATTTCGAGTTAAACAAGTTCGAATTATTCAAGTTTCAATGTATTTGAAACTTAATATGACTTATATATATATATATATATATTTGTCTTGTAATAATCGCTGAATTTTATGTTTTTTTAAACTGAGTTGCAATTATACAATATTTAAGCAGAAGAATATTATCTTCAAACTGACGCTACTTTATCTCTCTCTCTCTGTCTCTTTCTCTCTCTCTCTCTCTCACACACACACACACATATATATATGTTATTATTATTATTATTATTATTATTATTATTATTATTTTGACTTTTGTTGAATTACTCAAAATTTATAAATCACATCCACATTATATATATACATTCATAAACTTTACACAAATTGCGGATTTATATTAAGAAGAGAATGCATATTCATATAAACTGTAATTTTCCTGACACTGATATCTTTATCTTATAAATTTATTATAAAAAGTAAAAAAGGTAAAAAATATATAGTTGTAGAGTCTGAGTTTTTTTTACTAAAATAACTAATTATTTAAATGTAAAGCGGAAAATGATACTGCAAATTTAAATTCAGAAACGAATATATACAGTAGAACCTCGTTAACGTGAATCTCAAGGGGGATAAAAAATGTGTTCATGTTATCAGTAGCTCATGCTATCAGTAACTCAGAAACGAATCTTCCATTTGACTGGGACTGCGGACACAATTCATGTTAAAAATAATTCACGTTAACAGTGATATACAGTGGTAGGCAAAATTATAAGACACCTATCTAATTTGACAAATAGTGAAAGAAAAGGTTCAGAACTTAAAAATGTTTTATCAAATACGTCAAAAACATAAATTTATTCTGTTAAGGTCACGTAATTGTTTTACAGAAATAATATTTTTATAGAGTTTAATAAAAAAATTAAAAAATATTATGGACAAAATTATAAAACTCCCTAACATTTTAATTAAAACACCTGCTTTTTTCGAAAATAATGTGCAATATGCAAATTTTCTACACGCTGTTATGATGTCAGCAGTTAACTAAAGCAGACGATAACAGACTTCACGCATTTACAAATATGCCACGAGGTGCAGAATAAAAAGAAAGTGAAATTCGCGAAATTTTGAGATTAAATGGAACTGATTCTTCAATTAATAATATTTCGAAAGTTATTAAATGCTCTAGATGTGCAATTAGAAATGTTTTTAAAAAGGGAATTAATGGATCGGTGATTAAAAGATCTGGACATACTCCTTGCTTGTCCTCGAGAGACAGACGCCATGTGCTTTCGCTCGCTACACAGAATAAGATAACCACTACAGGCATTAAAAATGCTTTGAAACTGAATTGTTCAAGGAGAACCATTCGCAGGGTGTTGCATAATGCTTTCTATGTGAAATATAAAGAATTGAAGAGAAAACCACCTCTTCTAAGCCGGCACAAAATGGAGCGTGTAAACTTCGCTAAACAAACTATGGCCTGGACCTCCAAATGGTACTCTGTGTTATATTCTGATTCTAAGATTCTAAGATTCTAAGACGGAAAGAAGCCGCTCACCACTATGCAGTGGTTTTGAGCGTTTTTAACCTTTAGAGAGGGGCTCCAAAGCCACTGTGGAGAATCAGAAGAGCCCGTCTCCAAAGGTTAAGCCTCCCCCGTTGTTTATTGCATAGCAAATAACAAAAAAAAAAAAAAAAGAAAAAAAAAAAGAAATTACAAAGGTCGCCAGAGCAGAGCTCTCCCGCGACAAAAGGCGACAAAGTTGCATGAAAGTGAAAAGGACCGGAGCCAAGTGGAAATCTATTTACAAAGTTCATTCATGTAATGTACAAAATTCACAGTCTTTATACAATGTTCTCGCAGTCTTTATATCAAGCCCAAGTTGGTTAGCAACATCATGCGCAGGATGATTGCTTTTCGAGAGATTGTTTGTGCATTCAAGAATGAATTCCGAAGAGTATAAGAATCTTCTTAAAGATCAACTAGCCATATACGGTGAACTTTTTCGTGGCGGAAACTACATTTTCCAGCACCATAACGCGCCGATAACGTGGCCTTCTCGCTCCCCAGAATTAAATCCCACCAAAAACTTATGGGGGATCTTAGCTCGTGCGGTTTGCCGAAATGGGAGGCTGTTAATATGTGTCGAAGACCTAAAGAATGCTATAAAATGTGCTTGGAAAGAACTGTCTTGCTGTATTTTGTTAGAATTGATAGATTCAATGCCGAATCGCATCTTTCATGTTATAAAAAGCAATTGCGGCTCCACGAAAAATTGTATAACCATGTTAGAGGATTTCCTTTTAGACGATTAGTGTCTGCTAATTATGTTGACCACTGTATTTGGAAAAAACGTTTGGTGTCTTATAATTTTGTCCATTATGTTTTTAAGTTTTTTTATTAAATTGTATGAAAATATCAATATTATTAAATAATAATATATAATAACAGAATAAATTTATGTTTTTGACGTATTTGATAAAACATTTTTAAGTTCTGAATCTTTTCTTTCACTATTTGTAAAATTAGATAGGTGTCTTATAATTATGTCCACCACAGTATATCTATACATACAAATTTACGTGTATATAAATTAAACGCACTAAAATATGTATTGCATAATAAAATATTTAATAACAGTTATTGGGAATCTCAAATATATTAGCTGTTAATGGCAAGATTAATTTAATAGATTCTTGTATTTTTGAATACATTTTATTATCATGAAAAAAAAAAAAAAAAAAAAAAAGAAAGAAATCATTTAATAAGTTAAGATCACGTATTGAGTCTATCATTAAAAAATAAATTAAAATAGCTTACTGACTTAATATATATATGTATATATAAATTTTTTCATGTAAAAAAAAAAAAAAAAAAAAAAAAAAAAAAAAATCTGCAAATTCTGTAGCAGCGTAAAATTCAATAAAGACGATTTTCTTACACGAATAACTGGAGAAAACCAGACTAAATTAAATAATTAGCACACAGAAACTAAACAAATTTATAGCACATTCAAGAAATACATTCAGTGAGATTAGACAATTCAGTGAGGTTAAACATTTATGTAGAAATAGAATTGAATATTTCAATACGATATTGGTAAAATATTTATTTTATTTTATTTTCCATTATAATAAAAAAAGAAATTTTAAGATAAAACATTCTACATTTTCTTATAGGAAAGATTTTACAGCAATATAACCTTTTTCTCCGCGAATTTTACATTATATATAAATGGAAGCATTTTATAAACCAATGTATCATGTAAGTTAGTAGATGATGGATAACTTTATTGTAAAACAAAACAGCTTATAGAAATTACCGAACCTCATGTTGCTGAATACAATTTTTATCTATAATCTAAGTGTGGTATAAGTTTATGCACGGTGTATTTTATGCATAAGATTTCTATATTTTATGAATCTGACAGAATATTTTATGCACAAAGTTATCTTTAATGTGATTTTTGAGCTAAAATTTACATATTCCTTTAAATACCCATAAAATCTGCTTGAAAATATTTTCTGAACGTATTTGCAATTTTGAGAATTATTTCTTATTCATCTTGTAGTATCAAAATTAAAATATAATTTTGTTCTGTTCCCCATAGTATGATTTTTTATTAATGCAATAAAAAATAATAAATACTAAATAAACGTATTTTTGGTAATATACACTTAGCATTTAAGCAAAAATATTTCAGATTTATTTTGTTTTTAATTAAGAAAGGGTAAATTAATATATTTATTATTTAATTAACAACTATTACACACGTAAAAGTCCTAAAAACACGTAAAAATTACACACGTAAAATCTACCATATAAAAATATTGCGAGCACTCTATAAAATAATTTCGGTAAGGGAAACGGCTATATGTAGTGTTATGTGGAGAGATTAAAGTGAGGCATGTAGGCTCTACTACCTTTGATATTTCCCCAATAAATTTTATTTTATCTGCAATTTTATCTAATGGCACTTTGAAGTAATGTCAGTAGATAAAAGATTAAAATCATCATACTTCTAAATTAATCTATTTTAATAAAAACTTTTAAATCCAAATTTTTTGATGTATTGTATCAAATAAATATTTTCGAAGTTAGAATTAAAAATAAATTGAAAAAAAAAAAAAAAAAAAATCTTTTTTTTTTTAAACGAAAATTCATGAAATTTGAACTGCAAGTTGGTCTTGTGTTGTACAGGCTGTATGTTAGATATCGAGAAAATTTGAAAAGAAAAAAAAAGAGAGAGAGAGAGAAAACTGCAATGTTTAATCCCACTTCAAAAACATGTGATTTAATAAGTAGCAGTTGTTTCTTTTTCTCTCCAAACGATTTCTACACAATCTTCTGCTGTTGCAATCTAATTTTACTACTTTAGTTAATTAAATATATATATATATATATATATATATATATATATATATATATATATATATATTAGGGTGGTTCGAAAAAAACTTTTTTTTTTATTTCAAATCGCTATAGTGCGGAAAAGTTGCCATTGGTATAGACATGAAAAAAGCACTAGTTATTATTTTTTTATTAATTTGTCTTCCGGTCGCGCAATGCCATCAAAGTTAGCAAAAAATTGTGAAAAACCTTAATTTCTCATAATTTTTTTAAGCACGCCATATGGTTTTAATTGCGTTCCTATCCCATGAATTAACTACTAAAAGTATGTAAAATCAATATATATGCACTTGTTATACATTTGTTTCATATCTTCCGGTCGCGCAACATAGTACAAAATGAGTAAAATTAGTAGTTTTTTCAAAATTTCAAAGTTTGACTGTTTAGAACATTTTAATCATACGACTTCTAGAAACGCTATAGTTTAATTCTAATACAATAATATATTTAAAATCCAAGCATTGTAGATAAATATGGCTATAAGATAGACGTGGCGTACGTGACGAATGCCAGCGATGCGCGCGCAGCGCTGCCAGTAGCAGCCATTATCGTTTCCCGCGATTTTCTTCAGTCTGCTCATGCCGCTAGTTCTAGTCAGTACTAGATTGTGTTGTGCTTAAGTCCGTATTCTACTTTTGTGTTCAGTGTTTGTACTTGAATACGATAGTTATTGATACAATGGATGTACTAATGAAAGTTGGTATAGGTACAATAAATAGAAAAGATTTTGAGTGCCCTATTTTTGGTCGCTCACGAAACTTGTTGCACAACAAGCTTCCTACTCATGAAAATATCCTTCGCTGTTGCTTTCAACAGAGATTCTACCTAGCTGGGTCAATAAGCAACAAGAGTGTATCTTTTTCAAGAGTAGCCTCAACAGTAGCAAAGAAAATTATTGGTTTGTATGACAAAGCCTCGATCCCAAGTGTTACGGAGTACAGTGTCATCTAGCTAATTAGTTCTTACTACGAATCTTACAGTAAACTCAAAAAGTCGTTTCATCGTGACAAAGATAAACCAGCATTCAAACTTAAACTTGACAATTTCAAGGAGAAAGGATGCTCTCTTTTTGATGTCGCGGCGTTCAAATGTGCAAGTACGTAAACCTTAATTGAAAAGGTGGAATATTTTTTTCTCTTTCACAAATGCAGTTCACACTTAGAGGACATACACATGTATCTGAAGATTTCTTACATGAACAGTCATTAGCAACAGTTACACATTTACACGCCGTGATATCAAAAAGAGAGCATTCTTTCTTCTTCAAATTGTCAAGTTTAAGTTTGAATGCTGGTTTATCTTTTTCACGATGAAACGACTTTCTGAGTTTACTGTATGATTCGTAGTAAGAACTAATTAGCTGGATGACTCTGTACTCCGTAACAGTTGGGATCGAGGCTTTGTCATATAAACCGATAATTTTCTTTGCCACTGTTGAGGCTTCTCTTAAAAAAGATACACTCTTGTTGTTTATTGTCACAGCTAGGTTGAATCTCTGTTGAAAGCAGCAGCGAAGGACATCTTCATGAGTAGGAAGCTTGTTGTGTAACAAGTCTCGTGGGTGACCAAAAATAGGGAACTTAAAATCTTTTCTAGGTTTTGTACCTATACCAACTTTCTTTGGCACATCCATTATATCAATAACTGTCGTATTCAAGTACAAACATTGAACGCAAAAGTAGACAGAAAAATAAGGACTTAAGTACAACACAATCTAGTCCTGATTCGAGCTAGCGGCATAAGCAGACAAAAGGAAATAGCGGGAAACGATAATGGCTGTGACTGGGTGCGCTGCGCGCGCATCGCTGGCATTCGTCACGTACGCCACGTCTATCTTATAGCCATGTTTATCTACAATGCTTGGACTTTAAATATATTATTGTAATAGAATTAAACTATAGCATTTCTAGAAGTCGTATGATTAAAATGTACTAAACAGTCAAACTTTGAAATTTTGAAAAAAACTACTAATTTTACTCATTTTGTACTATGTTGCGCGACCGGAAGATATGAAACAAATGTATAACAAGTGCATATATATTGATTTTACATACTTTTAGTAGTTAATTCATGGGATAGGAACGCAATTTAAACCATCTGGCGTGCTTAAAAAAATTATGAAATATTAAGGTTTTTCACATTTTTTTGCTAACTTCGATGGCATTGCGCGACCGGAAGACAAATTAATAAAAAAATAATAATTAGTGCTTTTTTCATATCTATACCAATGGCAACTTTTCCGCACTATAGCGATTTGAAATTAAAAAAAAAGTTTTTTTCGAACCACCCTAATATATATATATATATATATATAATTGCCTGATCGATAAGCTGTTTAATCCGCTGGATACAGAAAAAACTTATACAACTGATATTTCTAATTTATTTTCTAATTTTCTAATTTATTTCCCCTTTTTTCTAGCGTGACATTCACAAACAAACTTACCTACCTACCTACCTACCGTTCACGATGAGAGCAGATACATGATAATTTGGAAAAAAAGAAAAAAAGTGGCATTTTTTTTAGTTTTTTTAAGTATCTATTAATTAGCCTCAAATTTTGAATAGTCATAATTTTCTACAAATGAATTATTTTTGAAATATATATATATATATATGTAACATAACCCTGATATTATAACATACTTGAAAAATAAAAATTGTTTATTTAAGCAAAGATGATATTTCTTTTATGCACACGGATAAAATATTTATCTGTTTATATGCATTTTTTATTATATTTTAGAGTTATGATTACTATTTCTCAAATCTTATGCTCCTATAACATATTGCGAATTTTCGCTCAACTTTTGAGACAATTGTTAATTTTAGCCAAGTTTGTTGACTCAAATAACCTCAACGGCTAGTGTAACGAATGAATTGGGAAAACGAACAATTTTTTTTCTGGCTACTTAGAAAAAATTATTCGTTTAAGCAACTTTTCCTACTGTAATAATGCGGAGAAAGCTCCTACGCGCCGAGGGATATTCATTCACCATTGTTCTCTTCGCTCTCCTACGTCATCCCCGTTAACAGAGCGATAAGTAGGGTTTGTGACATGTACTGTACATCGTTATAACCAGTTTTTCGAACAATTTTTGATTCAACTATTGTAACCCTCTTTCAGCTTTTAGCTTTTAAAAATTGGAGGAAAAATTAGCTCAATTCAAAGTTACGTGAAACATCGTTGTGTGTAATAGGAGCAGTATTCTACAGCTAGTGTGACGGATTTGGAGATGACCCTGTAATTTTTCTTTAATACTTCTTTAAAATACTCTGTTTGTTATATTTGTTATTTATTGTTCTCTTGGGAAGATTTATACCTCTGAGTACATATTAAAATTATATTTAAGTTTAAGAAAAAGTATTTTAATAATATGGTGTTTAATTAATAATTAATTCTGAAATATGAAATTACCATTAAAAATTTCATATTTCTACGATCATATATATGTATATGTATATATATATATATATATATTCTATGGAACATAACTTTTTTTTTCTTAGTTCGTTTTGTTCATTAAGTTATATAGTATGGTTGAGAAAAATTTGAATTCTTATCTCAAATATTTTGTGAAATATCTATAAGTTCAGTGATATAGCACCAATGAATATTAAAAAATAAAATAAAAATAAAAATAAAAATCTGGAATAAGAAAAAAAAAATCATTTTAACTAAACTAAAATAAAATTTTTATCCATTAGAATAATGTCGTACTAAATAACACCCCATTTTTTTTTTTTTTTTTTTTTTTTTTTTTTTTTTTTTTTTTTTTAATTCTAAAAATTAATCGAAACTGTCTTCATTTTCTAATTCTTAAATGTGGTCTGCCTCCATGAAAATATATAGTTGGCACAGAGAGAACTAAAACAAATTTATATATATTATCTTATTTAATATTTTGCTAAAACCAATGCTAAGATGAAACTTCAAGCAACAATGAAGACCAATCAGGCAACTTTCTTCTTGTTAACACTAGAATCTTACCACAAAAATTTTGCACTGAAAAAAAAAGATTAATTAATTTTAAAAAAAAAATATTTCTCATTACGGATCTACATCTCCTATGAGTAGCCCCAGTCTTCTGCGATTCCTGCATGTGAACGGACCTCGCGACATGACATCTTGGCTAAAGTGGCATTTCACCCAAATTTTAACTAAAAAAAAAAAAAAAAAAAAAAAAAAAAAACTCATCACAGTGATAGTAAAGCGTAGCAGTTTTGGCTGTAAAAATGCACGTTCTCCATTTAATAACTTCTAAGAAATAACGCTATTTTCAGAGACGATACTACTTCATTTTATAGATTTTCTGAAAGGTGATATAGTTTTAACATGTTGTAAAAATTACGTATTCACATTAAAATGGTAAAATCTTGAACATGACAATGTGACAAATGTGTAATTTTAGAACGCTTATTAAATCATTTCACACTTTTTTGATTTAGAATTTCTAAAAACCTCTACTTAGAGAAAAAGTATACACCGAAAGTGCATATTAAATTTGAAGTTTCTAGACACGCCTCACTCCTACAGTATTTGAATCCTGGTCATATGCAATAACTCTGTCATGGTTGAAATATCTTAAGTGGTTACGTGAGGAATTAGGGATCCTCATTCCTCAGAGATTAACTTAATTAACTTAAGTAGTAAGTAAGAAATAGTACGAGACTCAAATTGAAATACAAATAAAGTTTCATTAGAGCTTAAGTGCAAGAAGGACACTTGGGCCAAACTCAAGACACGCCTCACTCCTACAGTATTTGAATCCTGGTCATATGCAATAACTCTGTCATGGTTGAAATATCTTAAGTGGTTACGTGAGGAATTAGTGATCCTCATTCCTCAGAGATTAACTTAATTAACTTAAGTAGTAAGTAAGAAATAGTACGAGACTCAAATTGAAATACAAATAAAGTTTTATTAGAGCTTAATTGCAAGGAGGACACTTTTGCCAAACTCAATATAAAATCTTAAATACTTTAGAAAGATAACTTCAATAAACATTTTAAATTTATTCAGAAAGCAATCTTATCCATAGTAGATAATGTAGTAAGATAATTGCCCTCACTGATCCACAACACTTTACTAATGTAGGCTAAAGGCGAAATGATTCTCTGAATTCGCCTAACTCTACACTATAACATAGCACCTTCAAAATCATCACAACATTTATCGAACTAAGAAATTAATCACCCAAGAACAATTATGTTCTACTTCACACTCTACATCATCATAGCACTTTTCTTCACCATAACCATTCATATTTATATTTAATCTTCAACAACTCCACTCACTTCATTTAACAACTCTAAAACCTCTCCGTATTCACTCGAGCTTCGCAACTTGTTTTCTTCGCTGCAACGCTATGCTGACATGACTCCAACCTTACAGTTAGAAAGAAGATATAAAACGTACCCGCACATACATACAACTTCTGTTTTTTACACGAAGATTATAAAATTATAATGGAAGTATTGACATTAACACAATAAATAAACAAATACAATTTACAAAGCGATTTAAAAATTAACTTTACCTTTTATCTATTTTTTCTACCATTATGGATATAGAAGATATATAATTCTAGCAATAAATAAAACTAAGAATTGTAAACAGCAATAAAAGGTGTTAAAACATCTCATAAGTAAATTAATGATTTAATTCCCGAGATCTATTCCATCTAGTTTAAACTTTTTATCCTATGCAGTGTTCATTTATAAGTCACTGAATTATAGCGACCACAGTAGTACGCCTAACTCGCTAGTTAAATTAATTCATTTGATTTTTTTTTTTTTTTTTATCTTCAATAAATGTAAATAAGGAAATTTTAATTTCAAAGATTTTGGCATGTATCTTCTTAGCAAATGTCCATCAATACTGTTATGTATTATTATTGAAGTTCTAGTGTTTCACAAAAATCTAGTTTATCTACAGATGCAATAAAAACCATAAAAAATGCCTTCTGGATTAATAAACGAATCTTTAAAGAAACACTAGAAAGTTATTCATGCTAGAAACTTTCCAGTAAATATATATATATATATATATATATATATATATAGTATCTAATCATAAATGTAATACAAATTTATGAAAATCAAAAACACAAAAAAAAAAATGTGTTTTAAAAACAACAGTCAAACTAAGTCCAATGAAAACATATCAAGTTAAAAATTTAAACCATCAGAAAAAGTATGCATCGTTCTATTTTATTCATTCTCTTTTTTCAAAGCAATCCGGCATATTAATTTCGATTCTTTATGTTCTTAAAATGTTAATACCACTGAACCGCAACTTATTTTCCACGTAAAACAATATTTTAAAAATTATGATACCTTTGTACAGGAAGAAATCCGTACTTGATTTCTTATAGAATGAAATCATTATCCATAATCATATTTATTAAATCTCATATTGACACTTATTTCCAGAGATTTTATAAAAGTGTAACAAGGATAACATTTGAAAGCGCACTTGAATTCTAATGAAGGTTTTTACAATTTGCTAGCAAAAGAAACTGGAGTTTAAAAGGAAAGGATGACTTGAGACTATTTTTACTAGTATCACAACTTAATTTCTAGATGTCAGTTTTAGTGTAATATGAAAACACACACACACACACACACACACACACACATATATATATATATATATATTAATTAATTATTATTTTTTAAATTTATTATTATTATTATTATTATTATTTATTTATTTATTTATTTAATTATTTATTTATTTGAAAATCTAATTAGTACTGAGGTATGCAAAATTTATTACAATCTGTTGATTCGTATTCTTAGTTACAAGAATTCAAATATCGTAACCCAGAGTTAGAAGGATTCCAGAGTTGGAGGGAATCCTAACAGTTCCGAATCTTATAGATATGCGCAGTCGGAAATGCTTTTTTATGACGCTTGAGAAATAAAATAATACAACATAAGTGAATACTTATTTATTATTATAATTATAATTATTATTATTATTATTATTATTATTAATATTATCTATTTATTTATTTATTTATTTATTTATTTATTTATTTATTTATTTTTAACTGCAGAATGAAAAATTTTAATTTAAAAATAAAAAGAAAGATAGAAAGATATATTTTTGTATTTTCTCGGGGAACAATTAGTTTTCCTTCTTTCAAAAAAAAATATTTTTAAAAGAAAGGTATTCTATGTTTTTCTCTCCTTTAGCAAAACCTTTAGGAGAATAGCTTTAAGCGCATAGAATAACTTTAAAAATTAAGTAATTTTTGAGAGATATTATAATTATATTTATAAATTTTCTATATTTTACTAAATTTGCATTGATGGCGGCGAAACAAAATAATAATAATAATAATAATAATAATAATGTAAATTCAAAAATATAAGAAATATTTTTTCGTAAATACTTAATATTTTAACATCAAAGAAGGATATTTTTAGGAGTTAAAGATAAAACGAAACAATTATTTAACGTTTAATTCAAAATTTGAATTTGTACCAAAAAAACTAAAGTAATTAATTTATACATACATATGTGTATATATATATATACATAAAAAAAAAAAAAAAAAAAAAAAAAAAAAGATCGACGTTTTTTATCATTATGTAAATTTTATTCGGAACAATGTTACGTATAAATTTGTTTCTGAATAACAAGAAGACAGAGATAAGACGAAAAATATTTGAAAACATTTATTAATCAAATGAAATATATGTCAAATTTCATAAAAAGTTTGTTTTTAATATCTCTGAACAAACAACTTTTTTTTTTTTTTTTCAATAATTACTCTTTGTTTCAAAAGTTTCAAAACAAGATCCTCCATGATTAATGATCAAAGATTCATTTTAATTTTACTATTTATTTGAACTTTATCCAGAAGCTTTCTTACTAGTTATTATTACCTAATTTTTAATTGAATATGATTACAAGACAAATAAAGTGTCATTTATAAATAATTGTAATTAATAAAAAACTTTAAAAGACAAGTCTTTTTTTTTTTTTTTTTTTAAATAAATATGTAAGCAATATTGTTTAAAATAATAAAATTCTAATTTTTTATTAGAGAATATCATATTTAAAATTTAATCATATTTTACAAATTGATATATATATATAGATAGATAGATAGATAGATAGATAGATAGATAGATAGATAGATAGATAGATATCGCTATATTAAAAAAAAAAAAAAAAAAAAAAAAAAATGAATTAAGGAAATATATCCACCAAATATAAATATAACAGATATCAATCACGATATATTAGAAATCTTAAACAAAAAATACTTCACACTACATATGATAAAATTAAAATTATTTATAACTTTAACTTGTTCTTAATCATTGGTGTTTATATATGTACTCAACATGTTTGGGATAGTAGCAGAGCTTTTCTCATTTCTGGAATTTTATGTTTTTTTTTTAACCCTTTTCTTTATAAATCTAAAATAAAAACAAAGTTATAATTATTGAAATATAATTATACATAGAAATAAATTAATAAATAAATATGTGTATGTCTGTGTGTGTGTGTGTGTGTGTGCACTCCTCGAACAGTTTCGAACTCAGACATTTCGTTAAACATGCAGAACATTTTTGAGAATATAAAACGAGAAATACAGTCATAGATAAAAATGTGGCTGCTCATTAAGACATGCGCCTCCATCAAGTTGTAAATAATTAAACTACTGCTACTACTATTAATAATATTAATTTAACTAGTATTATTATTTTAAAATTATGTTAAAAGCAATCCAAATCGAAATCAAAATACATAATTATATAATTTGATTTATAGAAGGAAACTATAACAAGATGAATTTAATAAATTTAGAATAGCACTCACAGTTTTATTTGTTGAGAAAAATACTGCAAATCTAACTATAGATTTCTGGTATTTAATCACGTTCTGTTCAATATTTACTTCATCACAGTTTCAACAAGGTACCCTTCCGTTCATATTATGAAATTCAATTCTCTAAACCATATTAAAATTTTTAGACAAACGTATACACCCTAGTACTTGATGTTATTTCGATGTTGCAAGAGTTGATTATGTGGTACATATTTTAATACGGATTAAAACTATGATAATATAATCGTATTTAGGGATATACAGCAAAATACCATTTTATGAATTAACATAGATACTTATTTCTATTCCATCCATGTACATTGTTATTATATATTACTAGCTGACCATTTTGCTGGTCCCTATATTTATATATTTATATATTAATTTATTTATTATTATTTTTTTTTTATTCAATAATTGAAACTTTAAATAAATAAATTTTGATTGACGGCTATTTTCAGTAAATCAATAATGAAGTACTATGATATACTATCGTTTATAGAATGTAAATGGCATTTGATTATATGAATTCCACTAAGTTGATTAGAAACATGGTTAATTTAAATTTACATTCACATTAGAAAACAACTTTATTTTTGGAAATCATTCGAGAAATTTGAAATTAAGCACTGAATTAAGCCCCGGGTCTTAATTTACACAGTTGTGATAAATCGTTAAAACAGGTGGCACATTACGCATTCTGGGGGTGAAAACCTTGTGTCACTTGTGGCATATCTAGGAGATCGAAAACGGCAACCTCAATTACGGTGAAATGTTGGCTTCCTTAATCATGGTTGCTACAATGTGAAAGAATGGCACCATAAGGGAAAATATTGGTACTACTACTCCATGGTGTTTTGTGAGTGAAAGGATGGTGCCCTTGGGGAAAATATATGCACCGCTATTTCAAATTTCATTCCACTAGAAAAAAGTTTCCCTATACATAGGGCATGGTAGTACTCTCTCCTTCCTGTTCTAGCAAATGCATTAGTTGAGTTGAATAATGGAATACTAGGTTTCGATCCAAATTTCTTTAAATTTAGTATGGAATTCAGTAACGAGTATAGTTTGTTTTGTGCTTATATACATTGTAATTTGTAATTTTTATTTGGCGTTGTATCTTATCTATTAATTAAGTATACACCAAAGTGTGTACTTAAAACTGTAACAGCAAAAAGAAAATCGTGACACAACTTAATATGCACTTCGTCCCACTTCGAAACATAGCATTAGATTAACAAAAATATTTTGTGTGGCCTCTCTAGAAACTTAGAATATCAGTACAGTAAACATTATTCAAAGTAATAACTATGCCGGATATTAATAAAGAGACATAATTTATTTAATCTTTCGGGATTCTTAGGATGATTTGAAAATATTACCTTTTTTATTTCTGTTGTGATTTCCTATAAAACAACAATACATTTAGTGAATTTGCATACACAATCTGAGAGCACACAATTGATTTAAAAATGCAATCGAACCTCGTTGACTTGAATTACTTTTGACATGAAATGTTTCCACAATGAAGATTAGTTTGTCAAAATGAAGATTAGTTACTAATAGCATGAAATACTGATAACACGAAAATTTTTTATCCCCGTTGCTATTCAAGTTAACAAAGTACAAAGGAATCAGAAATTTAGTGCATTTGTTCTTCAGCTATATTTCATAAAACAAATTTTAGGCCTGATACACTAGAATACTCTCGTGTAAATTAATGGTGGCAGGTGCCTGTAAACTCCGTAGTAGCTGCAGTGTCATCTAAGAACTGAAATTAATACAACTGAATGAAACAAAATCCAAAAAGCCATCTCCTCGGTAAAATATCGAAATTGTAAAGGAATGTTTCTGAACCACCACTGGAGGTGAATATCAGAAAATCGCTAATTGTATTTTTCCCGTAAATCCAATATACACTCACGGGTCAGCAAATTTAAATATTGTGAGAGTTTCCACAAATGCTCACAATCAGCGTAAATTTCCTAAACCTGTTATCAAGGTGTGGGGAATATTCTGTTGCTATGAAATTGTGTTTCTGGTGTTATTTGAAGAGCTTGTTTCCAAAAGGCGTTAAGTCAAAAAATTCAAAAATTGATTTTTCGATGCAAAAGGTTGCAGCACACGTCTAACAACATATTTTCAATAAGTAGAAGTTCCAAACGAAGTTTAGTCATAATGAAAAGAGAAAGTGAAATCCGTGTTTTTTTCCAAAAAAAATCACAAGTAAGTTTTGTGCCAAAAAGGATTAAGTCAAGTTTAACCAATTGTAGCGTGCCTTGAGATCACGTGAATTGTCTGGCCTTGTGTGAAAATTTAAAAGCAAGGGAAAAAATGTTGTAGATTGTCACACTAAGACAGTTTTTTTTTTTTTTTTTTTCTCATAGAAAAATATAAAGATGAATGTATTTATAACCTTTATTATAATGTGTTTGTATATATTTTAATCTTGGTTTTCCAACCCCGAAAAAAAGACATTTGTTCCTTCTGTATTAGGAAAAAAATGCAAATGAATTCAGAAAAATGTACAGAAAAGAAAAAAGACCCTGTTAACCGAACTTTTGATTGATAAACATCGGAGAAAAAAAAAATATTCACTTTTAGGGGAAAAGCTTATAGGAGAAGATGAAATTACAATATATTTTGAGCTGAATCAAAATCAGGAATTACCACACAAATAAAAATTATACCATGTTAGGTATGTTTTCAGCAGTGGCTGCTCAAAAGGACTTCACCTTCACATACTATTTACCAGTGCGTGGTCACTCCTACTTAACCAGCAGATAGAGGATTCGGACGAGTGGAAACTAGTTTAAAGGAAGTGGATTTTACTTTCTAATGAATATTTTGAACATTTCTCTAAGGTTGGAAATCTTTTCGAGTATAAGAAGCAATGGAATATTTTAGATTGGAAAAATTTTGCGAATAGTCGTCTGAAAAGCAAACAAGGTTTCTTGATTTCAGAGGCAAAAGTATTGGAAAGTACGAAGCGAGATCTATGAATGAAGACAACGTACTGTGGTTCATTTTGCCGCCAAAACATCCTGAAACGAGGGACAAAAATTCTCCCGTGCACCCCTTCTGAAAAGAAAAACAAACAAACAAAAAACAATCTGAAACAAGTAAAGAAAAACAGTTGCTTTAAAATTACTTAACGCATTGGGAATTAACAAAGTGCACGATATTTTTTATTTTTATGAATAATCTTGCAATGATACTGCTACCGCTAACACAAGGGAAAATAATGATAAAGATGTCAAAATAGAATTTCTAAATGAAAATTTGTAGTAATTAACTACCTTCCAAAATTGTATAACTAAACTTTATGCTGTATTTACATGAAAAAAAAATACTTGGATTACTTTCAAATGGATGTAAGTCATTTCATTTCGTTATTTGTTTGTGCCAAAAGGGCGTAAGTCATTTCTTTCTTTTTTTATTTCTAAATAACTATACTGTCAGGATTTTTTTAGTGTTATTATCATCCATAGATTACTGGGAAAAATTATATTTTCCTTAAATTCAATAATAAATCTTACATAACAAAACCGCGTTTTCTCAAGAACTGAAAAAAATGACTTAACGCCATTTGGAAACAAGCTCTTCATTTGAGGTTAGCAAAAAGACATGCAATATTTGGACATATTTACAGACCAAATGCATCTTGTAATGTTTAATTTTTACTTTGAAGGTGACAAATGCTTAACGGACGAAACTTTAACTATACATCGTGCAAAAATCTTTCTAGATTAATTCGGTGAACATGTACCTGACTGCCAACAACATTCCCAAAAGCAGTAAAATCCGTACATTTATCCTATTGAAAATTTTGGGACATGTTGGAAAGCTGCAACTGGCAGCCACCACTTCTTCCATCCAATTTGCATGATTTGTCTCAGTAACCAATGCATTCTCTGGACGCAATTACGCTCCAGGAGTTTTTAAAATCGATGCCTTCACAAATACAATTTGTTATCCGTGCATAATGAATTCCGGTGTGCAAAAGGAGGCCAAATACAGTTAAGTATAATATAAGGTTTTTAATTCATGGGCCAGCGTGTGTACATACCAGTTGTTTTTATCTGTTTACTTTATCCATTAAAAAAATGTAAAAAACTGAGTTTAAAAATTTTTTTAAGCTATAAAAATATATATTAATAAAAATTACAAAAAAGCACCTGTAATATATAGTTTCTACTCACGTATACTTACATTTTTTTTATTTATGAACATATATATATATATATATATATATATATATATATATATATATATATATATATATATGTGTGTGTGTGTGTGTGTGTGTGTGTAAGGGTAAACATAAATTAAAGGAAAAATGCATTTGATGTTTGTTAGAGAAAAATCAAATACTTTTTCACATAATAAGCAAAATGGTGCTTAAAACATTCATATATTTTTACAAAAACATTAAAATAGAACCATCCGTTATACAGCTTTCTAAATTGAAAACGATAAATCTTTAAGCCAAAAACATATTTTCCAAAACTAGCTTTTGAAAAAATGCAGGGACGTAACGAATATATCATTAAGATCAAGTTTCATATCATATGTTTAGATTTTATTATTATTATTACATATATATATATATATATATATATATATATTGTAGGAGCTATCTCTCACAGAAAATAAATTCAGCGCTTGATGAAACCATTTACTATGGAGAGAATTGGTCAGAATTAGACATCCTCAAGTTAAAAAAAAAAAAAAAAGTGCGGTACCATTTTATGAGTGTATAAAATCCATTCAACACAGTGTAATACTAGGCATTGTTAATTACCAAAAATTAACACTAACACAGTGTTACACTAGGCAATGCGTTTTAACTCATCGACGATAGCTTTAATGCCCCAACCCGAACCTTCCGCTCCTCGATGTCATTTTCTAGTCGAATTTGTCCTTTTATTTCTTTCGGTTTTAGCATTTTTTTTTTTTTTTTTTTTTTACACACTTGACATTGCGAGTTTTTTGGGTTTTTTTTTCCCGTGCTCTTCTATAGGATTTTGAATGATTCTTTCCCTGTTTTTCTATGGAATTTTAGCTTTTTTCCCTCGTTTTCTACATTCTAAGGTGCGGTGGCTTAAACTAGGCGAGGCATTTGAAACCCACGACCATAGCTTTATTGCCCCAACCCTATCCTCTCGCTCTTCGATGTATTTTTCTAGTCAAATTTGTTAGGTGTTTGTCACTGTGTTGTTAGTGTAATTTTTTTTTTCTTATTGTCGTACTCTCTAAACACACAGAGATTCTAATATAATATGATTACACGGTTAAATTTAATATATATATATATATATATATATATATATATATATATATATATATATATATATAAATACATGGAGGATGATCCCCGAAGAAGGCCTCCATGTGTTTGGTACTAATTTATTTTTTCGAATTACATTTCCTCTCGCTGCGATTTGCGCACTGGTTCATAATTCACTTCAAGTTTTTTTTTTTTTTTTCCTGTGTGTGTGTGTATATATATATATATCATTAATTCTCGTGAGAAAGCTGCGTAACTTAAAGGATCAAGATTTTGAGTAAAACATTTTTTGAAAATCGCCTAGTGATATCTATGACCTGTGAAAATGACATAACTCTATTCCTATTAGTTGTCTATTTATAACTAATTCGTTGTTTGTGTTACAATTATATTTTTCTATTTTTGGTAATTGCATTTCAATTAGGTTTGACAACTTTCTGACCAGTATTTGCTATAGATTTCTTACGGATGATTCATAATAAATAAATTCACATTTACGATGTAATATCTTTTATATCTTATTACAGTATTTGCATTTGTCTTCCTTAAATTTTCGTTCCAGTTACGCCCATTTGACATGAGAGTGTCGATATATTAATTTAATAATTATGTAAAAACATTTTTTTTTTTCATCAGACATTATTTAAATAAAATTTTGTATAATTATAATTGTTCGTGTCAGCTAAATCTATGCCATTCTGATCTACTTAATTAAGTTTACTTAATGAAAATATGACACTTTTTTTTATGCTGCAATATCCCCACGAATTGCATAATATAATGCAGATAAATTAAATAATAATGCAGATAAATTAAACAATAATTGCAGATAAATTAAATAATAATGTCTCAAAACAACTTTTTTTTTTTTTTTGAGAAAATAGAATAATCATTGCTACATTTACATACATTTGGTCGACTTACTAATGCCACTATTTACCAAATGTTGTTGATGAAGGAACGATTTCATAATTTAGTTACGATTAAAAAAAAGTCTAATTTAAATATATTTGAAAAGAATTTATGAATGATGTATTATAATATATTTTATAGGGTGCTTAAATTGTTTTATTTAAATGCAGACCCGTTTATTTACTTCTACACAACATACATTGTTTTAAAAATGTTTTTGCTTAGCTCTTACATAATAAAAAATTGAAATTTAAAAGAGCAAAGTTTTGAGAGGAGATTATCCCTCTTTATGTAAAAAATAAATAAATAAAATAAAATAAAATGAAATGAAATAAAATAGGGAAAAAAATAGAGAAAATCCACATTTTCTATTTGATTTTTATTATTAATTAAAAGATTATTTGTCTATGATAAAATAATTGCCGCGTTTTCTATTAATACACATAAACACCTATTTCAGTTCGGAATGTTATCAAAGTCTATTCTGCGTTTACTACAGCGACTTTCAAACTATTTCAAACATGGCGACTAGTTAAGAAGTCTATTCCAATAACATTTTTGCATGCTTTATATTAAAATATTTACAAAGATGTCTCTATAACGCAAAAAGGGTAGCATTTGCGTTTTTAGGTGTAAATTTATTTGATATGTTTCTGAACGATCATATTCCTCTTACTAAATACTGGCCAGTATGAAACATATAAAAACTAAGAATTCCACGGAATAAGAAGGTGGGTTTTACGGCGCACTAGTTAAACGCTATGGAAAAATGGCGATGTTCTCGTACCCAAACCTAAGTGTCGTCCGGCGCAACAAGTCATATAATAATGAAACAGAACTAATATTTACGTTACAAAAGATTAACCGATTATATGATATCCACCTCAATCTTTAAATATTATACGAATTGTATACGATCTTTTTCAACATAAAACACATTTCGGAGGTATTATTATAAAAGGTGTTCTCCGAATCGTATCTTCACAATTTAATCTTTCACGGAAGAGATTGTTCGACCCCTCCGGTAACCCAAGGAACTAGTCTCTAAGATATGAGAAAAAAAGATTGAAGTTGGTTGGATTTATCCTCGCACTAGTGCTTCGAGAATATGTGACAGTCAGAGGCTTACACGTTAGTATTGTGAATAAAATAGTGTTACACAATTGATTATTTTATTTTAATTATTTATTTATTTATTTATTTACATTTTTCAAATAATTTTGTGAAACTAAGTTTATTTTTATAAATTTTTGTCGCCATCTAGACTGTCTTTGAAACATTCTAATGTTGTGTATCCAATACGTCATTTTTAAGCAATCGAACAAATTTAAAAACTCGAGCTTTGTTTTCAACAAATTATAATTAATATTATATTTTTG
Source organism: Salticus scenicus (assembly GCA_963930645.1). Taxonomy (NCBI): domain Eukaryota; kingdom Metazoa; phylum Arthropoda; class Arachnida; order Araneae; family Salticidae; genus Salticus; species Salticus scenicus. The sequence continues at coordinate 225,858,418 of OZ005656.1, read as the reverse complement.
CGGTCGAATCGGGCACAATTTTTCTAAAATCTTTAATAGATCTGTCAATAATTTATTTATTTTTTTAGTAACATCCTAAATACCTGCATTTTTTATACCACTTTTTTAAAGAGAAAAATTTCTTTTAAAATAACAATTGTTACATTTTGGAACAAAATAACTGTACAATGAAAGTTGTGGGAAATATAAGCGGTTACAAACAATTTTAAGGATTCATTTCAAATACTGGCTGCTCTTATATAAATAAATAAGTAGCCAGCAGAAATTATAAAATTTATATTATTTGGTTCCAAAACATAAATATTTTGTATAAATCATACTTTATTGAAGCAATGTTAAAAACCAATATAAATTATCATTAACCGTATTAAAGTGATTGAAACTACAAATTTGTTAATAAGACAAATCTAAAACTTGTGAAAAAAAAGTCCTTCTTTCCACCCTTCGGGGGCAAATATTGTAAAATCGCTTCTTAGTGGAAGTCTACATAACAGAAGGAACATTGCCACAAAATTGCATGCTTCTAGGTCCATGGGTTTGAACTGGGCGATAATGAATCACTCACTCAGGACACACGATTATATATATATATATATATATATATAGATAGATAGATAATTACACCCCTTTTGCACTAACATAATACTTGAGTTAGTCATATTATAAAGTTCTTTAATTATTTTATTAATGAAATATTTATGAAATAAAATAAAATAAATAAACATTTTTAATAAATTTAAGCATTGAAATATATAAATTTAAAAGTTATTTTTAATGTTATTTGCTAAAAAAAGATATAGACCATTTAATTATAACATATTTTATTAAAACATATTCAATTTTTGCAATGTATATATATATATATATATATATGTAATAGATATTCCAAATTAATTTAAAAAAAAAATAATAATAATATATTTTTTTAAAGATAACTTAAACATCCAGACAAAAAATAAGGTAGCTGGTGGAATATGGACACAAAGAAAAAATAGCATAAAAGAGTATTAGATTAAAAAAAGTCTTTTTTTTTTTTTTTTTTTTTTTTTTTTTTTTATCTCTGCAAAAATTCCATAATTAATTTTTGTTTCTTTAAATTTTCCCTTCCACAAATACGCAAATAATGCATAACAACCTACCATGTTTAAAGAATTCATTAAATTTTTTTTACGGGCAGTAACCATTATTATTATTACTACTATTATTTTGCTCCAATAAGTTTTAGAAAATTTTGTTTTTTTCATTCTGAAAAAATGCAGAAGAAATGCATTAATTAAATACCGTATGAACTAATATATCGTATATTCCGTATTTTTGGATGTATTCAAACTAGAAATGTGTAGTTTTTTTTTTTTTATTATTATTATTATTATTATTATTATTTAATTATTATTATTTTTTTTCATATTGATCAAGTAAATGAGGTGAAATTGATAAAATACAGATTATGTACAAAGACTTTCAATATATATATATATATATATATATATATATATATATATATATATATATATATATATATATATATATATATATATATATATATGTATATATACATATAAACTAATTTTATAATAAAGTTCGCATTAAAAACGTGAAATAAGAAAACATTCCTTTTACAAACCATTTATAGTATAACGCAAGTTCCTTGAAAATGTTTTTTTTTTTTTTTTTTTTTTTTTTTTTTTTATAACAAATTTTTAGTACTTAAAAGTTTCTAGAGTGACGCAACCATAAGGATATTTTAGACACATTGACATAACTATAAGAGAATAGTTTTAACACTTTCCAACAAGGTTGGGTTGAAAAGCGTTAATTACTTAAGCTTGTTTGTCTGTCTCTCCGTGTTCTAACTCCAGTAAATATTTATGGAATTTCTTGAAACTGAAATATGTTATTCAAGTTCACTATTGTATGTTCCCTGATTAAAATGATTATCTGTACTGGTTTGTGCACATGGAGACCCGAAAGTATTCAAAAGCTTTGTGTACTATGAGAGGTATTTCTATAATCCATATATTAATACCTGTACTGTACACAAATTTTAATGAAATTTAAATATGCAACTCAGGTATACTATCGAATGTACCATATATAAAAAAAAAAGTACATACCACCATTGGTTTGTGTACAGGGACACCCGAAAACATTCTAAAGCATTGTGCTCTATGAGAGGTTCTCATATAAACCATATTTTAGTACCCTTACTGTACATAAATCTTAATGAAATTGAAATATGTTATTCAAGTTAACTATCGGGTGTTTCAGATTTAAAATTGAGTATATAAAATCACCGTTTTGTGTACATTTACTCTCGAAAGTATTCCAAAGCATTGCATTCTATTAGAGGTATTTTTACAAACATTTTTAATAACTTTACTTTGCACAAAGCTTAATGAAATTGTAATATGTTATTTATATGCACAAAAGAGTGCTTTCTATAGAACATAGTGTAATTAGTATTACATTTACAGGGCAACAGAAAAATATTCAGTTTCATTAAGAACTATTATTAAAACTCTGTTGGAATTGCCATTTCATTTACAGTAAGCGTTTCTAACAATTTCTAAAATTTTTATGTGTGAGTAGGATTTCAATTTCTATATCTGTCTGTCTGTTCGGCTGTCCATCTGTTTGTCTGTCCGCGTTTTAACTACCGTAAATATTTATGGAATATCTTGAAACTGATATATGCTATTCAAGTATAGAGTCAATACCTCTTCTGGTTTGCGTACAGCGACACAGGAAAGTTTCCCAAAGCATTGTGTTCTATGTGAGGTACTTCTATAAATCGTATTTTAATAACTTTGCTGTGCATAAATCTTGATGAAACTAGAAAATGTTGTTTAAGGTCACTCTCGTATGTTTTCTATGTAACATGGAGTAAATATTACCATTAGTTTGTGTACAGGGACTGTTGAAAGATTCCAGTGCTTTGCACTCTACGAGAGGTATTTCTACATACCAAATTTTAATAACTTTACTTTGCACAATAAGATTAAAATATATTCTTCATATGTACAAAAGAATTTTCCTAATATAATATAGTATGATTAGAATTAGTCTTGCGGGGTCAGATAAAACTATTCTTTTACATTAAAAGCTAGTAATAAAAAGAAAATGTTGGAATTGAATTTTCGTTTATATTAAACTTTTTTTAACACTTTCTAACACTTTTTAAATGTAAATATGATTTTAATTTGTGTATCTGTTTGTCCGATCTTTCTTAGGTCCTTTACAGCTGGTTTGTGTTCAGAGACAAAAAAAAAAAAAAAAAAAGTTTTAGGACAGACATTTAAAAAAATCCCATTTAAATAACTTTCTACCGTAAAAATAAAGAACAAACTGACATGTATTATTAATATTCTAAAATAATGTTTTGTAATGAATATATGATTAACCATCATAAGGGCTGTGATTATAATTTAACGGATGGATTTTCTTTTACGTTAAGCCTTCTTAACACTTCCAAACAATGTCTAAAAGATGTTTTTAATTCGATTAGTCAATCTGTATACTTTTCAGTCCTTCTGTCTATCTGCTGTGCGATAACGTATTCAAAGAATGCAGAAACGTTGTACAGTTGGAAAGTGTACAGTTATGTACAGTATGTACAGTTGGAAAGTGTTAATAATTAATGCGTATTGCATATTTTTTCCAACTACCCGCATTTAAAGCCACCTATAACCTGAGATCTAGGAGTCCCTGGAAATAAGAAAAAGTAATTCCAGGATTCCACGATAAGAGTATTTTTTTCATTGTTTTACCTTAAAAAAACGAGAATTAAAAAAAAAAAAAAAAAAAAAAAAAAAAAAAACTATCAAAGCAAAATCCAATTTATGCTGCAATAGGTTACAACTACGCTAGTAATCTGGTCTGAAAATCATGTAGACAGTTCAAGTTTTTATGTAATCAGCTCAAGTGAATGTGCGATTCAAAATACCAGAACGCGCATTACTGACGAAGTTGTATTGCCCTAATTAGAGCTATGCATCCACAGTTCTTTGAGAATTTAAAACCCGAGAAAATATTGGTTGGGGAATTTATCGCTTAGTAGTTTGTAGAAAATTATTAAGATGTTCCAGGAAACGCGGTCACTAATAATCTGACATGAAAAGAAATACATACAAAACGTGCATTAAAACTTAAATAAAACTTTGCGAAAAGCTAAAGTTTGCACGGGATAAAAAAATTCCGTTAACTAGCGAACCTTTAGCAGATCGTTAGTCAGTATATTTAAATGATTTTTTCTACTTTTTTAATTGAATAATTGAAATGTTTGAATGAAAGCATTTTGGTTGGTGGAAATTTTCAGCAAATCAAAAAACATGGTCGTATGTCATGAAGTACATTTGTTATTTAACTGTATATTACATTTAATTATTTGAGTTTCATTATGTTTATCACACGGTTCATTTAAAATAAACTAAATATGCAGCTTTAGAGTACGGTTTTCGTATAGGACCACCCATAGCCAATATTTGAAATTTGAAACCTAAGTTACTCAGATGTTTCTCACCAATGTCTTTTATTATGAAATTGCAATTGTTACTTTAATTTATCGCCAAATTTGAAAATAAAATAAAATAAAATAAAATTCACAATGCTAAAAATGTACCTACATTAATTTGTGGGCAATAAATTCAAGACAAAAAGCACATGAGATTATTTAATTAATTATATTTAATATTTTAAAAATATATAAATAAAAATAAAAATATTAAAACTGTTATGAAGGCAGTTTTATCAGAAAAATGTTTTGATACATTTTTAATTTTTAAATTTTTATTTTCCTCTACGTTCAATAAAAGAAGTTTCAGCTGCGTAAGAAATTTTCAACATATGGTTTTCATAGGATTTTCATGTTTTGAGAGATGAGAACACGTTTTGAATATTTTTAGAAAATGTCTGTCAGTGTGTCTGTGTGTGAGGTGTGTGTTAAAATTTATATAACTTTATCTGGGAAAATCCTCCTCCTAATTTCATATAAATTTGTATATAGATGAACCTTGATATAAATTACTGCTTAACAACATTTGTGCTAATTGCTCAACATGTGTCGCAGCTATACAGCGATCATCGCCTTTTAAAAGAAGGCTGTATCTCAGGAACTGCTCCACAAAATTACATATAAATTTATACGTAGATGCACCTTGACATAACTTAGCGTTTGTCAACATTTGAGGACAATAGCTCTACAGGTAACGCCGCTATAAAAATATTTTTGCAATATTTTTTCCTATATCGCAGGAACTAATGCACAAAAATAAGTATATTTTCATCTATAGATATTACGTGAAATAATATAAGGAATGTTACATGAATCATGATACATTATATGGGATGCATTTTCATTTTTGTTTATTCATTTATTTAGGAGTTACAATGGTGCGGAAGAATTCTCATAGCTTCATATTTTTATATATGTGTGAAAGTCTATACATTTTGAAAATATTTTATAATATTTATTTCTAAATATTATTATTCAAGATATTTCTTTCTTGATCGTAATTACTAATACTTTTATGAATTGTACAAAATAATAAACACTTAGGCATTTTAAAATTAAAAAAATACATATTTAAATAATATAATTCTGTAATTTCAATGGATAAATTAAAATTCAGTTACACATTCTTTAAACGGCATTATTCTCATCTCAGCTGAACTTTTATCCATATAATTTATTTCAACTAAAATAATAGAAATGGAAATAATAGGAAATTCAAATCCTTCCAAATAAATACAATGCTTCACAAATTTCAATAAATATTTTGTTTCTCTTGATGCAGTAATGATTATCATTTAGAGAGATAATCGTATCCCTGTCCTTTTAATTCTCTTGAGAGTGAGAGAATAGTAATGCTTTTAATAAATATTTATATAAACTAAAACGCCGCATGGCTAATTTTATGACACCTTCTATAAACTGTTTCAGTGAACTATTAATTGAACGAAGCTTAATCAGCTGGAGTTTACGTAGGAAAAGTTATATAATTAATTGTGTCTATATTGAACAGAAATATATCAGTTATATATCAAAATAATTCCCTTTTACCTGTTTCTCCTTTTATTAGATAAATGTACTTGCTTTATGCGTAAAATATTCGATTTACTTTAATTTTTGACGAAACTCCTATTATAGGGTATTTACCTCATATTAATGAAAAATGTACAACAAGTTAATTACATTTTAATTATTGATATACAGTATATATTTTAAAACACGCTCTATAATAGAATGTAACATGCGTACATCACAGTAATTCTCAAAACATTTGTCGATAATGATTCCAGTACCTATAGCCAATTTATCTTGAAGTCACTAAAATTGTGGAGTTTGCGTTGATGCAAACTCCATCTTAACTTAATTAGATTACTAAGAGAACCAGAGACTTGAATTGAACAAACAATAAGAGTTTATTTGAACCAGATTAATGGAGGGCGGCCTGGTAATAAAACTTAGCTCAGTCAGCGTATTACTTAATCAAATTATATGAATCAACAATTTAATTAGATAATCTTAAATATCTCACCCCAGCAGATAGTCGAAGGTGTAGAGACAGTTGCACTCGTACTCCGCTACTACGACTTCACTATGAATCAGAGGATTCCCTTCAGACCCCACTTTACCTTTCCGAATACTAGTAGATACTCACGCCAACACACATCACTACTTAACTCCACGCAACTAAATCTCCACTACTCCACTTCTCGATACTTGCCAAAATCAGATTCATCACCTTCCACTATAATATACTCCAACCTCTACTATAATATCCTCCAACATCCACACCCATCTACTAAAACCATCGCCATTTTAAACTTCTTCCTACACCCTCCTTTCACTACATTTCAATCCATCCTTTTAAAATCACTTCTAATTTATCTAACATTCAAAATCTAAGTCTTTCCTTGCAGCACCCTGCCGACACAAAACTAACTCGACCTCAACTTTCGCCGAGTCACTGGCGACGAAGCGATTTTAACCGTCCCCACTTTCTACTTTGCTGGATCCAGCTTAATTAAAACAACTGTGGTGACGTTCTGAAGTGTCAACCTCACAAAATGATGATGAGATTTAGCTTTTATCCGGGAAACAAGTGTGGAGAAACTTTGATAAATTTCTTATTGTTAACATATTTGTTACCTTTAAAATATTTATTTAGCTTGTTTTATGTATTCGATAGCAAAGTACCTGCTATGGACATTAATATCGATATTATCGAACGTTATATCAAAATGTTTATAGCCAAGTATTACTGTGTATTGTGAAATAGCACTACGTTTTATGCATAATGATTTATTTTCCTTCATGAAAACGTTTATTCCTTTCATACACCTGAAAGGTTTGTCGTATTATTTTAAGTTTCAGTACATGTTTAATTATGTTAGCCTTTCGCTTATACTCTCTGTGCTCTATTTAATATCAGCCGAAATAATAAAATTAACAGGCCCACTGATTAACAACATTGTATTTTGTTTTATGGATGACGATGCATATTCCCATGGTATAAACGATTATTTGATTTTTAGTTGATAATTGTTCCCAATTTTAAGCACACATAAGGTTGTAGATTGGAATGTTATTGTTTTATAGAGTAATTTTCAGAAATAATCAACAGACACTGAAACTTTTTTTTTTTTTTTTTTTTGTTAAGAAATATCAGAGAAACTTCATTAGTGCTTAAATTTTATTATAGCACTATATGTGACATCCTATCATCTTTACAAAATGTTTAGAAACAAAAAGTGTCTGTGATCTCCCCTTATTTATTTTTAAATCATATCTATCTATTTATCTATCTATATATATATACCTATATGTATATATATATATATATATATATATATATATATATATATATATATATATATATATATATATATAACCTAATTTGCATGCAACATTCAATCTAAATATTTCCTTTAAAAGGATATTTAATTTATCAGAAATATTTAATCATTTTCAATCTAGTTCTTCTTGTGATACACGGTTTCAATTTTGCAATATTTGAAAAGGTTTGCTATATATATATATGAAATTTTCTTTTTTAAGTTCTATAAAATTCAAATTGTTTCTTCTTTCCTATAAATATCCATGAAAAGAATATATGAGAAAGAACAAAATCTTTAGAAATCCTGAGTATTTAAGATTTTATTCTAAAAATTTGTGACATATTTACCACGGTTAAAATTCACTTATTTAAAAAAAAAAAAATAAAAAAAAATAAAAAAATATTCTAATAAATGACATAAACATGTAATAAAAAAAATAAAAAAACTGTCAGCTGAATAAGAAGTTTCTGTTAAAGTTATTAATTCTGGTTTGGGTATTTTTGTTTATTTATGTTCTCTTTAACATTCTTTTCCATTGATTTAAAATTATGTTCCTAAAATATATATTATAAATTTTAAAAAAATCAACGTAGATATTCAATACAAATTAAATATTAAATACATATGGATACATATATACGCTGGTTCTCATAATTATAAGGACATCCGTTTTTCTATATTAACTAAACACGGAACAATATTATTTAAACAAATATATTTTTTATTGATTTGAATTTCATTAATACACTGTATTTAAAAAGATTTATCGTTTTCTATCTTTAAAAAGTTTAAATACGGTCAAAAACATGATTTTTCAGGTGTTCACAATTATAAGGACAGCTCGAATCTTAGTATTTTGTTTTTCAGTTATTCTTTAAATTAATAATTTATGAAGTCTCTTTTTAGGCAATCAGACATTCTCTCTGGTATATATATATATATATATATATATATATATATATATATATATATATATATATATATATATATATACTTTTTTTTTTCAATATTCAGATTCAATACCATTTCATACAACATAGATGATATTCTGAATACATTTAAACTATTTAAAATTGCTTTCTACTTGCATGCACTTTTCGAATATGATACATTAATGTTTTTTCTACTTTTAGGCCACGGAAAAGGCAATAATGCAGAAGTTTCTTTCTTCAAACTATTTCCTATTGCTGTAGCAAAAATGTAAGTCTTGTTGAATAAATATTATTACCCCCCAAAATCTAACAAAAATCAGAGAATTGCACGTTTAAAATTTGTGGATATTCTCTTGATGTTCATAATAATAGAAAAAAATACTAAATTCATTATGCCTTCAGTAGAAGCAGCTCCCAAGAGCACCCTAGATCCACCATTAAAATGCCGATTCATATCTGCCTTTAAAAAATCTGCTCTGTCTTTCGCTATCTTCAGATCGTGCCAGTAACTGTTAAAACCATTTGGTTAATGAAAAATAAAATGTTTTTTTATCCGAAATGCAACATTTTACCATTTAATATTGTCTTTATTCAACTTTAACACAGACGTTCTTTCCCCCATTAAATGCTGATTGATTATTACAGGCTTTTTATTCATTTTAGCGTATTATTAATTATTTTAAACGTACACAAATGTGGACCCCAATCTTTCGTTAAAAATTACAAGCAAATTCAGCAGTAGTCATTATGAGTAAAACAGTAAGAGGAATTATGTGTCATCCAACTCTGTAAAACAACTCTGATTTTGCATCAAATCTCTCTCCTATCGAATCAGCAGTTCAACGATTGATCACGTTTCTTTCAGCAATTTTAGATCTTCGAAGTTCATTAGAAATTCAGCGGATTTAAATTATCCTTCCACTTAAAATACACATTTATCGTACTTCACTACATGAATGATCTTTTTTTTCGAGGAATTATCAGTAATGTCCGTCCAAGGAAAATTAATGGATTATGTATAAATTAATCTAGCCCAGTAGTTAACAAATTTGCATGTCAACTGTAATTTATTCGCTAGTATGTTAAATAAAACGAAAAAATCTTGATTGTCCCTATAATTATGAACATCTAAAAACGCGGAGAAAAAAATATTTTGCATTATCTTTTATTAATTTTGTTTAAAAAAAAAAAAAAAAAAAAAAAAAAGAAATATATATATATATATATATATATATACATATATATATATGTATATGTATATATAGCAGTTTTGGTTTTTAGAATACTAGATATATTAAGTGTATTTAGTATAATCTTCTTCACAATTATTTTTACATTAGTTATTTCAAAACATAAAGTGTCATTATATATATGAGAAGGAATGTACTTATCTCTCTCTCTGATATATATATATATATATATATATATATATATATATATGTAAGTATGTAAGTATATATAGTGCTTTTACATTAATTAAATGTTCTACATTAACCATTTTATGCAAAACAGCGTAAACTTTTTTTGTATAGATAACTCTGAGCATTAAGAACACTAAATCGTGTTTCTTATAAAGTATATATATATATATATATATATATATATATATATATATATATATATATATATATATATAATCATTATTTATAATTTATTATTAATATTGTTACTATTTTATTTTATATTTTTCAGCCAACTTTAGTTATAATTAAAAAAAATTAATAATATATAACTTAAAGCAATAATTATAAGTAAAATCAAAATTGAAAGTAGTCTTTTGTATAACAAAAATCTATTAGTTACCTCCTCTCTAACATAAATTAAGAGAAATAATTTTTTAAATGAAATGTATGAATGAAATATATTTTTTTATGCAAGACCATTGCAGAAATGTAAGTTACATTTAAAATACTAAAATAACAGTACAATTTTAATATATTTTTCTTTTTTTTTAAGTTTTATAATATGCGATTTATTTATTTTATTTTACTTTTATTTATTTATTTGTTTATTTTTTTACAAATCTCTCATTGATATTTTACTTTATGTTCTTTTTTAAGTTATAATTTGATAATATCAAGGTAATAAAAAAAAAAAAAAAAAAAGCAGATTTAGTATTTAAATAAATTATTGTATACAAATTTTAAGTCTTAAGCATACTAAATTTCAATATGTTGTTAAGTATGTTATCGTAGAATTATATTATATAAGTTTATGTAATATATTATAAACTAACCGTAACAACATTATCGTGAAAGGTAATTTCAGATACATCTAAAGTTACGATAGCTGCAAGCGCTTAATACAATTCGGTTGTCATATGAACATGATACATTTTGTGGAAACTGTAACTAGAGAAACATTGTAATGAACGTGCCTAAATGGTTGAAAACTACAATTGCACTTAGATTGTTTCTGCAGTAAGTAGAATATTTGATTTGATTGCTGACGAATAAATATATTGGCTTATATTTTATTACATATATATGCGAAAGCAATTGATAATAATACATTGCGAGAGTAAAATGTGCAACCTTGTGGAAATTATCCTACAGGGTGTTACTTGTATACACGTTTACGATCGTGTTCATAACTTTGAATATTTATCATCTTAGCTAACAGTCATATTGATTACCTAACAGTCATATATACAGGGTGTCCCAGCTAAGATTTTACAAATTTCTGAGGGAGGTAGAAAACTTCACAATATTTCAGAACTGTACAGGAAACCATGGGGCAGATGCCATTTTAACCCTTTAAAAACTGGATTGTTTGTGCGGAAATGGGCGGGGCTTTCGAATTATGTATTTTTAAAACAATATTTAAATAATATTTACTTTCTAATTTTTACATAAATAAATAAATTATGTATTTAATCGATGTATTTTATCATGCAGATTGAATTATTTCGAACATTGTGTATCGTTTTGTGAATTACTGAAGCATGTTGTAAGGTGCTCAAAATCTGTCAAACTTGTTCCGCCATGAAAAAGATGCAAACCCAGCTCTCGGGACGAGGAGCGGGGAGACTGAGTCGGAGTGAGAAAGAAAAAAAGACTGGAATCTGTACTGGAACTAGCGACCGTAGCAGTTATAATACGAAATTAGAAATGTAACAATTAGAAATGTATACCCTAATTATAAAATTTTCTTCATTGTATATATCATCGATTAATTAATATATGTCATCTGTAGTGCGTACCATATTAGAGATATTACTAAATGACTTGGGTCTAACTGCGACATTTCTCCATTGTTTCTGACGACTCACAAAGGATTTTACGCTCAAGATGTGTCATTTTACGCATGTAATATTTTTAAATTTACACAGTAAGCGGAGTTAGTAGTACACTGTAATGAAATTATTCAGTTTTCAAAGGGTAAAATAGCTTTTGCGCCAATGGTTTCCAATGCAATTCTGAAAACGTGTGATGTCCTCGACCCCCCCCCCCCCTTGAAATTTGTAAAATCTGAGTTGGGACACGTATATAAGTTGATGTTTCGGACTCAACTGCACATAACCTTTGCATGAAGTTTACCCGGAATAGTTGAAGAATGTAACATAGACCATAGTAACTAAAATAAAACATCGACCTGTTTATCATGTTTTACACACATTACTAGCCTTACGTTATTACAATGAATATTGTTCATTGACGCATCACAAGTTGAGTAGAACGTATCGTAGTATATCGTGATACGATAGCACTTCAGATCCGTAGTAACTGTTCCTGTTCAGATTTCTATAAAATTTAATTTTTTCATTGTATTATTTTAACAATCTTTCCTCTTCTTTTATTTCTAATATCTCCATTCTTAAAGTTATTCAGTTTTCTTTGATTTAAATATTACAAGTATTTTTTTAACAAATTAAAAGGAATACTGTTGATACCCCTTTCCGACCCAAAACATTTCCCCCTTAAAACATTACATTCTTCTGTTTTTGTAAACTGAAAGAAAAATATGAACTATAACAGACATTTGTTGATTTGAAATTATATTTTACACTTTCTGATAATTAGCTTGATCGTTCATTTCCTGAGTTTATTACGCACGACTGTTCCAAATGCAAAAATGTCGCGGATGTCTAACCCGCACAATCGTACGGCCTGAGTGGGAAAGGGTTATGAAATGATGCACAGTTGTAAAGTCCAGTATAACATAGGTTGCAATATACTGTATAATATACAATATAATATACAGTTTACTTAGACGTTGTAACTAGAGCAATTATCTATTGAAAAAGTAATTAATGTACCTGCAATATTCAAACATCCGTGTGAACAATGCGATATGCTCTGATGGTAGTAGAGTAAAATCCAAGTTTCAATGTTTTTTTTTTTTTTTTTTTTTTTTTTTTTTTTCAATACTGTTGCAGCGATTTCATGATATAGCAATATTTCTTTCTGGACATTTTTCTATACACTTATGCGTACAGAGAATAGTTGTTGCATTGTGGGCGCAGGCAACTGAATTTCCTTATCAGGTTTTTAAATTTTTCTTACCCATATATATGGTGAAGAAAGTATTGATTTTGGTTAAAATTTTCGAAATTGAGTTTTTGTTATATTTTCCCGTTTTGAGGTCCCCTGAATAAAAAAATCATTTTTTAGCGGATGGTCCGTGTCTGTCTGTTATCAGCATATGTTAATAACAAATAAAACCTGAAATTCCAAACTTGGTATTCGAAATGTGTATCATTATAGCGATGCTACATCGAACTTGTCGTTGAGATCAAGGAAACGGTTCGTGTACAGGGACACCCAAGAAGATTCAAATACATTAATGTATGTGGAAATTGCAGGTATGTAGAGTTTAAACATGTGTAGACTGCACTAAACCAAATGAAACGAATGTGTATATTTTATAACATGTTTCATGTAGTATATGGTATGGAAATCATTCACTGTTATTTACAGGGCTACGCAAAGGAAATAGACTATAGTGCAAAAATACTTGAAAACTGATGGATGTATATTTCAGGTTTTGCCGAGTGTTATTAATATAGAATTATATTTATTTGAAACATGTGGTGGGAACATAATCTTCAGAAGATATTCAGGGCTAGCAATAACATTCTTTTTTATTTTTAGTGGAATTGCTTTACTGTAGTATTTTAAAATGTCCATGAAATCTGCTCAAAAATTGAAATTAATTCCTAATAGCAATATGTTAAATAATGTATTTTTTAAGCTAAATATACATTGCTTGGATTTTGTACACTTACAAGTAATTTCTTGAATCAAGCTTTTTAAATTGTGATCCTTGTCTGTGACTTTTAGAATAAATTAAAAACAAATAATTTCAGTCGATTCAAATGTTGCAATTTTAAGTTAATACGTGTGTTAAAGTTTGATCAAGATTGATATGTTTCAAGAAGTGTTGCGTGTGACAGTTGTCTGAATAATTTTAAATGAACTTTTGAATTTAATAACAAATTAGATTTCTATGTAAATGTAGGTACAATAATAAAACGGGGGTTGAGGGAAGCTCCCCTCAGATAAAATTATTTCTCAAATAAAGCTATTCTGAAGTATAACTTGAATTGTTTTAACATAGGTTTGCATAACCATACGTTTGCATAGGTCTTACCCCTTATTGTCCAATCTGTATTTATAGTATAAAAATTCAGGGCAAGAAAAAGTCTTGAGAGTGACACCCATGATTTTTTTTCCTTTTACTGTTTTTCTTTTTGTTGAACATTCGAGATACTTTCTCATTGTATTAAAATTTTGTATAACATTAAGTAATGCTTATAGATTTAATGCCTTTGTTTACAAACGATATCTATGTTTTATTTAATTGCAGGTACATATTATATTTTAATACTATTGTAGCAGTGAAAATGTTACAAGTACTTCGTAATAAGTTCGCAAATATGAACATGTACTTTTAGTTATATCATATCAAAAATAAATTTAAAGAATCTTTAATAAATAATTTTTTTCGGAATTCTAAAATAACAATATTTGACAACCGGATGAATAAGTCACATTTTTCAGCAAATTAAATGAAATATTAAAAAAAACAAACAAATGTATTATTATTAATATTATTATTATTATAAAAATTGTACTTAGTAGACGGATATTTTTACGTTGTTCTGCAATTAATGTATGATTACTAGGGTAAACTACACAATGGCCTACTGCTCAAAGCACATTTCTTATTAGTCATATTGCCTATGCTGGAATTGGAATTTCATTTGCGTTAGCGTTAAATAGGGAAGAATATTTTCATTCTCTTATCAAAATGTAATTATACCCTTTTTTATTTAGTGGGTGCAATCTTTATGGTTTCGAAATTTTGTGTTCTTTGGACAATATATATAAAATATAAACAAATAAACTATCAATACATGCATATATATATATCAAAAACACTGTATAAACAAAAAGTTTTTTTGGTTAATAAATGTATATTTCTTCGACATACACCGCAAAGTTTGCCATAATAAAAAAGCTATAATATTTTAATCTTAAAGGAAAAAAAAATTATATATATATATATATATATATATATATATATATAAATTGAAATGAAAATAATTTCTTTTTTTATTTGATTTTCTAGAGTGAATATTTTAGCATGAAAATCAAATCAGTGTATAATGTAAAATTATTTTTCTATTTTTGTTCGGAAATCTTTCAGTAGGGAAATTATCGAACCGAAAAACACTACTAGCGAAATAAAATTTTGAAATTTCATTAAAGTTCTGTCAAGTGTTTGAAAATAATTAAATATCCAAATGCCAAGTCTGCAAAATCTTTCTGTTAAAAATCAATAGTTTCCCATGTCTACGTTTTATTTTTATTTATTTTTCCTCAGCTGTCAAATAATTTTTACCAGAAAAATGAAAACAATTCTTCGAAGAAAAGTTTTCCATTGAATTATTTAAAAAAAAAAATGTAATTTCATTTAATCTTTATTATTTTTCATAAAAAAATAAACCAATTTTGTAAAAAGGAAAAAAACCTTAATATCATAGTTGAATAGGAGATAAACTTTCAGTTAAGTGAGAAAAATAATCAAATTTAAATAACTACTAAAACTGTCCTCTAAATGCAGAACTTTTTGCTGTATTAAATATTGTACATGCACTTATTAGAATATAGGATATATAAGTTTTTATATCGGTATAAATAATAGGTCTGATAAGTTCTGATGTCTGATTTATTATTCAGAAAAAAAAAAAAAAAAAAAAAAAAAAAAAGCTATATTTTATTTACTAAGAATACACTTGTGCGACGTAAAATCCAACCAACCATCCAACTTACTAAGAATAAACAGAGCAAGACCATATGGGTTCGTTTCTATATAATTCAATCCAAATATATTTAAAATATTTGTTTAAGCTTCATTATGCATTCAAATCTAAAGAAATCCTTATTTTTTTTTTAGATATTTTCAAAGAACAGTGAATAGTTTACTAAATAGTTTACTACCCAAAAGTATTCAAAAGCTTTGTGTTCTATGAGTGGTATTTCTTTAATCCATATTTTCATACCTTTATTGTACACCAATTTTAAAATTAATAAAATACATATTTAAGTAATATCATTCTATAATTTCAATGAATAAATTTAAGTCAGTTACTCATTCTTTAAACGGAATTATCCTCATCTCAGCTGAAATTTACTCCAGATATTTTATTTTAACTAAAATAATAGAAATGGAAGTAACAGAAAATTCAAATCCTTCTAAATAAATACAATGCTTCACAAATTGAAATAAATATTTTGTTTCTCTTAATGCAGTACTGATTATCATTTAGAGAGATAATCTCATCCCTGTCCTTTTAATTCTCTTGAGAGTGAGAGAATAGTAATGCTTTTAATAAATATTTATGTAAACTAAAACGCCGCATGGCTAATTTTATGACACCTTCTGTAAACTGTTTCAGTGAACTATTAATTGAACGAAGCTTAACGAGCTGGAGTTAACGCAGGAGAAGTTATATAATTAATTCTGTCTATATTGAACAGAAATGTATCAATTGTACCCTAAAATAATTCCCTTTACCAGTTTCTCCTTTTATTAAATAAATGTTCTTGCTTTATGCGTAAAATATACGATTTAGTTTAATTTTTGACGAAACTCATAGTATAGCATATCTACATCCGATTAATAAAAAAATTTACAAAAAATTAATAACCTTTTATTAATTGATATACAGTATATATTTTAAAACACGCTCTATAATAGAATGTAACATGCGTACATTACGCTAATTCTCAAAACATTTGTCGATAATAATTCATGTACTTTTTGCCAATTTATCTTGAAGTCACTAAAATGATGATGAGAATTGGCTTTTAGCCAGGAAACAAGTGTGGAGAAACTTTGATAACTTTCTTATTGTTAACATATTGTTATTTTTAAAATATTTATTTAGCTTGTTTTATGTATTTGATAGCAAAGTGCCTGTTATGGACATTAATATCGATATTATCGAATGTCACATCCAGATGTTTATAGCCCAGTATTACCGTGTTAGAATTGTGAAATAGCACTACGTTCTATTCATAATGATTTATTTTCCATAATGAAAATGTTTATTCCTTTCATACACCTGAAAGGTTTGTCGTATTATTTTAAGTTTCAGTACATGTTTAATTATGTTAGCCTTTCGCTTATACTCTCTGTGCTCTATTTAAAATCAGCCGAAATAATAAAATTAACAGGCCCTCTGATTAACAACATTGTATTTTGTTTTATGGATGACGATGCATATTCCCATGGTATAAACGATTATTTGATTTTTAGTTGATAATTGTTCCCAATTTTAAGCACACTTAAGGTTGTAGATTGGAATGTTATTGTTTTATAGAGTAATTTTCAGAAATAATCAACAAACACTGAAACATTGTTTTTTTTTTTTTTTTTTTTTGTTGTTGTTGTTAAGAAATATCAGAGAAACTTCATTAGTGAATGCTTAAATTTTATTACAGCACTATATGTGACATCCTATCGTCTTTACAAAATGTTTAGAAACAAAAAGTATCTGTGATCTCCTCTTACTTATTTTTAAATCATATATATATATAAATAACCTAATTTGCATGCAACATTCAATCTAAGAACCTGAAAAATATTCTTTTAAAAGGATATTTAATTTATCAGAAATATTTAATCATTTTCAATCTAGTTCTTCTTGTGATACACGGTTTCAATTTTACAATATTTGAAAAGGTTTTCTATATATATATATATGAAATATTCTTTTTTAAGATCTAGAACAATAAAATTATTTCTTTTTTCCTATAAATACCCATGAAAAGAATATATGAGAAAGAACAAAATCTTTAGAAATCCTGAGTATTTAAGTTTTTATCCTAAAATTTTGTGATATATTTACCACAGTTAAAATTCTCTTATTTTAAAAACATTTTCGAATAAATGACATAAACATGTAATTAAAAAAAAAAAAAGAAAAGAAAAAAAAAACTGTTAGCTGAATAAGCAGTTTCTGTTAAGTTATTAATTCTCGTTTAGGTATTTTTGCTTATTAACGTTCTCTTTAACATTCTTTTCCATTGATTTAAAATTATGTTTCTAAAATATATATTATAAATAAAAAAAAATCAACATAGATATTCAATACAAATTAAATATTCAATATATATGGATACATATATACACTGGTTCTCATAATTATAAAGACACTCGTTTTTTAACTAAAATACTAATTTTTTAACTAATATTAACTAAACACTGAACACTATTATTTAAATAAATATATTTTTTATTGATTTGAATTTCATTAATAGACTATATTTAAAAATTTTTATCGTTTTCTATCTACAAAAACTTTAAATACGGTCAAAAACATGATTTTTCAGGTGTTCACAATTATAAGGACAGCTCGAATCTTAGTAATTTTTTTTCAGTTATTCTTTAAATAAATATTTTATGAGGTCTCGTTTTAGGGTGAAACAGTCATACATTCTTTTTGGTATATATATATATATATATATATATATATATATTCAATATTCAGATTCAAAACCATTTCATACAGCATAGATGATATTCTGAATACATTTAAACTATTTAAAATTGCTTTCTACTTGCATGCACTTTTCGAATATGTTACGTTAATGCTTTTTTCTACTTTTAGGACACGCAAAAGGCAATAAAACAGACGTTTTTTTCTTCAAACTATTTCCTATTGCTCCAGAAGTAAAGCAAAAGTGTATGTCTTGTCGAAAAAAAATATTATTACCCCACAAAATCTAACAAAAATCTGAGAATTGCATGTTTAAAATTTTGGATATTCTCTTGATGTTCATAATAATAGAAAAAATTACTAAATTCATTCTGCCTTCAGTAGAAGCAGCTTCCCAGAGCACCATAGATCCACCATTAAAATGCCGATTCATATCTGCCTTTAAAGAATCTGCTCTGTCTTTCACTATCTTCAGATCGTGTCAGTAACTGTTAAAACCATTTGGTTAATGAAGAATAAAATGTTTTTTATCCAAAAATGCAACATTTTACCATTTAATATTGTCTTTATTCAACTTTAACACAGACGTTCTTTCCCTTATTAAATGCTTATTGATTATTACGGGCTTTTTATTCATCTTAACGTATTATTAATTATTTTAAACGTACACAAATGTGGACCCCAACCTTTCGTTAAATTTACAAGCAAATTCAGCAGCAGTAATTATGAGTAAAACAGTAAGAGGAATTATGAGTCTTCGAATTCTGTAAAACAACTCTGATTTTCCATTAGATCTCTCTCTTATCGAACCAGCAGTTCAACGTTTGATCACATTTCTTTCAGCAACTTTAGATCTCCGAATTTCATTAGAAATTCGGCGGATTGAAATTATCTTTCCACTTAAAAAACACATTTATCATACTTCACTACATGAATGATATTTTATTCGAGGAATTATCAGTAATGTCCGTCCAAGAAAAATTAACGGCTTATGTATGACTTAATCTAGCCAAGTAGTTAACATATCCGCATGTCAACTGTAATTTATCCGCTAGTAAGTTAAATAAAACGAAAAAATCTTGATTGTCCCTATAATTATGAACATCTAAAAACGCGGAGAAAAATATATTTTGCGTTATTTTTTATTAATTTTGTTTCAAAAAAAAAAAATGTATATATAGCAGTTTTGGTTTTTAGAATACTAGATATATTAAGTGTACTTAGTATAATCTTCTTCACAATTGCTTTTACATTAGTTATTTCAAAACATAAAGTATCCTTATATATATATGAGAAGGAGTGTACGTATCTCCCTCTCTGTAATAATATATATATATATATATATATGTAAGTATGTAAGTATATATAGTGCTTTTACATTAATTAAATGTTCTACATTAACCATTTTATGCAAAACTGAGTAAACTTTTTCGTATATATAACTCTGAGCATTTAGAACACTAAATAGTGTTTTTTATAAAGTATATATATATATATATATATATAATTTATAATTTATCATTATTAATATTGTTACTATTTTATTTTATATTTTTCAGCCAACTTTAGTTGTAAGTAAAAATAATAATAATATATAACTTAAATCAATAATTATAAGTAAAATCAAAATTGAAAGTAGTCTTTTGTATACCAAAAATCTATTAGTTACCTCCTCTATAACATAAATTAAGAGAAATAACTTTTTGAATGAAATGTATGAATGAAACATATTTTTTATGCAAGACCATTGTAGAAATGTAAGTTACATTTAAAATACTAAAATTACAGTACAATTTTAATGTATTTTTCTTTTTTTTTTTTTTTAAGTTTTATAATATGCAATTTATTTATTTTATTTTACTTTTATTTATTTATTTGTTTATTTTTTTTACAAATCTCTCTTTGATATTTTACTTTATGTTCTTTTTTAAGTTATAATTTGATAATATTAAGGTAATAATAAAAAAAAAAAGCAGATTCAATATTTAAATAAATCATTGTATACAAATTTTAAGTATTAAGCATACTAAATTTCAATATGTTGTTAAGTATGTTGTCGTATAATTATATTATATAAGTTTATGTAATATATTATAAACCAACCGTAACAACATTATCGTGAAAGGTAATTTCAGATACATCTAAAGTTACGATTGCTGCAAGCGCTTAATACAATTCGGTTGTCATATGAACATGATACATTTTGTGGAAACTGTAACTAGAGAAACATTGTAATGAACGTGCCTAAATGGTTGAAAACTGCAATAGCACTTAGATTGTTACTGCAGTAAGTAGAATATTTGATTGGATTGCTGACGAATAAATATATGTATTCGGCTTATGTTTTATTACATATATATGCGAAAGCAATTGTTAATAATACATTGCGAGAGTAAAATGTGAAACCTTATGGAAATTATCCTACAGGGTGCTACTTGTATACACGTTTACGATCGTGTACATAACTTTGATTATTTATCATCTCATCTAACAGTCATATCGATATATACAGGGCGTCGCAGCAAAGATTTTACAAATTTCGAAGAGGGGTAGAAAACTGAACAATAATTCAGAACTGTACAGGAAATCATGGGGATAGATGCAATTCTAACCCTTTAAAAACTAGATGTTTTGCGTGGAAATGGGCGTGGCTTTCCAATGTTGGATTTTTAAAACAATATTTACATTCTAATGTTTACAAAATAAATAATGTATTTTATCGATGTATTTTATCGCGCAGATTGAATTACTTCAAACATTGTGTATCATTTTGCGAATTAATGAAGCATTTAGCATTTTAAAATTTACACAGTAAGTGGAGTTAGTAGTACATTGTAAACAAATCATTCAGTTTTCAAAGGGTAAAATGGCTTTTATGCATATGGGTTCCTATGCAATTCTGAAACCTTGTGATGTCCTCTACCACCCCTCGAAATTCGTAAACTTTTAGTTGGGACAACCTGAATACGTGTACTTAATGTACATATTTCAAAAAAGTATTGAAAGACATGAAATGGAAAATAATGGAAAAAATCAACGAAAAGGTGATTTACACTTTCTGACTTTCGGCCAAGTAAATAGCAATTATTTCGTAAATAAATACTATCCTTAGAAAAATAAAACATTTTTATTGTTTTTTTTTTTTTTTTTTTTTTTTTTTTTTTGCAAATATACAGATGTTTTTAAATTTAAAGAATATGGAATCCTGGAAATAATATTGATAGGAAAAATATGTATATTATAGCAATAGCTTTGTTTTATCTAATTGAAGGTACGTATTTTTTCCAAAAATAAACATGTAATTTTAGTTATTTCATATCAAATGTAGTTTTATGGAATCTTTAATGAATAAAATATTTTTTCGGAATTCTAAAATAAAACTAATAGAAGAAGTGAACGAATCAGTGACCGATAATTAAATCAAACATTCAAAACAGAAAACAGTAATAATAATGATAATAATAATAATAATAATAATAATTGTACTTACTATATGGATATACTTATGTTGTCTGCAGTTAATGCAATAATACTAGGGTAAACTGCACCATGACTTACTGCTTAAAGTAAATTTCAGTCTAGTTATACCGACCATGTCGTAATTAGAATTTCATCTGCTTTAGCGTTAAATTAAGAAGAAAATTTTCGTTCTATAATCAAACGTGCTGTTATACTATTTTTTATTCAGTGGCTGCAGTTTTTATATCTTCGAAATTTTGTGTGCTTTGAACAATATATAAAAAATTAAACGAATAAAAATTACCAGTACTTGAATATATATGTGTATACCAAAATACTAAAAGTTATTTTGGGTTAATAAATGTTTATTTCTTTAACATTCGCAGCAAAGTTTGCCATTATAGAAAAAAAAAAAAAAAAAAAAAAAAAAAACACTTAAATATATTAATTTTAACGGGGAAAAAAAGGGATAAAACCCTTATATATATATATATATATATTAAAATAAAAATAATATGATAAAAAAAAAAAAAAAAAAAAAAAAAAACTAAAGTAGTGAAATTTATTTTATTTTCTAGAGTGAATCTTTCAGTTTCAAAATCAGTTTATCTTGTAAAGCTATTTTTATATTTTATTTTCTTGAGTTCAGAAATCTTTCAGTAGGGAGATTATCGAACCGAAAAACACTACTAGCGAAATAAAATTTTTAAATTTCATTAAAGTTCTGTCAAATGTTTGAAAATAATTAAATATCCAAATGCCAAGTTTGCAAAACCTTTCTGTTAAAAATCAATAGTTCCCATGTCTACGTTTTATTTATTTTTTCCTCAGATGTCAAAGCATTTCTACCATAAAAGTGAAAACAATTGTTTGGAGAAAAGTTTTCCATTGAATGTTAAATATATATATGTATATGTAATTTCATTTAATTTTTATTATTTTTCATAAAATAATAAAGCAATTTTGTAAAAAAAAAAAAAAAAAACTTTATAGTTGAATAGGAGGTAAACTTTTAGTTAAGTAAGAAAAATATTCAAATTTAAATAACTACTAAAACTGTCCTCTAAATGCAGATTTTTTTTTTCTATATTGAATATTGTACATGCACTTATTAGAATATATGATATATATCTCTTTATATCGGTATAAATAATAGGTCTGATAAGTTCTGATCTCTGATTTATTACTTCGGGAAAAAAAAAAAAAAAAAAAAAAAAAAGAGGTATATTTTGTTTACTAAGAATACACTTGTGCGACGTAAAACCCAACCAACCGTCCAACTTATTAAGAATAAACAAATCAAGACCATATGGGTTAGTTTCTATGTAATTCAATCCAAATACATTTCAAATATTAGTTTATGCTTCATTATGCATTCAATTCTAAAGAAACACTTATATGTTTTGGATATTTTCAAACAATAGTGAATAGTTTACTAAATATCAATAATACATAGTTTTGATTATCTAACTAAAAGCAGAAATTCATTTTCATATATATATATATATATATAATATATACATTGTTTCTGTCGTTGATTGTTTACAAAGAAATGACTCATATTCTCACAATATAGATCTTACAAAGCCACAATATTTAATAATATTTCAAGCAATATTCTTTAATCCTTTTAGGTTAATTTCTTCAGAAATCGACCTATTGCAATCACTTCGTTTATCTATATATATATATATCTATCTATCTATCTATCTATCTATCTATAATGAAAATATTGTCATCACGATAACTCCCGAAATAATACTCGAAATAGAACCAAATTTGGACAGTGAACTGATCTTATAAATATCTTGGATGAGTTCGTTAACCAAGTTGCTCCGACTTTTTGTTTTCAAGTGGCAGCCACTTGAAAATTTCAAACCGACATTGTAAAAAACATATTTAAAGCATGATTTGCTTGAATTTTGATGTAAATACAGGCCACATAAAGGTCTCAATGAAGTTTATTAATGAAGTTTATCCACCATTTTTAATAAAGTGGCAGATATTTTAAGTTAAGCGGGACCACTTGAAAATTTAAAATCACTATAACTTCCGAAATAATGCTCCAAATCGAACCAAATTTGGACAGTGTCTTAACTTATTTTATACATATCTTAGATGAGTTTATTAACCAAGTTGTTCCGCCATTTTGTTTTCAAGTGGAGACCACTTGAAAATTTCAAATTCAAATTGTAAAAAGCGTATTCCGAATTTGTTTTAAATTTGATGTAAATATAGACCATATAAATGTCTCAATAATGTTTATTAATGAAATTTATCCGTCATTTTTAATAAAGTGGTAGATATCTTAAATTAAGTGGGACCACTTGAAACACGCTGCCACTTGAAAATTTAAAATCACAATAACTTCTGAAATAATACTCCAAATCGAACCATATTTGGACAGTGTCTTAACCTATCTTATAAATAACTTAGATGAATTTGTTAACCAAGTTGCTCCATCATTTTGTTTTCAAGTGGAGACCACTTGAAAATTTCAAATTCAAATTGTAAAAAGCGTATCCCGATATTTTTTTAATTTTGATGTACACGTAGATTATACAAGTGTCTCAAATAACTTTATTAATGAACTTTATCCGCCATTTTTATTAAAGTGGCGGATATCTTAAGTTAAGCGGAACCACTTGAAATCAGGCCTCCACTTGAAAATTTTAAACCATGATAATCTCCGAAATAATAGTCCAAAGGGTACCAAATTTTGACAGTGATATTATCATATAATTACCTTGAATGTTTTCACTGGGCAACTTGTCCCGACATCTTGTTTTTAAGTTCCAGGCACTTGAAATCACACTGCCACTTCAAAATATGCCAAACGATAAATTTTAAAATACTAAACTGATTCAAATAAAAGTTGGATAGTGAACTTATGGAATGGTTCAAATACCTAGGATAAGTTCACTTGGTGATTTGATCCGCAATTTTATTTCCAAGTGGCGGCCACTTGAAAATTTGTCATTATGGTAACTTTAGTAATACAGAATCAATTCGCATCAAATTTGGGTAGTAGATTTATCATTCAAATATCTCACTTAAGTTCGCTGGGCGTCACACTCCACTTTTTTTTACAAGTGGTGCCGCCTGAAAATTTCTTATGATGATAATTTTTGAAATACTGATTTAATTTAAACTAGAACTGGACAATGAACTTATCATACAAATATACTGGATGATTTTGATGGGCAAGTTGTTTTATCATTTTGTTTCTAAGTCGCAGCCACTTAGATTGCCACTTGAAAATTTGCCATAATAATAACTTTTAAAACACGGCACTGATTTAAACCACAGTTGGACAGTGATCCTATGCTTCAAATATCTTGGATGTGTTTGCTGGGCAACTTGTTCCACTGCATTGTTTCCAAGTGGCGGCCACTTGAAAATTTGTTATCACGGTAACTTTAGAAATACTTAATCAATTGAAATCAAATTTGAAAATTGGATTTATCATTCAAACAACAAAAATCTAGGAAATGCACGTAACTTGTGAACCAATCACGTTATTGCATCCATCTTTGGTATATTGATAATAAGTATTTTCTCGCCAAACGTCGCCAAAAAAGTCGCCATAGTAGAAAAGTCGCCAAATTTGGCGCCAAATCTATTTCCTTATTATCTTTTTAATGCGTTTTTAAGGAAAAATTAGGCTATTTTAATGTAAAACAAACTAGAAATGCAGAAAACTAACATTTTTATCGACTTACTAAGCCTCTTTGAAAGAATTTCTACAAAGAAAAAAAAAATATTTTAAAATTTACAACGATATCTTAGATGAGCAACTTTCTCTGCCATTTTGATCGAAGTGGCAGTCACTTAATTTTTCAACACGATGACTTTTGAGATTTTGAATTAATTCGAACTACATGTGTGCAGTAGACTTATCTCACAAATACATTTCATATATTTGTCACCTTATCTCACCATTTTGCTTCCAAGCGCCGGCCACTTGAAAATTTTAAATTCACATAAAAAGGTATTTATGAACCGATTTGCTTAAAAATCCATATGTGCATAGCGTACATCAATATTTCTACCAAATGCATTAATAATTTGTAGCCGCCATTTTCAAACAAAATGACGGCTACTTGATAAGGAAAAAGAAATCAACCTACCCTTCCGAATAAGCCGGAAGGTCTTTTTTTTTTTTTTTTTTTTTTTTTTTTTTTGCGACCATGGTAGTTTCTGCGCAAGCCCTGACTCAACGAAGCCAGTGTTAAAATAGGGGTGATTGGCAGAAAATAGTGACAAGAGACTAGGTGCTTGCCATATGTCAACCTGCCGGTGAATTTGGCATCCCCCCCTCTCCCCTAAAGCCATTAGACTCGTCCTCGATACTAGTTTCAAGAAATGTGGTTACACTGTAAATGGTTTATTTGTTTATTTATTTTTTATTTTAAATCTACAATATCATATTTTTAATTTCATTAATTATAATAAATAACGAAAAAAAATCATAATTTCCCAAATTTTTGAGAATAATTTTTTGCTCCAGTTACACTTTTCTTTATCTTTTTTAGATGATTTACTCATCCACTCACAAAAGAGATGACCTTATTTTCATATACAAATCATTTTCTTAAATCTAGTTGCAAAAAAAAAAAAAAAAAAAATTCTAACCTAATTGAATAATAAAACTAATGGCTAAGCATTGAACTGAAAATTTTCACTGTATTGTTTTATAAAAATTAAATGATTAAATAATAATATCAATGGCCAATTAAATAGTCACAATATAGTAAATTAGTTTATCTAACGCTACATAACCGAAATTTTCTGGACTGATGTAGAAAATTTACCTTTCTAATTAAGGTATATTTATAAAGGTTATGATTTCAAGAAAAATATCACAAAGCAATACCCTTGCCAGATTTTAAATAGATTAAAAAATATGTTTTGCTGTTTTTTTTTAATTTATTTAATTAATTTATTTATTTATTTTCATGCATTTAGAGTGCTATTGATTCATATATATATATATATATATATATATATATATATATATATATATATATTTCTAAAATTTATATGCTGTAAAAAGAACGACTTTCATGCAAGTGCAAATTTTACTCTATCAGTAAAATACGTTTCCGTAGAATGTGAGCTTCCTGCAAAATGATATCAGCACTATTGTGTTTAATTTCTTATTTTCTTTTAGATTATTAAGTAAAGCCTGTTTGTATTTATATAAGTTATAATATAGAGTTAATTACTGAAATAATAAATTCTGTACACATTTCATATTTCTATATGTAGAAAAAGAAATAGAAAAGTAAAACGAACGTTCATCGATTGTGTATATAAAAAAAATGTTAATACCTTATCAAAAAAATATTTTCCTAAATCAAGATAAATGTTAATAAATAAACAAAATGGAAAATAAGAAAGAATAAAACATATATTTTTATTTAACCAATAAATATAAATATAAATAAATAACCAAACGGGTATAGGCACGAGTAAATTGTCTCCTTACATTTCACGAGAAAACTGCATTATGTGACTCACTATATATATCTATATATCTATATATCTCTCTATATATATATATATTAATAAACGTCAATCAAAGTAAAAATAATACGTAATAATCGTAAATCAAATACTAAAGGTTAAAAATTCCAATTGCCAAAATTAATTTAAAAAAGAAATAATATAAACAAAATATATTTTTTTTTTGCTCAACGCAGTTTAATAAATTAATTAAAAAAGACTACAACAAAAAACAAATTTTATTATATCTTTAAAATTTACAATGAAAATCTATTGTCTCCATTTATTGAAGTATTGTGACTTTAGATAAAAGAAGATTTTTCAATGTTTTGCTCTTTGTGTTTTTGTCAGATGATTTTTAAAACATTTATGTGAATAAACAAATGTCAACGCCAGTTGACTACTTATATGTTTCAAAAGCAATATGAAATGTCATTAACTTCACATGCAAGCAGCTCTTCATTTTAGAAATTGTTTAAAAAAAACATTGTTTGTGGAAACAATTTCAGACATTCATTTAAATAAATAAAAACTCCAATAAATAAACAAAAGTAACACATGAAAAAATATATATTTCCTAAATATTCTCTTTCAGAGAAAATGTTGTTTCGATTTTATCTTTTAAATTAATCTTCAGTTATAATGCGTAAATTTGAGTTTTTACTGTACAATGCCTTGTAAACTTTACGCACAACTACTTATTTTTTACTTTTTTTAAACGATAAATATTTGTCAAATAAGTATTTTGTTTGCTAATGCATTTGTTACATAGTTCATAAATAATATATTTTACATTATTGTATAGTGATATATAACAATTAAAACTAATTAATTAATTAAATAATAAATATACATTTATGAAAGTGCAATGAAATCAAACAAATATATTTAATTGAAATTAAAATATTTCATTAATTAAATACTATTATATCATGGGAATATATAATTTTTTATAGAATGATGTATATAATATTTTTTAAGAGCAGAATTATTAAAATAAAATTATAAAAATTATGTATTGTAAATTGCTTATTACTCTTCACTTAAGAATATTTTAGGTACATATTATACAGTGCAATTTAAGTAAGACTTTTTTTTGGGGGTACTTTTTTTTTTAATTATTGCAGCGTTAAAAAAAAGAAAGAAAAAACAATTTATTCTATTTTGTTTTATAGGATACGATTAGCGACTAAGAAGTAGAATTGTGTGAGTGTTCTCACACATATGTCCTTTAAAAGCTTATTTATTTATCCAAATTTAATATATAACAAAAAGGAGGGATTAATATAGATATACAATTTGTATACCAGGGTTTTTGAAAAATAGTATGTTTATACATTTTCCCCGAATGGATTAAATCAATTTAGCCATAATTATTTATTTTCAGAGGGTAATTTAAAATTCGTTTTCAGCATATTTCTAGCATATACAGCTATTAATAAAATAAAATAATCATTTGATTTCATGTTTATTACCCTTGTATGTTTACGTTAAAAACCTATTATTATTTCAAGAGGGTCATTATCATTCTAAAAATAGATTTATAATGTTGTTTTATAGTCTATGCGTCGCCTTCTTTCGTGTACGGTGGAGTTGAAGGTCATTTGGCATGGCTTCTCAATGTCAAATCGATTTAATATTTGTAACGACTTTTATATTCAAAAATTTAGTATGAATATGTTAGAAGAACAAAGAAACAGTTTGGCATTCTTTTGGCTGCATTTCAACGATGCCAATCTTTGGGGTTGCAATTTGACTTCTAGGAAGCTGCGAGATTTAGTTAAGCTTTGCGATTTTGACGTCGTAAGTGTAAGCCGTTTTTCTGTTGTGTCCTCCTGTCCCCCCGTCTCAATTTCCATGGGAGATTGATATATTCATCCGTGCTTCAAAAAAATGTACTACATGCTTGAAGATGATTCTTTTTGTGATTTTTTTCAATAAATGCAAGTTAATCTTATTCTGCCTGATTACTTCTTCTGAAAAGGAAAATTGCTCTCTACAGGTTTTTGTGTACTTCTACACGGCCCGTACAGCTATGGACCTCGTTATTGCGGTGACGGAAAATCATCGTCACAAGAATATTACTTAGTTGAATCAGATTAGGTTAATATAAGAATAAATAAATAAATATATATATATTATCTGCTCATTGTCCATTTCTTTTTTTTTTTTTTTTTTTTTTTTTTTTTTTAGTACTTATATGTTTTTTTTTTAAGTATTGCAGCGTTAAATATACATATATATATATATATATATATATTCTATTTTGTTTTATAGGATGCGATTAGCGACTAAGAAGTAGAATATTACTTTGTTGAATCTGATTAGATTAATATAAGAAAAAAAAAAAAAAGAAAAAACATATATATATATTATCTGCTCATTGTCCATTTTCTGGTACCATAGACAGAGAACAGCCAAAACAAAGATAGCCACAATATTTTCGAATAATTAACTTCAATATTACAACAACGATTTCATTAATGATGTAGATAAATTTCTTGTTGATTCATTACAAGTTTAGTTTAAACAATGGTAGGATTTAAAGTCATCGGCTTCTTTGATATTCATGAAAAACAAATTAATTTAATGTTTAAATGATTTTTTTCCTTACTTAATTAATTATTTGTCAATGTTATTTAATATTGCAATTAAATTTAACATAATTTTTTAATGTGTATTTTTCGTTTTTTTTATGGAAACACTTACAAATTTTTACACTTATAAGAAGACTGTTTAAAAATACATAAAAATACTATTTAAAAAAAAAAATCAAATATTGACAAAAGGATAAATTTGTCTAAACAAATTTTCAAAACGTCTTTTTATTTTTTATAAAAATTACTCTTAAAATTAAAAAAGAAATTAAGTCGTGGTAATAAGAAGAGCAAAGTCAAACGAAGGAAAAATATGCATGTTAAGTCATTGCTGTTATTTCCCTGTTTTATTTATGCTTACTTTAGGAGGAAAGAGTTATTTTTCAGCGTGACAGATTTCTACTATGGCTCATTTGTAACCATCTGTTAGCAGTCACTTGTGAAAGGAAAGCAATTACTTATAAATCAATATGATTTCATAAATCACCACAACAATGCTTTGAGTGTCAGTAAAGCATTTTGATTAATGCTCTTTTAAAATATGGACACTTTCTTCCTGATAATCCAAAAATATTGTAAGGATGATTTTCATTATAAAATAATAATAATAATATAATTTATTTAAATATTATATATATTTAACTATGTTATTTAAATAGTTTTATGAATTTTAATTATCAAAATAAAAACAAATATTTTTATTCTAATGATTAAACTATATTGAATATATATATATATATATATACAGAGTAAGAGAGAGAGAGAGAGAGAGAGAGAGAGAGAGAGAGAGAGAGAGAGAGAGAGAGAGAGAGAGAGAGAGAGAGAGAGAGAGAGAGAGAGAGATTGTACTCGATTTTCCGAACATTAAGTTATTAACAGCTTTATAAATAATTTAAAGTAAGAAAAGCTGTTAAATAAACAAAAAATAAAATTATATATTAGTATGTTTGAATACTTTTCTTTTTATAGTATGTGTTTAATTGGATAAAACATATAAGAGCTCTATACACTAAAATCAATAATATTCGAGCGGAGGTAAGTTATAACATGATATAAATTTTGAGCTCAATCTAAAAACCGTTTAGACGCTATCGCACTTTAAATGGTTTGAACCCATAGCGCAAAATGATAAAGAATATTTTTTTGTATCCATGTAAATATATATATATATATATTACCAAAATTTTTACATTTCGTGCTTCATTGACTGATAATATACGTAACAACTTTCCGCTCATTCGAATATAGTGTTTAGACACTGTCGTGTTAACATAGACACAATCTAACACACATCCATCACCGTGAAAAAATCAAAAAATAACTAAAGGGAATTTAAAATTATAAATACAGGAAAATCTCTAAGTGAATTTTTTGTCATAATTAAAATACTTTCCTTATATTATACAGCTATAATTATCTTGTTTAGAATCATGTACGTAAAAAGTTATGCCAAAGATATTTGCGACGATGAATACTGTTCTTGAAGTTTTTAAATATGGGCTTTAAAATCTATTATAAAATTTATACTATTTGATCTTTGATCCTTAAATGTAGTATACGTGCCAATTTTTCTTGACTAGAATATCGCTTCCAAAAAACCCTATTACGCACTACATAAAAGAATTTAGTGTTCATGACATAGATAGGAAACTCCCGTATACTCAGTGGTAACCAAAATGCGACTATAGTACTTCAATGCGAAACGTCTATAATTTCTCGAGCACACCAGCACACACAATGGTTCATCTTATTTTTATTGTGTCTATGTTTTCTTTTGGAAACTTTGTAATTGTTTACAAACTTGATAATCAAAAGCATTTAAAAAATCCATTTTATTGTTTAGAAGATAAATCTGAATGTTTCGAGTGTGATATCCTAAATTCAAAGATAATAAAAAGTGAATTAAAAAAAATAAAACTTTGCATACTAACCTACTGAATAGCCCCCCATTTTTTTTTCATCAAAGAAGCTTTTTATGTATATATTGCATTTGCAGAAATTCTTCGTTCTCCTTCGTTGACCGTAGAGTGCTACTATCGTCCCGCTTCGAGTTTTAGCTTTAGTGTCTTATTTGTATAGTAATGTATAGTGTTTACCAGCGTCTGTTTTCTAGAAACATTTGTAGTCTACTTTGTAGAAAAACTTCAGAAAGTAGTGATAAGAAATTAGATGGGATTTTTTGCAATTTGGGATGTTAAATTACGAACCTTTCCGTATATATATATATATATATATATATATATATATATATATATATATATATATATATATATATATGTATATATATATACAATTTCAAAAACTCTAATTTTTTTTTCTTTAATTTAATATCTTGAAAAGCAACAATATGTTACAATGCGTTCTTTAATTGGGTTATAAATTTTTATTTTGTAAAGCATAGTATTTCGATTAGTAAAATTTTCGAGAATTCCAAGGTAAAACTTCTTATAATATCTGATACAATTTACGTTATTTGATTTGTACAGAAAATCCATAAATATGATTGAAACGTTTTTTTTTGCGAAAAAGTCCAAATTAAATCCTTGAGTGATTTCCTTAGTCTTTGCATCGAACATCCCATTCATTATATAAAGTCGAAACATTTACCATAATTACATTACATAATTACATCATGTTCTTCATAGACATTTATATGACAACAAAGTACATCACAAAAATATTTGTTTCAGTATACAACACACTATTTAAATTATTATATGTAACTTCCTGTCTTAGATAGTAAAATGCACCAAACCACAAAAAGTTTAACAAATATAAGAAATTAATTTAACTAGTGTATATACTAAGAAAAATTCAACTGATATGTTTAACTTAGAATATACTTCTTTTTAATTTAACTGTGCATTAGAGCAATAAAGTCGAGAAATAAAGTTAAAAATTAGAATTTAGTCATTTCCCATAAAAGTTTTTCGAAGCAGAAGAAAAGTTATCGACTTTGAAAAATTCACTTTTTCAAAAATATAGATTTTTGTACATATATATTAACTCCAAAATGTAATTTAAAATTTAATTTCAAGTTAATTATAAAAAAAAAAGAGGTTTACATTCTTTTGAAAACGTTATATAAAGTTCCCTACAGCACTTCAAGAAAGAATGAACTGGAAAATATTTAAAATAATAAAATATTTCCCCTTATTCATTAGTTATATTTTCATAATATGATGTTTATCATATCATCAAATTTTCTTATTATGTAATTTTTGAAATGTTTATACATATGTTCAGTTAATTTTAAATGGACTAGAAAATGTTTACAGGAAATAAAATTACATAATTTAATTTTATTTCAATTTAAATCTTCTAAATTATTACATTTCTAGTTTTCTTCTATCTTGAAACTAATTGATGTTTAAATATATATATGCAGGTGGTTTGGGCCGCTTCTACATTCAGTATCTTAAATGGACAAATTTTATAAAAGGCTGCATCAAGATTTTATTTTCATTAATAATATATATATATATATATATATATATATATATATATATATATATATATATATGTATGAAGTGTTATACTCAAGTTTATTTCTTAATTATTCGTTTTAAAAATGTTAAAAAAAATGGTGTTCTAAGAAACGAACTTCTTTTTGATATACAGAGGAAAAAATATTAATCTGTGACAGGTAAAATCCTTCTGCTATTATATATTTTCGTGGGCTGTTAATGTTACATAATTTTACTACTGCTCCTATGGTTAGCAAATAAAAGTCCAACACAGTCATAACAAAACGTAGCAGTTTTCTCTGTGGAAATGCATTTTCTCAACGAATGACTTCTAGGTAATGACGTCATTTTGAAAGATAATGTTATTATTTTTACAGATTTTCTGAAAACTATGTCATTATAAGATGTTATTTATTTATTTATTTTAATTATAGTAAGACACTATACCATCCCGACGTATTTACTGTAAAACGCTAAAATCACCTGCACACAAGCATAATTTCAGTATATATATATATATATATATATATATATATATATATTTTCAGAATTTCCCTGCTGTTCGATTCATGTTAAATATGCCGGTTATTCAAAATGAATATAGCGATTACAAACGTCTATAACTCTTTAATGAAAAATCATTTATCTATAAGATTAACACTGAATGTAGACCCCAACAAACACAGACCTATCGGTAGACAGTTGGTCCATTACCGGCTTGCCGTTTTAGGCGGTGACGTACCGATGCCGCTTGCCGAATCGTGTACGTAACTTTTTTGGGCCTTCGGGCGACAGTCGCCCGATTTTCTGGTCCAGAATTGGTCCGTTACCGGCAAAACCGACAAGGCAGCTGTTGCGGCACCACACCGACACCTTACCGTTTTCTAACCAAACATATACCGGTAATGGACTGACATCGGCGTCATTTCTATTTGCAGAAAAAAAAAAGTTTCCTGGCCGTCTGATCAGTGCTGCCATCTAGTGAAGGAATCGTGAACTTTTATGTTTACAATTTCCGTTTTACTTACCCGATAAAAGGACAGAACCGGCAATTCTTCCAAACAGTGGTTTCTCTTTGTACTTTGCATGCGTTTAACCATTCGACCATCGGCGCTTGTATGTTTATTTCTTGATAAATGGTAGTTTCGCTATTTATTATTTTAGATGGATATTGTATATTTTATGAGATGTTACAGTTAAATTAAAACTTTAAAAGTCAATATAATCAAAAGAAATATATTTAAATTAGTTTTAAGTTGTGGTTTAGATCAAATGAATTTTTTTAATAAAATTAGAATATCAAATAGTTACATAAAAAATATATATTTGAAATATATTACATATCGTTTAAAGAAAATGTCAGTGAAATTATTGAACTTCTATCTGCTAGTATTTTTTATTTTTTATTTTTTTGAGTTTAATAATTAAGTAAATTTTAACAATTAAGTAAATTCTAAAAATATATTTAAGTTATAACAACATAAATTTTATCGTTAATTCTGAGATAGAGATCACCTAATTCTTTAATTGTTTCAAATTAAGAATGTCAGTAAAAGAAAAAAAATAAAATAAAATAATAAATAAAATGAAGATGCATGGTTTCTTAAGGAGAAAATATGATTTAATTAAAAAACGCATGGAAACTTCAATTTTCTAAAAAGGATAAATGGAAATAAAATAATTCTCTATTAAATTCATACTTTATATAAATGTAATTAATTTTTATTGTTATTTTAGGGTCTTTTTTTTTCAGATTGTTTACGGTTGCACCTCTTGAGGTTCCCAAAAAACAGTTACAATTATTAGCATGAAGTAAAAATTCGCTATTCTACATCAATATCAAATGAGGATGCTAATCTAAACTTTTCATTGAAATTAATCAAATGATTCGCGTACTGAGTATCCAGGAGAGTTAAAATATATTACAAAAATAGGCAAACTATCTCAAAGATACAGTTTAACATCTTTAAACTGCAGTAAACAAAATGAAATGAGCATATATAATTACGTATGTGCTTTTTAGGCATAAAAAGCATGTTTTATTGCTATATTTGGCGAGGTATCGTGATCACTCTCTGAAACCATTAGAGCTGTCATCTGGTGAAGACATTTTGAACTTTTGAAGTTATAGGTTTAAAATATCCAGTTAAATTGATTTTAATTTTTGAGTTTTGCTTCAGATAACATTAAATAATTTATAGAATTTGATTTGAATCTGTGTGTTGTTTAAAGAAAATATTACAATTAAAATAATTTCTACGGAATAAATATTTTCATTAAACAATACATATTATAAACACATTAAAAAACTATTTAATATTTAAATTATGCTCAAAATATGCATAGCATTTTTATTTATTTATTTATATAATATTTTTATAAGTATTTTATTTTTAAAGAAAAGGATGAAAAAATATACATTCTTTCTTTGGCGTTTCAAATAAATGAATGACTTAATACTATTTATTTATTTTAATTTAATTAATTAATTTGTTTTATATTTATTAGTAATATTGTTGTTAATAATAATATTATATTATGACAAATGGAAGCATATGTTATACTAAACATTTTGAACATTTCTGACAAAAGTAAAGCTTAAAAAATAATAAAAAATAAACTTCATTATTATTATTATTATTTTTTAAACATTAAATTTAAAAATTCGAACTCGAAGCAAATTGTTCCAAATTCGGACAGACGTTGGCACATTATTATTATTTTTTTTTTTTTTCGGGCCACTACCGGATATCATATATCGGCCCAGTATCGTATGCCGACAGAAATGTTTTGCCGATTTTTATCCGTAAGCGGTCCGGTAACAGCAACCGTCATTGTTTAATACATTCGGGTGCCGGCATTCTACTGATTAGTCGCCGACAGCAGTGCGCCTTTGCCGACAGTAAACCGTCATTGTCGACGGCGGCCCGACTCGATGCCGAAAGGCTTGTGCTTGTTGGGACGGCACTTTAAAATGTCTTTACTTATGACCCAGGTGCAGTGAATCGGAATCCTTCGCATGCGCGAATTGAAACTTCACAACGACAAGAAACGTGTTCATTGCGGGCGTCTCATTGGTGTAAATGGCGAGTCCCGTGCAGGAAGCATCCTTCGTGTTAGAATTTAACAATTGTCGTTTTATTATCACAGTGTATGTCTCTTACCTTCCCAAAACAATTGAAGAACTCAAAGTACGCATTTGTAATGCGCTTGCGTCGGTGACGGCAGACATGATTCAGAATGTATGGCGTGAAATGGACTACCGCCTAGATTGCCCGTGTGACACGGGAAGTCACATAGACCATCTATGACGTATGTATACAAAATTTGGAAGTTCTGTCTACACTATTTGTTGATAAATTCTTTTTCAATATATGGTTATAGCCTTTTGTAATCGCTATATTCATTTTGAATTTCTCGGTGTATATATATATAAGAAAAATGTATACGTTACAGATAGCCTAAATATTAAATATGAAGTTTTTAACTGCATTATTGCTATAGAAATAATAAAAAAATTACGTTTTCGAGAGGGTTTTCTCTCCTGCCTTACATGCGCTATATACAGCAATTTTCTTTGTACTTCAACCTTGGTAGTAAGCAGTAACTGTATCAAATTACACTGATATCTGTTCGAGGGTTTAGGCTGATATATAAGACATACCTACACACATACAATCCATTTTATTTATATAAAGATAAAAAGAAAGTTGCAGTACAAAACATTTTACATGTTGTGAATATTATTAATACAAATGAAATTAAAAAAGGAAGAATATTAGCTATTTTCCTCTGTGACAATTACTTTAAATTTACTTATTATATTAAAATTTGCAAAAATCTAGTGCCCGTAAATAATGTTGAAGAATTAAATTTTACACATATATTATTGTATATTAATCTTTCATTTATGACAAATGATGTCAATGCAATGAATCCGATGATATCTAACTTAAAACTGAAATTCTTAATTATGATTTTATAATCGTAGTTATCATTGTCATATTAATAAAATTGATGCAACTAAAAAAAAAAATGGTGTAAACTTTTATGAATATTTAGTACAAGAGCAATTTTTATTTACATATTTGTAGAAATTTTATCTCCTTCATCGTAAACTTGGTTTATGGCAGACCACTTTATTTATGAATGTATGATAAAATTCTTTATTTCATACAACACTCTTAAGGTCAAGTCATAATACTGGGCTTTCTCGGAGATTTATTACAACTGTGTTAGTTTCCTGGTGTTTTCCAAGAGTTGATGCATTTTATTAAATGACACTTTTTATGCTTAATTTTATTTTTTCTTATCGTTTTTGGCACTTGCTTAAGTATAAGTCTTTATATAAAGGAAATTTGTTTATAACTAGGTAATCTTTAAAGGATAAAACATGCGTCGTAACATGGACATTGTAACATTTTAAAGGTTTTCCTGTTGAGTTTTAGACAATATAAATCTCATTTTTATTACACAGACACACACGCACACACACATATATATATATATATATATATATATATATATATATAAATAAATATATATATATTTATTTATTTATAAATGCTAGATTCGTAAAAAAAAAAAAAAAAAAAAAGTAAATAAATGAAGATATTAATGATGTCATGAAGCATTAAAAGTAACATATTAGTATTTGTAAAATAATAATAATAATAATGATGATAGTAATAATTTAAAAAAAAAATATTTACTTTACACATTTTATCCTATATATTAAAAACAAAGCTGTTTCTTTAAGAACAAAACTGGAGCATTTAAATAGGCATCGAATGATTTGAGCTATTCTAAAATTATGATAGTGCTCTTATTGGACAATCCGCAATGCAAAAATTATCGACAAACCAATAGATCAATAGGAAACAAGAAAAAGAGGTCAAGTGCGTTTAAGGTCGCTCTAGAGCTACAATGGGTGATTGGCAACGGTCAGTGATTCACTTATAGTGGTGTTCGGAAGAAGAACCACCATGATTTTGATAATTCATGGAGAGGATAATAAGAAACGGAAGAGATGTTTCATACGTTTATTTATATATCGATTTATTATGCTTAGCAATTTTTTCATATAAGACTCTTTTTATAAATACAAGACTATCTTTTATACATTCTAACGTTGTCCTAGATTTCCTTTACGTAATTTTTAAGCGTTACAAAATATAAAGTTTTCAGAGTTGATTTTCTTGTATTTAAGAAATTATATATGCAGATGTGGGAAATGCGAAACGACATTTGAATTTTCTATGTGCTTTGATTAAGGAACTGCTAAAATAAAAATGTAGACATAAAATGTCCTCCATGCAACACTGGATGAGGTTGAGATGGTTTTATATAGCACGATAGCCGTGCAGTGGAATATTGATGATGACTTTGGATTTACACATAGGAATAGTCATCATAAATATCATAACAAATTTAATCTTCCGCGGAGGCAGTGCCATCGGTGTGCTGACGGCGCCTACTCCACGATAACATATTTTAAAAGGGTCAGTCTTTCTTGATGGGATATGTCGGGATAATAATTCACTAAAACAATTTAACAGAAGAAGAAAAAAGGAAAGATGACTGACCCTTTATTGAAGAAAAAAAAAATGTGTGATGTATATTTAAAAAAAATGTGTGATGTTTAATAAATAAGAATTTTAATTACTCGAATGATTTTTAACATAGTAGGATGCTTTGGTAAATATAATTGTAATTATCTGAAGATCATGAATATTATTATTTTTTTTTCTTTATAAAATCGTTTTTCAATTTCTTTTCGCAAAATTTCACCATATGAAAGGTGGAAGAGTTTTTCATTATTTCTTTAATTCTGGAAAACAAATGCTAAAAAGAAAATATAAATAAAATCCATTTATTAAAAGAAACTAGTTGACATAGATGGACTCTGCCCAGTTCCCCATCATATATATGTTCTCATAAATTTCTATCATCATGTTAAAAGAAAGGAATTTGACCGAAGCTTGATACATTGACAGAATGAAATCCCCGTCTAATAGGCTATCCACCGTTCACTTCGATATATTTATCTTATTCTAATCTATTAATTTATTTTATCAGGGTCGATTCCGTTGTTTAGTTTTCATTTTACTGTTTCCAATACAATAATCCTCAAAATTCATATTTATATGAAAAATTTACTATTTCGCTATGTTGATGAAATCGTAAATTACAAATAATTTAAGAAATTTTCCTATTAGAATATTTGTATTCAATCATGTTCAAACAAATATCATAAATGTACTTTTGAAGTTGTCTAATGTATTTATGATCCACAAAATGGAAATTTATGCTCAATTTTCCTTATTCTGCCATGTTAAGTAAATCGTAAATTCCAAATAACACGATTTTTTTTAAATTGGAAAAATCATAGTCTATGATATTCATGCCAGTATCCTAAATAATATTTCGAAAGTGGTTTGACATCTTTACGATGAAAGTATCCCTCAAGATTGAAGTTTATGTGAAATTTTGCTCTATTCTGCCATGTTAAGAACTTCGTAAATTTCCAATAACTTACGAAATTTTTATATTGGAAAATTCATAGTCATTAATATTTATGGCAGTGTCCTAAATAATATTTCAAATATAGTCTGACATCTTTAGGATGAAAATATCGCTCAAAATTTAGTTTATGTGAAAATTTGCCCTATACTGCCATGTTAAGAAATTCGTAAATTTCCAATAACTTGCGAAATTTTCAAAGTAGCATATTTATTGCTACTGATGTTCATTCCGGCATCTAAACTGATATTTTAAAACTGGTCTGGCAATTTTACAGTAAAAAGTGTCTATTTAATGCACGTTTAAGTGAATTTTTGTTCTATTCTCCCATGTTAAGAAAATCGTAAATTTCTAATAACTTACGAAGTTTTTTAATTCGAATGTTCCTAATAAATAGAGTTCTTGCCAGTATCGAAAATAATATTTTAAAAATGGTCTGACCTCTTTCGATTATTTGTTCGTGAGATATCGAGTAAACAGA
Source organism: Salticus scenicus (assembly GCA_963930645.1). Lineage (NCBI taxonomy): Eukaryota > Metazoa > Arthropoda > Arachnida > Araneae > Salticidae > Salticus > Salticus scenicus. Next base: position 225,817,664 of record OZ005656.1, on the reverse strand, counting down.
CTAACAATCCAACGGACTAACGGACTGACACACTAACAGAGACCCTACAGACAGACACCATACAAATTTTGTCATTTTCGGATTCCTCACATCTGAAAACGTATAAAAAAGTCAATAAACCGAGGTCGAAATTTTTCACGACTACCTAAGTTCCCCATACCTATAGTATGATGGGGAACTAAAAAAAAAAGCAAATACATATTTATTTGAAGGAATGCTAAAGTAAATGAAATAACTGATAAAAATATGTTTAATTCATAAAAACAATCTGTATGGTTTAGATTCAGCTAGTATAACTAAATTTATTGAACATTGTTTCATTAATACAAAAATTTCCAGATTAGTACCGTGGCATGTCAAATTTTGTTCTTGAATGTCAAATTTGGTACTACACTACCTACCAATAAGTATTTGGATACTTTCTAATTTAGACATTTTGTGAAATATCTAGGAAAGTTCTTTTAGAATTATGTTGAAACTTTGGTAGAGCAAAGAACACGATATACCTCATATATTTAAGCAAAAGATATGACCTTAAAAGGAAAAGGGAACCAGTAAAAAATTAAAGAAAAATCAAAATGCTTTGGATTAACCTGTAAAAAGTAATTCTTGAAATGTATTTTGCCTGTTACATGTGATTAAGAGGAATATTATTATCTATATAATTTTTTATGAGTCTACCACATATGTTCATGGAGATCCAATGGTTTAAGAAAAAAAAAAACACTTTTTTTAATTATAATACCTAGCGTATTAGACCCAAAGCAAAAAAAAAAATAAATAAAATAAAAATAAATAAATAAATAATAATAATAATAATATTATTACAGTTTTAAAAAATTAAAGAACACGCTTTTATAGAAATGTGAACTAAAAAGCACAAAATGTCTATCTTAGTATTAAAATGCAGGGCAAGAGAAAATCGTTTCAGTGACGCACCATAATATTTACATACATTTAAATCTTTATTTACAAAAATTTGGAATTAAACAAAAACCATTTTTAAAAAATCTCCCCTGACTGGGCTCGAACGCTAGACCTTTAGTTTCGTAGCGCGGCTCTTTACCTCACAGCCACGGAAACGGAAAGTCTTTTTTTTTTACAATATAGATTTTTTATTTTGCTCCCAGAGCGGTTACAAACATACAAACAAACATACATACAGGTGAAGCTAATAAAAGCGTGTTAAAAAAAAAGAATGAATGCTTCATTAGACATAGTAACCTGCAATGAGAATGCAAAAATGTCAAACATCTTACAAAAAAATGAGCATTTTTACTAAATAATTTTTTATCTACGCATGCACTAGATTAAAAAAATTCCATTTGCATAATTTAATAGCCAAATGTATTAAGCAACATATATGAAAACACCAAACAAATATCGTGTTAATTTAAAGAGTTATGAAAGACGGGATCAACAGAAGTTCTTTAGTGCAGCTTCATGATATTAAGATGCAGAAAACACAATGTCCTGTTTTTATTGTTTATTGAGTTATGCTGATAACAAGCTCACAGAAAGACACATATACAAATCAAATCTGAAATACGTGGTTTATATGTTAATGGGATATGGAAATATGTTAACATAAGATAAATTCAATTATTTCAATTCAATCTTCAATTTAATATTTTTTCTACCATACTGTCTGCAGCGCAAAATTGTTGAAGTAGCAGGAATAATTCCTACTTAAAAGATGAACACCTAATAATGTTCTGTTAAGTAAAGATTTGTCGAATCATCAAGATCTTAGGCTTATACTGTTTACAAAAAAGGAAGTGGATGATAAAAATTAGCGATCAAACTAAAAAAAAAAAAAAATGTGTATATATATGAAAAATGTAGAAGCGTGCTGCAATAATTTTGCTACCGACAATATATGGTAAAAGAAAGTGAACTTTTGACTAATAACTCAGCGAAGAATCTAATTTAGCATGTGGGCCAATTTTAGAATTAATTTGCCGACTATCTTGCCATTGAAAAAAATAGTGAAATTAACCATACAAGGCTCAATTTTTTTTTTTTTTTTTTTAGTGCGCGACAAAAATATATAGGTTGTAATTAGTAATCAGAAGATAGCGAAAACTTATAAAAATAAAAATAAAACTATATTTTACGGAAAAATCAACTTTTTAGCTCAACGTACCGTATGAAACGTACCATAAAAATATGATTTAGCAATACGTTTACTATTGTAATAAAAAAAAAAAAAAAAAAAAAAAAAAAAAACTTACCTCTGCAATATATACACTTCGTTATAACACACAGTATTTTTTTTCGAGTCAAAACTATTCAATAACTATTTTGTTTTATTTTATTTTTTTTTTTTTGAATTCAGACAAACGACTAACGTATCACTTTCATTCAAATTTCACACTGAGTTCACTATAACAAAAACACGAACGGCATCTTTAGGTAAAGATTCGTATTACTACATTGCTAAATGTCAGTAGCTTCTATCAAGATGTCAAGAGATGCCGCTACTAATAATTTTAAACCTATAGGAACGTTTAAAGTCGGTGTTCCACATATGGAACAGGGTGCCTTGTAGGGTTAAAGTATATTTTACACTGAATGCAATCTATATAACATGTATTAGAAAATGCCTACTGCTTTCAGAACACGAAATGTTCTCCTCATTATCAGGTTTTACTTCCGGGTTGGTGGTATCTCACATAATGAAAAATGAATTTAGGATGTCTTAATTTTCAGCTAATCATCAGAAATTAAACTAAAAATTAAACCAAAATTCATCTTTTTTTCAAAATTTTGCTTAAAGCTGTGTCTTTTTGTGGAACACATATTCACTTATACAAATGCACTAACAAAACTTTCTTTTTTACCAATATATATTTCTACCAATATACTCTCAAGGATTTAGCCTGGACTATATACTTCTCCTACTTCAACATTATAATGAATTCAATTCAAAAATGTTAATAACCAAAATGTCCAGTATTTAAAAACATTGCAAACTGATAAGTTTAAAATAAACTTAAATGTTTAAAACTTAAATTCTTCAGGGATTTTTGTCATATGATTGGATTTAAGAGTTTATGATAAATATAAAGATTTATTGGTTTCAAAATCAATATCCAGTTTTGTAAAACCATTCACTAATTAATATTCATGCAAATATTTATGATAATTAAATAAAGCAATTAAACAATGAGTATAAGAAGTAGGCAATTATTCCCGAAGTTCGGAAACCAAGAAAAAAATAAATAAATAAATAAAGTTGTATTTTTGTAAAAACTTTTAAATAATGTTAGGGGTAGTATAGAGAGAGATTATTTTATAAATGTTAAATAGCTTGGAGAATTTTATAACAAGTATCTAGATACATTTAATTGCATCGATTTTGACATTTATCATCACCCCTTGTCCACCTAAGCTAAGTACTCGTAATAACATGCAATTTGTAATATTGTCTATCAATACAAAGTGTTAAAAATCTATTTAAAATCTAAGAAAAATTTTATATTCGTAATTAGTTAAAACTTACATTAATAATTCGTCAGTTAATTATCCTTTCTCGATGAACCGAGATATTTCTGTGTAATTTAATAGAAATGTAAATTAGTTTTATCAGTTTCCAATGTTTAAATATTTGATTTGTATAAAGTATCAAAACAATAATTTAATCTGTTCTTGAAACAGTTATGAATATTCTAGAAAATATTACTGATTTCATGATGGATACAAGACTTACAATGTTCTAAATATTAAAGTTAAATAAATTGTGTTTGTTATAAACTGTCGACTGGGAAACATATAATTGGTTGTAAATGAGATTTGTCATTTGATAGAAATCGGTATAGATATGTAATAAGCTTTATTTAAATATATTATTATTTAAATATATTATTATAGACAATCAAACAGAAAAAAAAAGAATACACGTTGTTACGACGCGTTGTGGCACCCTAGTGATAAAGTGGCATCTCCGTCTTTTATATTTAAAACCTGCTGTAAGTGTAAAAGAATAAACACAGAGACTTTGGCGATTAATTTAACAATTATTTATTTAAATCTCTTAAGTGGGGAAATGAGGCTACTTCTTAACTGTATTATAAATTATAACTTATATCTTTAATTCAAGTATAATGAATGGTTTTATGTTACCCGTATAGTTCTGGCAACATAACGGCGTGAAGCATTATTTGCACCTCATTATTATCCGAGAGACCTTGACTATCCTCTCTTGCATCGTAAAATTCGTCCAAACACTTAAATACTTTTTAAACATCTTAAACTTCTTAAAAAAAACCCTTCGCACTTCACCAAACTCTGCAGAACTCTCCAAGCGTCATTTTAATTCCCTTTTATACTTTTCCAATTAATTTGCATTTTACGTCATTTGAACTCTGACCACTTTATTCTAATTCTTTCTACTTGCTACAGTTTGCAAAATCTGAAACTTACTTTATTTCGTAGAATACCTTCTTCAGTAGAGTAGTGACTCTTAACCGAAGATTCCTCGCAACTCTTATTTACGAATTTCTTACAGAATCTTCCCCTAACCTTACAACGTTTTAAAAAGATACAATTATTAAAATTTCGAACATGTGATTTATTCGGATTTAAACAGCCTGTATTTTCTTATTTACAGAAAACTTGTGCTATAATGAAATATTCTGAAACCTACCCCTACATGTAAAAAAATTGTCTACACATGAAAAATTAGAAAGAAAGGACAAATAAAGTTTTAAAAATATTTAAATGCTTATTCCTGATTATAATTAGTCAAACATATATTACAATCGTTTATTATATCGTTATAACTATATATATATATATATATATACGCGAAACATAATTATATGTTATGATGTTTAGATATATGTAACTTGTATTTCTTGACATATACGAAAATAAACTTTTCGGAAGTTTTTTGTAATATTGTGATTAATGATTTTCAGTTCACGATAAAACACTTAAGTATTCACATTTTGCAAATATATTTATATAATTAACACATCATGTATAATGATGCATTAATAATAGTGTCAAAATTATACTATTAAATTTTTAGTTAAGCATTACATTCACATTAATTATTCAGATTTAATAAATGTTTTGTGTTTAAAAAACATAACTGTAAAAATAAGTGTAATAAAAAAAATAAATTTCGTATAAACTTATCTAATGCATTTAAACAATAATGAAGGAATTTTATTTCAATTTGTCAATCATATTAAAGTATCTAAAACAGGTTTTATGATCAATATTGTAACACAAAAGCTTAAAAAACGGTTAATTAAAATAAAAAAAATTTGAAAATTTATTAAAACTGCTCAATTTTAAAATATTAGCAATTTAATTACTTTAAAAACGATACCTATTCTGAAACAATTACATTTCTTATGAAATACGAGACTTATATTATAGATAATAATGGATTCAATACATTATTTGAAATAAAAAATCATGATAAATTTAGTAAAGTATATTTCTTTTTTCACTTATTTCGATAATTTAAAAAAAAAAAAAAAAAAAAAAAAATGTATATTTACCTGTTACAATTAATTATTTTGTAGATTTTAAAACAAATTAATTCCAGTCAGTTAAAGTTTGTGATTTTTCTTTTTCTTTTTTTAAGTATCATAGTTATTTCAATGACTGTTCTTTTCGAAAATTTACGTTTAGATAAAAATGAAACATCAAGAGTGTATGAATGAGCTACAAAATTCAACTTAAAAATTGTTTAGCATCATTAACTATAAACTTTTGTTTTTTATTGAATAAATAATTTAATTTTACAAAGTATCAAATTATCCTTTCGAACAGTGCTGGATTTAATATTTAATACACGTATAGTATGAAAAAAAACGTTATATTTATAGAGAAAAGTTAAAAATAGTAATTTCCAGCATTTTACATATATACTTTTTTTTCTACATATTTTATTTAAATAATGTAACTAATAAGTGAATATTAATGAAAAGCAAAAATAAATACATTATGCTAATTGAAGTCGAAAAACCAAAACAAGTTTTCAACAAATTTAGAAATCATTTCTTCTTCTTCTTCTTCTTCTTCTTCTTCTTTTTTTTTTTTTTTTTTTTTTTTTTTTTTTTTTACAGTAGAAGATATCTTGAAATAAACATCAAATAAAACATACTTGATCGATTTTCAAAGAAAGTTTTACTTTGATGTTAAATTTGTATCTACAATTTCCAGAGTCCATATCTATACATTCTAGATTTTTTTTTTTTTTTTTTTTTGAATATTTTCCTATTTCTTATGAAATTATATTTACTTTAAAGCGAAGTAGTGCGTAATGTTGTCTATATTTCTGCATTACCTGCGTTTTTTTTTTTTTTTTTTTTTTGTTTCCTAATCAAAGGACGAATTTTAAAGTAACATGCGCTGGAGCTTGTGTTTAAAATTTATGCATGCTACAGTGCGTTTACATTCATGCAAATATATCAAAATACTGTTACGAATGTGTAAATAATTGCAATTATTTTTATGTAATTTCATTCACAGAGGTTTAGTTGTGTCGTAAAATAGTAATTTTTAAGATTTCTAGCTTTTTATTCGGGTTAAAATAGTTCATTTTCCGTTAAAAAGCTTCTTCAAGTTGGGCATTATCTATGACGCCAAATTTGGCAACTTTTTCACTCCTCTGTGACGTATTGGTGACTTTTTCGATAAAATCCTTATTATCGAAATACCAAATATCTAAGCTCGAATTTGTTTGGTTGGGAAGTTACAGGAACATTCCCAATTTTTCTACGCGGACATTTAAAGAATTGTATCGCGCCAAGTTATTCAGTTTCGCTAAAGCATTAATTGCTGCACAAAGAGATCTGAGCCTTTAGATTACAGCTGATTGTTGTGTGATAAGGCTATGCTACAGTTCATGCTGTGAAGTTGATGTTGTCAGCTGTTAATTAAGCTGTGTTTAGTGTTGAGACTGGAGTTGATGCTTGGTTTTTATAACTGTAATCTTCTAGAGAATTGTTAAATAAACATTTGAGCCCCATCAAGATTCGCCTGTAATTCTCAGACAATTCAGGAACCCCGTGTGCGCAATAGTTCTGGTGTCAGAAGTGGGGTTGTCTGTTGAAGGGTGATAACTAAAAGTATGGAGCAAGAAATGAACGAACTTCTATAAGTGTTGGCTGCTGAGATGTGTGACTTAAAAACTTGATTGAGAGAGGAAATGAAAACATTTCAGGAGAAGATGGAAACTGGGCAAAGACAGGTGAAAGATAGTTTGAGTAAAGAAATAAAATAATTGGAGGTAGTTCAGGAAAAGATGGAAACTGGGTAGACAGAAGAAATTAAATATAAAGAAGATGAGATGAAGAAAGAACTTTCAACAGTTAGAGAAGTAATAGCGTTTAAATTAGCAGTTATGAAGAACAGAGTTGATGAAATTAAAGAGCAAGTCATGTACACAGAAGACAGCTTTGAAAGGAAAGTTATAAACATAGAACGAGCTTCGAAGATAAAATTATGAGAGCTTTCAAGAGAGAGAGATAAAAGGAATTTTTAACAAGAGCTTAAAGGAAGGTTTTCAGAGAGAGAAAGCAAATTTAAGAGAATAGAGGAAGATCTTGAGAGAAAACTAAACGAAGAGTGAAACAGGGAAGTAATAGGGAAACTTGAAAAGAAGTTTCAACATTTGGAAATAAATTCTAAAAGAAGATCTGGATTCGGAAGAAAAAAAAAGTTAGCATCAATGCTTCAGACAGACGAAAGGATAGATAAAAGCATACAAAATCAATAATCAATTAAGCTATCCACCTACGATGGCATATCATCTTGCAAGTATATAAGACAAATTATCCATAGTAGCTGAAGCTAACAGCTTGGATTCTACTGCTATGATAGTTCATTTAGCAGCATCATTACGGGTCGACGCAGCTGACATACTGAAAACACTTTCAAAGGAAGAGCGGAATGACTTGGAGGCCCTAACAAAAGTGCTAGAGCTGCGTTTTGGAGAAAAGTTGTTCTAAATAATACAGTTCGTCTCCAGTTAAAGACCCGAAACCAAAAAGCAGGGGGAAATTTACAAGAGCTGGTGTTTCATATTCAGAGACTATCATACCTAGCTTTCTCAGAATACCATGCTGAAGCTCGAGATGATTTGGCTCTCCAATACTTCACGGATGTCGTGCAAGATCTAGAGACTCAACAAACACTTAGGCACGCAAATGTTAACCCTTAAATGCCACGTGTTGCCTTTCGGCAACATACCTAATTTTGTCTTCTAAAGGATTATTAGAATAATATTGAAGTTCTAATGTCTCATGTTTCCCGATTGACAACAAATTGCGTTTTATCTGTAAACCATAGTTAAAATAAAGTATGATTTTTTAAAGTATTTTTTTCCCCTGATTTACTTAATAGATGTAAGAATAAAGCATTTTAAAACTGATTTAAAGAATAATCAGTCATTTAAGGGATTAAACGAAATATTTACTTGTTTGATACCTACATTTTTACTTCCATTACCCTACTACCGTAGGTAATGGAAGTATTGTATTCGGTCTGAAAATTCGATATCGGGTTTTCACCTGATTTACACGTTTTAAGGTCCCCTGAGTCCTAAAAAGTGGTTTTTGGCAATTGGTCAGTGTGTATGTATGTGTGTGTGTGTGTATGTATGTATGTATGTATGTATGTATGTGGAGAATCTTCTGGCTATTATAGCTCAGAAACTAATAAAGATAGAGCTACGAAACTTTAGAATTGAAATACGTCTGGTGTACAGATGAAATTTCCAAATTTTGGTGAAAATTGAAAAACCGGAAGTGGCTCATCGGAAACCGGAAGTGGGACCGTAAGTCCGTATCTCAAAAATGGCTCTAACGATTTTCTTAAAACTTCCTATATAAACACTCTATTAGATGTCCTTTCGAATGATATAGTTGGTTGGTTCAGGAAAATTGATAGGCGTCCCTTATAAATAGCTCAATTTCAGGCCTCGCAAAGGCGTTCCTTAAAAAACGGTTGTACGGATTTTTTTCAAACTCGTCATTTTAACTCACTTTTAAATATGCTTTTGTATTTAATTATTGTTTTCCTGCCAATAATTGAGTTTAACCGGAAGTGAGACATCGGAAACCGGAAGTGGGACCGTAAGTCCGTATCTCAAAAACGGCTCTAACGATTTTCTTAAAATTTGCTATATAAACACTCTATTAGATGTCCTTTCGAATGATATAGTTGGTTAGGTCAGGAAAATTGATAGGCGTCCTGTATAAATAGCTTAATTCCAGGTCTCCCAAGGGCGTTCCTTTAAAAACAGCTGTACGGATTTTTTTCAAACTCGCCATATTAACTCACTTTTAAATATCCTTGTGTATGTAATTATTGTTTTCCGGTCAATAATTGATTTTTTTTTTTTTTAAGTTGGTATCTCAAAAACGGCTCTAACGATTTTCTCTTTAGTTCACTTTTATGTTTTCTGATCGCATTATCTCTCAAAAATGCATATAATATGTGTAATAGTGGGTAATGGAAGTCGTGTGGTTGTTTCACACCAGATTTTTTTAAAAGTAAGTTTAAAGAATGCGGCTACATTTATGTGTATTAAAAATTTAAATAAGTCTATAAGTTTATGCGTTATCATGCAATTTACCGCATAATGAATTTAAACCAACTAAAAGTATTTCAAAAGAAATTGTCATAAAAACAATCCCAATCAAGTTGCTAATTTGCACGCATAAATGAAATTAATATTATGAGTTAAAAGGCTTTCCTTGTATAAAAAGTCTTTCCCGAAAAGCAGTGTACTCCTAATTTAATGCAAGTAAAATTAACTATTGTAAAAAAAAAAAAAAAAGAACAATCCCAAAAGTACGTTTTTTAATAAACTTCTTCATGACAGAAATAATCTACTTAATACTATCAGATTTTCCAATTGTAATTGACTTGGACACAAATTTTCTCTAAATATAAAATTCAAACGAAAAAAAGAAACTGATTCCTTTATTAAATTAGTTTTAATTGATGGACACTGATCGTGGCAAAGATTCAATCTTTATAAATATGAAAATGGTTATTACCAATATGCTCTAAAATTATCTAAAACAATATACTATTCTTAAAGTAAAACCTTTTGTAAGTTATGATTATTATTTCTAATTCTACCTTTAGTTTTTCACTAAAGATTTACTGTTTCACACAATGGCTATCTCAATCTTGTTTTTAGACTTCTAAAAAATGTACATTCCATACATGTTTTTCACCATTTTAATTTATATAACTGGTGACTGAAAAATTCAGGGGAGATGTTCCCGACGAAACTTTCAGAGCACCTCACCATTCTAAAGCATGAATATTTTTCATTTGGCATTACTCTGTTTACTTCAGAGTCCCAAATTTCCATGTAACTTGTAAGGAGAATGTCCCGTGGGGAACGAAATGACGCTGTGAAAACACTATGTACTTATAAACATACATATAAATATATCTGCAGGCTGCTCCTCACACCAACATATACGATCCAAAATAACCGACATTTTCCCAGTCACTGAATCACACAGGTGGATCGTAAAAATAACCCGTCTTCCTTAGTATGACTGCTTACCTTAGAATAACGGTTACTGGCTAGATGGAATTAGAAGTTCTAAAGCGAAACCTTCCAAAATTAACAGCAAACCTAAACACTCTGGCACAGGCGATACAGAGTTACCTTAAACACACCACTTGTAGCCTTGGACCGAACAACGCACAACATGCTACACTTGTATAAATACATACCACTCATCTGTGGATACCCAATAAAAGAATTCTCGAAACTTTGTGGATACTATAACAATGTGAAAAACATTTGAGATTGTGTTCAGGTGGAATCGTGAATTATAGTGCTTAACTTGTATATCATGCTGAGTTAATCAGCATCATACATAACCGATCATCCACCTTGGACACGCGTTTAAAAGAATTACATGATAAAAGTGTAAAAATCTAGTGATCGAGGATTCTATCAATCGAATGTTGTGTGTCTTCCTGTGTTTCAACGCTGTGATGGATAATAGTGAATAGAACAGTGAATATAGTATGAAAATGATTCCAGTAAATATGTGGACAATATTTTAAAATAATTTTGCTGACTATTACAGTAGTGCGAATTAAATCTTGAAAACATTTACATATGTGACATGATGAATAAACTAGACATCAAGAGTTGCTGCTGTCATAACAATTGGAGTACCAAGTTCTTTAGGAATCGTCCAGAAAATTTCGTAATTCAAAGAAATCCCCGTTCCTTTTTGAAAAGTAGTATCGGTGGCTATATCTCCAGATGAATGATTAAGACTAATTCAGAAAGCAATTAACCGAAAATAAAAACAGTGAAAATAATAATTCCATGTATTATGACTATCAGGTATTTTTTAGTATTTAAAACTAGATCAAAAGATTAATTTTTATTTTTAATATAGTAGTATGCAAGGTCTGTTCCGAAAGTAATGCGCCCATTTTTATTTTAAGAAATTTATTGAACCGATTCGTACAATTTCTCAATATTCTTCGAAATACATCCATCCTGCTTCAACACACTTGTTCCATCGCGATTTCCATGATTTATATGCGTCCTGGAAGTCCGTCAGAGGAATGTGCTTTAGTGACCTCGTCGAAGCCACCTTGGGTACAAAAATAAGTCGTGAGGGGACAAATCAGGACTGTAAGGCGGCTGGGAAGCGTTCAGATGCTGGCCTTGGCCATGTAGTCGGTCGTTATAAAGGCGGTGTGGCTGGTGGCTAAGAGCTTTGTTATGGTGCAGATTCCAGGAATTCATGATCTCGCGCCCGACGCGGTTGACCCGTTGCTTTAGCCTTTTCAGTACTTCGACGTAGAATTTTGCGTGACTGCTTGGCCAGGCGAAACAAATTTAAAATGGACCACAACCTTGGAATCGAAAAAAAAAAACAATGAGCATCTCTTTGGCCTGCGATTTGCTCATTGTTGCCGTTTTTGGGCGTGGGGATGACGTTATGTGCAACTATGCTCTCTGTCTTTTTGTTTCTGGGTCTTACAAGAAGATTCAAGATTCGTCACCACCTCCCACAATGTACAAAAAGTCGGATTGTCCTCACAGCACTGCAATAATTATGCTCGAGAGTTTTTTTTTTCCATCTTGATTTCGAACGAGCATTTACACAATGGTTCACTGAAACAGGCACTGTGATTCTCCAGGAGCTCTGAGTCGACTGACGCTGGTGGCGCTGTGTTTCCAAGACTCCAATCACCCTTCCTTGCAAGCGGCAACGCTGTGCGATGGATAGTTGCGACAGAAGAAAATTGGGCGCATTACTTTCGGGACAGACTTTGCACTTTTAAAGTTGGTGTTATTCTGTTGCATTCCATGTTTAAACTCGCCATTCAATGAAAAATATATTTGCGTCATATAATTTCCTTTCCACTGCAGAAATTCTTACCAATTAATAAAAGCAGCACTTTACTTCTATTTAAATTTGTCCGTTAACCCGTTAACGCCCGAATTAATTCTGCAAAATATTGTTAGTTGATTATTTCTTTTCTAAATTAATATAGACAACTGACAGTAAACTATATTAACTTAAACAATTCTTCTAATAGTTTTAAATTTAAAGTTTATCCTTTTTTATTCTCGTTTAGAGTTCTAGTAAGAAAACTTCGAGATAGAAAAACTTTGAGACAACAGATTGATTTCTTATTACATGATGACAAAGATCTCGAAAGTAAAGTATTGTAATATATATTATTATTCAACTTGAATTAAGTTAGCATACCTGCTCAAAAAGCAAAGATATGTGCGATGAATAAAAAATTATGAAACGACTATCGAGATTATAATTTAATAATTAATAGTAGGCATATACAACTTTCTGGGATCATTTAGAGTGACGCTATAAACTGTCACTAAAAAGCAGAAATCATTCCAATAAAACCAAAAATATATACATGCCATTTTATTAGCTATCCTCAAATGAGGACACTTGGCGTTAAGGAGTTAAATTGAAAATTTTGTTTCAGAAAATAAACTTAATTCATAGTGATATACTGTTAAAATGTATTTAAAATAAATTTAGACTTAATTACGCCTGATTTCTAATACGAAATTTTATAAATTGATTAATTTTATGAAAATGATGTTATATATATATATATATATATATATTATTACATAATTTTAATATTTTTATAAATAACATAAACATTAAGCAAATAATGTAATTATATCCAAATTATGAATTTTTACTATTAAATTTAATTTTCGATATCGAACACCACGATAGTAAATATTATAAATAAAAATGGAAAAAATCACCTTACTCTGGCATCAGAAGGTAAAATTCCTCCAAATACTTATCCAAATTAAAAACGCAGTTCTTCTAGTACTGCAAAGGTGAAATCTTATATGCTGAAGGAAAACTCTTCAACTCAATGGTATGTTTTAAAAACAATAAACTGTTCTGTTTCAACTGTAAATAAAATTGTTGACTCTGATTTAAATCTTAAAAAGCCCAAAAAATATAATGTTTATCGTCTTTCTCAGCGTCACATCTATGAACGTAGAACACACTTCAGATCTCTTTGTGAAAAAATATATATTAGGAGAAAAATTTAAAACTGTAGTATTAATAAAAGAAGCTTAGATCTATTTAAGTGATTTCAACAAAAAAATATCAATTTATTATCATAAAAGAAGGGAGAAATGCTACTATTTACACACATGATTCAAAGAATCAAAGGAAAGTTTTTCTAAAGATTAATAATTGTTGCTGGTTTTTCATACAAAGGCAAGATAAAAGTAAAACAAATCTGACGTGGGCACCACATGACTTCCTTATACACTTTTAGAATAATACATAATGTTAAAGAACATTGACATTGGACCCGAAACAGTTGGCTAAAAATATATTAAAAAATGAATTATCACCGTGTTCTGAGCTTTTCTGAAAGTTAGTTAAAAACCGATTGCAAGATTTGTACTGGTAACGCTGACGAAGGCAGCAGGGACCCGAAAAAATTGGCTAAAAGTATTAAAAAAATGCATTTTCACCGTGTTCTGAACTATTCTGAAAGTTTCAAATGCATAGCTAGTCGGAAAGTTAGTTAAATAAATTTTCTGTTTAACTATATAAACGTTGCCGAAGGCAGCAGTGACCCGAAACAATTGGCTAAAAATATTTTAAAAATGTATTGTCACCGTGTTCTGAGCTTTTCCGGAAGTTTTAAATGTCTAGCTAGTCGGGAAGTTAGTTAAAAATCGATTGCAAGATTTGTACTGGTTGCTGCCAAAGGCAGCAGGGACCCGAAACAGTTGGCTAAAAGTATTAAAAAATGCATTTTCACCGTGTTCTGATCTATTCTGAAAGTTTAAAATGTCTAGCTAGTCGGACAGTTAGTTAAATAAATTTTCTGTTGAATCACATAAACGCTACTGAAGGCAGCAGGTATCGGAAACAGTTGGCTAAAAATATTTAAAAAATGCATTGCCAATGTGTTCTGAGCTTTTCTGAAAGTTTCAAATGTCTAGCTAGTCGGGAAGTCAGTTAAATTGCAAGATTTGTCCAAACCGTTTTTGAGTTATTACCGTTTTTTGATACATTATGGCCGAAACCTACCATTATGAACCTAATTTTCCTAAATATCTCCAAAACGGAAAATCATACAAAGTCCAAAAAGGGAGGTGCACAACTAGATGTTATAACAAACCTATGTACCAATTCGCAACATTCTACGTCCAACCGTTTTTGAGTTATGCGACATACTCACACACACACACACACACACACACACAGACACACAAACATACAGACGTCACGAAAAATCGTGTAAAGTCGCTTATATCTCTAAAACGAGAGCTCGTGTTAAGACGACACTTGCAGGTGTACAACTAGACATAATGAAAGTCGTATCTATAAATTGGCAACATTCAGCGATCCTTCGTTTTCGAGCAATGTGAAACACAAAATCCATTTCGCAAATCGGGATTACTATACTTCCTTATACTTTGTATAAGGAAGTAAAAAAATGTTCACTCAAATGTCAAAATCAACTCTAAATACTGTCAAGAACAAATTTTAGCTTCAATTTTTAAATATGTAATTCCAGATCTCTATCCACAATGCCATCAATCCATTAAACTGCATCAAGACAAATCAAACAACCGCACATTACAGTCCACAATTGCTTCTCTAGAAAAAATAGAACAAGAAACGGGAATTAAAACCTTACCCTTCACGATATTCCTGCTAAATCTCCTGTTGTACCACAGATGGATTTTTGGGATTTTGTGATTTTGGATTCTTAAAATCTGCATTATCCAAACGCCGACCTACAACACTTTGTGGTCTTCGGAAAGCCGTTCAAGAGGATTGGGAAAAAAATACCTCTACCGATATTACAAAAAGAATTATTATCATGGAAATTACGATGTATAATTATAATTAGGAAAACGAGCTATCAAACTGAACATTTAAAACACGAAATATGAGTGTAATGTTTACAGTTCTTTTCATAAAATTCGTATAAAAAATGTGCGAACACTTAGGTATTAAGTAAGAGTTGGCTCATTTTATACATTAATTTCTTACACTAAGTGATAAGAAAGATATCAGTTTTAAAAACGTTTTAGACGACAACTTGAAACTTCCTAAAACGAAATGTAATTATTCGATTATAAAAGATAATTTAGGAAATCAAGGTGTTAAACAATAGATAAATTGGATTTGAATTTGATTCATATTGTATCGTTTGCTTTTGTTCGAAAGTTAAAATTTCAAAATTATGGTAATTTAATTAACTCTGTTATTTAACAAAAGCATTACGATACTTAAATAAATAAAACCAATTTGTTTTTAAAACAACGAATTCAATAATTATGTAAAATAAGTAGTTCGTTATTTGATTATATAAATAAATGAAAGCTGAATACATTTTCCTAGATTTTACATGGGTTTTTTACTTTTCAAGAAAGGAAACCGAAGAAGATCTTAATTTAAAGTAAATCTTTCATTAATTATGTATGTTAGGATCCTTTTAAGTTATAATATTCGTTATTGTTTGATAATTGTTATTACTTTCAAAATAATTTAATTACCGATACAATTATAATAAAGATATATATATAATTGTGATTTTCAAATAAATCACTAATTTAAACAATTCATTTAATTACAATTTTTTGTTTTAAATATACTTTAATTTTTAACTTTTTTTTTTTTTTTTTTTTTTTTTTTTAAGAAAAATGAATTTAATTATTTAGACGTGATCGAAGTATTCCTTTTTGAATCTGAAGGTAACTTTACACATTTCTTGTATTTAATTACAAATGTTTATGTAAATATTTAAAAGAATTAATTTAAAATGAATTTAAGCATCACCAAAATTTTCACCCAGTTATAATAATATATATATTTATATTTATATACTCATGATATATAAATATCATTGGTCATATAAGTAAATAAATAAGCATTTAAAATTTAAATGTAACGAATGTTGCATTTGTTTAACATATAATATCAATATTACCATTATGTATATTATGTTTTTATTGCATTAATGCCGCTTACTATGTAAATGTTTCGAAAGGTTGGCTGCATATTGTAATATTAATTAAAATAAACAGCAAAATGTATACTTCAACTTGAATTCGCGTGCATATATTTTTTCAATATTTTATGTAGTGTTTAATTTACTTATTTTTAATTTGGATAAAAATTAGCATGATTAAGAAAAATGTGGTGAGTGTTCTCATTCAAGCACAAAATTGCCTTTATTCAAGATACGAGTACAATCTAGACATGGAAATCAGCCATATATGTAAAAGTTTAAATCCATTTGCATGTGAGATATTGGTGGCAAATACATTTTTTTCCCTTCTTTTTTGTAATATTCAGTTCAGTTATTATATTTTAAAGAAACGTGTAACAAAATTTTAATGAAATGCAGGATTTAAAATATACTAGCGAGCTTCGCCCGCTAGCGGGTCTGTATTTTCAAATGAATCACTAAAATTAATGAATCACTACCAGAAACTTTTAGTGTTAAGAAAAGAAATTAAAAAAAAAATCATTTCTGATTGGGTAAAAAGGTTCCCCACTGACCCGGGTCCCCACTGACTTCGGCAGCGCAGTCGCGTGCGCGCTGCGCGAGCGTATTCTTTCCCTGACATTACGTGCCCCCTAAAAAAATCATTTCTGATCGGGTAAAAACTCGCACCGGGTTCACACTGCCTTCGGCAGCGCAGTGCAGTGCGCGCTGCGCGCGCGTATTCCTTCCCTGACCCTTCGTGCCCCCTAAAAAAAATCATTTCTGATCGGGAAAAAACTCGCACTGGGTCCCCACTGCCTTCGGCAGCGCAGTCCCGTTTCGCGCGCAAAACTTAAGGGATACACGCGCTGCGCGCGCGTATTCCTTCCCTGACCCTCCGTGCCCCCTAAAAAAAAAATCATTTCTGATCGGGTAAAAACTCGCACCGGGTCCCCACTGTCGTCGGCAGCGCAGTCAGGTGCGCTCTGCGCGCGCAAAAGTTAAGGGATATGCGCGCGGTGCACGCCTATTTCTTCTCCACCCTTTCAGGCCCTCTTAATTAACCTACGTATACCAATTTTGAACGATCTAACTCATTTGGCTGAGATGCAAAAGAAAACGTAATCAGGACACCTCAAAACGTGTAAATCTGGTGAAAACTTCCGATAATTTAAAAGAACTTTAAAATATCTTTCGAATGATGTATTAAAAATAATTTTATCATAATTAGAAATTGAAATATTGAAGTTTGAATATATTACAACGCCATCTGGCGGTAGAAATTTCTTTATCCCACTGTTCGATTCCAATTCAAAAAAGCTTTCTAATTATGTACTACTTATGAAATTATTTTAATTAGTAGGTGAGATACAAAAGAAAACAAATTCAGGACACCTCAAAACTTGTAAATCCGGTGAAAACTTTCGATGTGCACGCCTGTTTCTTCTCCACCCTTTCAGGCCTTCTTAATTAACCTGCGTATACCAATTTTGAACGATCTAACTCATTTGGCTGAGATGCAAAAGAAAACGTATTCAGGACACATCAAAACGTTTAAATCTGGTGAAAACTTTCGATAATTTAAAAGAACTTTAAAATATCTTTCGAATGATATATTAAAAAAATGTAATCATAATTAGAAATTGAAATATTGAAATTTGAAAATATTACAGCGCCATCTGGCGGTAGAAAATTCTGTATTCCACTGTTCGATTCCAATTCAAAAAAGCTTTCTAATGATGTATTACTTATGAAATTATTTTAATTAGTAGATGAGATACAAAAGAAAACTTATTCAGGACACCTCAAAACGTGTAAATCTGGTGAAAACTTTCGATAATTTAAAAGAACTTTAAAATATCTTTCGAATGATGTATTAAAAATAATTTAATCATAATGTGAAATTGAAATATTGAAATTTGAAAATATTAAAGCGCCATAAAAGAAATTGATTCAGGACCCTCAAAACGTATAACTCTGGTGAAAATTTTCGATATTTTAAAAGAACTTTAAAATATCTTTCGAATGATGCATAAAAAATAAATTAATCGTAATTAGAAATTGAAATACGCGTATTGGAATATTGCAATTTTTAATCGCAGTACGAAAACACATGACCTCGTTAAATACCAAATGTTTATCGCTGTTTTTTTTTTTTTTTTCTTTTTCTTAGCTTCCGTCGAGAAATGAACCTCTGAACAGGTTGCCATGGTGATGCAACGGACGTTTGCATTATTTGATTACGGTATTCATTTTCGAATGAAGTGCGGCATTTTCAATGCTTTAAAAAAATTATAACTCATTCATTTTTTGAAATTTTCTCTCAATCTTTTGGGAATTCAAATGTTTAAGCAAGACCTATACACAAAAAAAAAAAAAAAAAAAAAAAAAAATGATTTATCTCTAAACGCTTTTGAGTTATAAAATGTTTTGCGAAAAAATCGATGTTTCGTAAAATCAAAAAATGTGGATCGCTAATCCGTATTTTGTAAAAATGTTTATATGGTTCGAAAGAGGATTAAATGGCCTTTCTTTATATACCAGCTGTTAAGAAATGGAAGGGTTACTCGGTCGTACAGGACGTTTCAAAAAAGACGACCGCGAAAAAGAGAAATTTTTGACCCTTTTTAATTTTTTTTTTAAGTATAAAAAATCCGTATTAAAAAAAAAATGTACCGTAAGAATCGGTGATAAATGCTCTTTCTCGTGGTACAGGTGTATTTTTGATATCTCCAACAGATCGGCAGCGATGGGTTTAGAAAAACCCACGGATTTCCTCTTTCTGCTTCTTCTTTCAAGGTAAGCGGTAGCGGGCGAAAATGGCGGACGCCTCCGATTTCGAATCGTTTTTTCGTTAGACAATGGTCGACATTTTAATTAATATCTCCACTAATTAGGGTCGCATCGTTTAGCAAATTACATATCGTACATCTGCGATAAATTCTCTGTCCGACGGTACCTGTTCGGAGTCCGTGCGAACGTTAGCGGCGGAGCCTTTTCCGTTTCAAGCCGTTTCTCACACACACACACACACACACACACACACGCGCGTACAGATTTTAATAATATAAGGAGAGATTTCATTAAGTTTAAAATAGCTTATACGTAAAACTTGTGTGAAATTGAAGCTACCTAATCTTCACAAAGTTTAGAAGCTATTACGAAGCTATTGATTTGTATATTTATAAAGGCTTAATTAAACCAATATCGACAATGCTCGTTTCTAGATTTCTTGAAAAAGCATAAAACTGTTAGAGTAAATGACACATGTAAATGAAGCATTTTTTGCTTATACCCGACACTTCCTCCACAATTTTCTAATCTTAAACATTTATTAAAAATTACAAGATGATTTGGTAATAAAAATTTTATCACTAATCAGTTGTGTATCAATAATAATTTCAAGGGCTGTATAAAGTGTGGTTTTATTCATTCTACATCTTAAAATTTATTAAAATTTTATATTTATGTACATTTTAATACATTATATATATATATGTGTGTGTGTATTTGTGTGTGTGTATACAATCGATTTTTATATATCCAAAAAGGTATAAAAATTGATTATATACTATCGATAAAACATTATATATACCCATTAAAATATCAGGAAAACCATTATAGGTTTTAATGATAAAATACCAAGACATGAATATTTCTAAATATCAAATTAGTTTAAACAAACGTCATGTATGAAATTCTAAATTTAAAAGAAAAACACAAAAATAACGCATTCTAGAACATTTTCATTGATACGTATTTACTGAATAAAAATACATTTATTTATTTATTTTATGTAAGAAGAGAATTCTGATGAAAGTTTTCAAAAAATGCTAATTCTCAAATAGCTCTTTTTTTTTCGGTAAATCTGCATCTGTATTTTCTAAAGTCTATATAAATATTTTCTCAAAACCTTTATCTTGAGTGTCTCATTTACATTTCGCATACAGAAATATATTCTTTAAACAGAAGAAGAGCATAACAGTGAATATATTTCTGAACGCTTTATTTTTTTTAAGCGTTATATACATTCATTTTTTTTTCAAGACATTAACATATATATATATATATATATATATATATATATATGAAACAATTTTGGATTTAAATTGTCCGATTTAAATCATATTTAAATTTGAATTTAAATCCGATGTTAAACGTTAACTTTAATATACGTAATTACATAAAGCCAAATTAATTTTTTTATGCGAATGCAAAAGCTCCATTGACGATTTTTTGTCATTTTTGATAGGAAAAACAATCATTATCCTTTAAAAATCCAACTCTTTTATTCATTAAAACATGATATATTTTTAACGAGGTACGTGCTATTTGTTTTTTATAAGAGAACAATATATATATATATTCATGTTTTCACGATTCTCTACTGCATACGTTTACTTAAGTCTCTGTAATTTATATAATCTGTTAAATATAAACAATATAAACAAGGATATATTACTTTTATTTCCTATATTGTTAATATATATATTAATCATAAATAACTGGACGAGATTTCACGCTCATAATCATCTTTGATATCAGAAGCTGGGACGAAACAAAGTCAGACTGTCAAAACACATTTGGACGGCTCATTGTAAAAGTGGTGTAACTCCTTATTTTTTAATTATATATATATATATATATATATATATATATATATATTATATTATAGCTCCAATAATTGCATTACAACCCATAAATGACGTTAAATGACATTACGTAGAATTTTCTAAATATGCATTATAAAAATGAAGTTTCTAAGTTACTTCAAATTAATTTTAATATAATTTATAAATTCTTATAACTATAAATTACATTAAACACAAAAATCGATAACACTTAATAACTTTTAGCCTTATTACCTAAGCTTAAATTTGAAAAAAGCCCGTTAATTCAAAATCAATTTACAAGGATATAATTGGAGTTTATTGGAACAAGGAAGGAATTTATAAAACAGTTTAAAAGTATTTATCGTAAAACGTTTCATGAAATTAAATTATTAATTATTTTATCCTTATTTTTACCAATATTCCTATTTTCGAGAATGCAACAGCTCCCGCACGTTTTGAGAAAAAAAATTCTCAAAAAGGTATGAGAAAGGTCATATTTTCATTTTTAAGTAGATCATTTTAATTGTGCACATTTATCTGTCTATTCCTTCAGAGATTCCATTGTATTTTTCAGAAACCCAAGTGAATGCAAGCTAGTAAACATTTCGAAAAACTCATTAGAAGACATTCAACAGCAGAACAAGCGTATCACACTTTATAATATGTACATATTTTTTTTTTTTTACTATTAATATCGAACACCTTTTTATTTACAGCTCTAGATTATTAATATTTTCATATAGAGTGATCAAAATTATTTTATTTAATTTTGACTAGTGAAACATTTCAAGGTTTTAGCTATAAAAGTTGCTGTTATATTGGTGCAGATAAATAAATAAATGTACATTTAAGAAATTCACTTAACTAATTGTTTTTATGACATTTACTGGAAACTAAAAGTTTTTTACTAAATATTTTAACTTAATTTAATTGTTAAGATTATAAAGATGCTTTACTTTGAAAAATATGTTGTAACATAAAATATGCGTATTTATTTATAACGAAATAAAATAAAATAAATTACTTCCAAAACTTAATTTTTATAATGCTTTAGTTTTATTTATCATCAGAAGCAAAACTTAACGATTACTATGTAAATGTATATTCTCCATTCAGGATATGAATTCACTGTAGGCACTTTGTCAGGTATAGCAAAGTGCTACAATTAAAACTCGCACTTTGCGGGTAAAACGTGAATGTGCTGTTTTAGGATTTAAGTCGACTGGTAGAGTTAGTTCTCATCCTAAATTGAAATTGTATTTCACGATATACAAATATTTTGGAAAGTAAGATAGATAAAAGAAGGAAGATTGTTTCGGTGTGTTAGTTAATTGGAGTGAGCTAGAAGGTTAGTTGAGAGGAGGTAAGAGTGTTAGTTGGAGAGGGAGTTGAAGGGCGATGTATTTCATAGTTGGAGTGTGTTAGTATGAGAGTTGAGGGAGCTAGCTGTTAGCGGCTTAGGATAGAAGAGAGTAAGTCCAGTAGCATTGTAGCGTCAGGGAATCCTCCTACATGCGAAAGACTACTTGGCCTTAGAATTTAAATAAAAGTAGTTGAGATCATTTGCGAGTAATTAAGTAAAGTAAAGTAACGGTGGTTATTTATTGCTGTCAAAGTATTTAAGAGGACTGCCAATTTTAAGTTATAAAGATATTAAATATAAAGTCCAGCGCCCTCATTCTTATTTAAGCTCAATTAAAGCTCATTAATTTTATATATTTGGTCTCTGTCATTTCTTCATAAATTAAGTATTTCAGTTACAGCTTCAAGTCAATCTAAAGTTAAATAAGTAAGTTTGCAGCATTCAACCTTAAGTCAAGTTAAAGTTAAATGAGGATGGAGAAGACTAATTCTCTACAACTTAAAGCTATTAAATTTTCTTTATGGGTATTTTCATCAGTGAATGTATATAGAAACCTAAAACTTAACGATGTTCTAACAAATTTAACAAATTACCTAATCTAATAAATGGTATAATACTTGAAAGTCAACTCTTTTTACAAAGAATCGGTTCTAATTTTAAAAGAAGTTACTCTTGATTTTTTGAATGTAAGAAATGCATTATTAGAAATGATTTTCATTATACTTAGTTCCTGTTTATTTTTTTATGTAAGAAGAAGATGCATTGTATATTTTAAAAATATTTATCGTACGGGTTTTCAAATACATATTCAAAATTTTATATTCCAATTCTTTACATCTTGATTTTTTTTTCTTTACAATTTTTATAATATGATATTAAAGTTTAAAAAAAATATATATGATGTACATTAATTTAACTAAATTTTGTAAAGCGTGCTTTAAAATAATAGAACTTTAATATAAACCTCGTTCATAATCTAAGTGCAAAAAGTTAAATTTTGCATTCAGTGTAACAGTTCTAATTAATAAACATCTTTTATCCTAAAAATTATTACAAGAGTTTAGCTGTTTTAATGCAAATTTATTTTTAAAATATGTAGTTCTTTTAAATTTTAATTTTAAAGTTGCAGTTTATTTTTTCAAAGATATATAATATAGGAACCCAAAGGAAAATCATTGAAAACGAAAAAAAAAAAAAAAAAACTTTCGAATTAAAAAATTTGTTTTTTTCGGCTTGTATTTTTCGCAAAATTAAAAATAATCCTTTTCCATGGCAACTCGGATCTACATAATAATTACTCATTATAACAAATTACTTTATTACACGTTTATTTTTTGGACATCATAACTATTCAGGAATCATAATTATCAGTATCAAATTATTTATTTAAAGGCAGTATTCTAAAAAATTGTTTTGATTTTTATACAATATTTTACTTTACTTATAATGGAAGGAGGCCTAAAAAAATCCAAGTGGGTAAAACGATCTACATATAGTTTTATCCAGACACCGAGCGCTATCTACAGGGTAACACATGAATTAATTGTACCAAGTCAAGAAGAAACAATGACGAATTCAAACGATCGTAGGATTACGCGTCTGAATGGAATTCTTTGAAAAAGTGAGTTTTACAACCGAAGTTATAAGATATGTAATAACTTTCCTATTCATTTAGATATAGAGTCTTTCATGTACAGAAATATGAACTGGTTTACATATTTTATTTCATTACGTATTGTCATAATTACTTTTATATCTTTTATTTTTCCGACTTTTATTTATTTATTTATTTTTAAATAAAGGATAATTTTGCCCTTTGATGATTTTGGAACGAACCTTTGAACACTTTTCAGAAGTTTTTTTTCATTACTCAGTATGGGTTTAAAATATTATTAAAATATATTTAAACAGCAAAATATACTATAAAACTTACTAGCAAATGACCAAAATTTTAGACATCTATGCTATTATAAACAAGTTTATTCCTTAATAGGATCGTTTTGGGCCACTTTTATCCATTCTATTCAAAGTATTCTAAGCGAAAGCAAAAGGTTAAATGATTTTCAAAAAACCTTTCCGGTTGGGGAATCAATTTTTCGATTTATTCGTATCGAAAAATTTCAAATGTATTTCCCAGCAATCAAATTTAATTTTTATTTGGATCCATATAATTTCATTTAATTAAGATAAACAATATTCTATAATAGTCGCTGTGAACATATGCGAAATGTTAGCTTACTGAATGATATCGATTTCCTTCTTTTACGGTATAGCAAATTAATACGTTTTAACTACTTCTGTTGTGTTAAAAATTATGTAAAATTTGATTAAAGAAGTTATTTATAATTTAAGACATGTTACCGTAATATCCCCCTGAAAGATTAAAGAAAGAAGGGATAAAAATAATAACAGTCAAAGTAATTGTCAAGATAAATAAATATATATATATATATATTATATATATATATATATATATATATATATATTATACAGATATGTTTAATTTAGGCTTCATTTACATCTTTCTTTCACAATGCAATTATATTTTAGAGAGGGATGAACAGTCAGTTCTAAAATATGTGAGTATGTATTCCAAATTTAGTGTGAATAAACCTCGCTTTCCCAAGATCAAGGCATTTCTGCTGAAAAATTGCTTTCAGGTGCCGCTTTGCACGTTTGGCGGAAATCACAGAACCGCGCCTTTTCGTATCGTTTAGAAGTTGCAATATTTCACTGGTTACACTTGCTATCTCTGGCGAATTGGCGCAGTTTTTGAATGAGGCGGGGTTAACTAAATTTCAACTTCAAAATGAGGTCAAAATGACCCCATCTAGGAAAGCGAGGGTATATATATATGTATATATATATATATATATATATATATATATATATATATATACAAATAGGAATATAAATTTTCACAGGATAGTGCGCCAGACTCTTCTTTGTTGTATTAAAAAAAAAAAAAAAATGTTTATTTTCATTTATTGCTTTTCAACTAAGATACTTGTAATAATACATTTTATTGTTTTTTTTTTTTTTAATATTTTATTCGAGATAAGCAAATGACGTGAAAAATGCATTAATAATCATTGTTAAAATTTATGTAAAGTAAATAATTATTGTTAGATGATGAGTTATTAGATAAATCTAATTTTTAAATATTTGTGATCTTTAAAATATTAGACAAAGCAAAAATTTCATTTCAGATTTCTCCGAGTCTGATGCTCTTATAATTAAAAATAAATAAATAAATACTTTGTGTACTGAGTTAATTTTAAATCAGAATACAAATTTGTCATTTATAAAAATATTTGAAAGTTAAATTTTAACAAATATAAAAAAAAAGCATGAATATTAATAGATATTTATTGAAATTTTTTCAGACAATGTTTAAGTAAAAAAAAAAAAAAAAAATGCATTAACTAACGATTAAAAAAAAAAAGATGCATCTGAGGGAAAAAAAAAATAATAATAATCAACTATTTTTAAAATACAAAGAAAAAGATCTAGCTTTTTTTTCTGCAATATTATAACAACAATGGGATAAAACCTTATTATATTTCATGAATTTATTCTAGAACACATGTAAAAATAAGAACATTTTGTTTTCAGTCCAAATGGAACATAATTTTTTTTCTTTTAAGAAATTTTTATTCCACATAGTTCAGTTGAAAAAAAAAAAAAAAAAAAGAAAAAAAAAAAAGTTTAAAATTGGAGATACTTACGTAGTGAAAAGGGTATAAAAATACCATTTTCACTACTTTTTTTATATACCATGTAAACAAAATAATATTTACTTTTTTGAGAAGTTAAAAGTAAAATTGAAAAAGAAGTGTTTTGATATGAAGCCAATTATTTTTATAAACAAATAGTGATATATATTTTTTTTAATTTTTCTTTTCAGTAGTGAATCTTTCAGATGCATATTATCTTTATATATTTTCAGCTGTATTTCAAGTTTAAAAATCCTGTTAAAGAACTCTTCAAGTGCATTTAACAAAGGAGTATGCCTGGTTTTGTGTTTAACATTTTACCTTGATTTTATTTATTATTTTGTATATTACAGATCTTTAATTTTGCTGCAATATCTTGCGCATAAAGGAAATATTGGAGTATTAATTTCACCAATTATTGGTATTTGAATCTTTCAAAATATATTTATTTTTAAAGGGAGAGAAAGAGGAACATAAATACATATAAAGCAAGGGAAAATATATTTTTAGATAAAAACCAAGAAAATAAATACTGACAACAAAATTAAATTGTATAGATTTTACCTAACACATATGCTAAATACAACACGTGTTACTTCATTTTCTGTGAAAGAATTATATGATTATCAAATTATTTCGTTAAAGAAGTTCTCGCAAAACATAACTTTAAAATAATTTTCTTGTTAAAATAGAATTTATCCTTACATTATGTGCACAATAATTTAAATTAAATCGTAATCGTTAAAATATCATCAATCATAAGTGAATGTCTGAGTACACATCCAAGTTAGAAAACATTATTACTCGAAATAACATATGTTTATGTGTGATTTAATGTCATTAATCTTTAAGTATCTTATTAAGGTATTGTAACAAAAACATCGAAAATCATGTTAGAAAAAGAATATTTTTATGCAGTTATTGTATACTACACTGCGTTAAATGCACACTCAAACAGAAACGCATATGCGTTATCATATTTACAATATGTTTTATTTATTTACTTATTTTTATATTATTATTTATTATTATTATTATTATTATTATTTTAAATAAAAAGAAATGTCATCACTGGGAGATTTAATTTCTCTACCAAAAATAATAATGATAATAACATGTATATATTTAGGAATTTAAAATACAGAAATTTTTGTAAAAATTGAAAAGTAAAAATTGAAACGGGGTTTCTGTAAAAATTGAAACGGCGTTTCTTTTTCTGATTTTAAGGGAGAAAATGACGGGAGAAAATTTTATGGGAGAAGGCACATTATGTAGCAGAATGGCAGAAAATATTTCTGCAATAGCACTGTTGCAACAAACCGGTTCTGTTATTTAAAAAAAAAAAAAAAAAATGTAACAAACGCATTTGTACAATTTTGAAATACTGAAAACGAACAAAAGAATTTTTTAAGTGATTCTTGTGCACTTTTCTACTATGGTAAACGAAAATTTATAAATAATAGCAGATATCTTTCACAAGATTTTTTTTTCAAGTAAAATTGCTATTTCTAAAATATGCATATTGCATTACAAAGACCTTTCGAATGATATTTTTAAATCTTTTTTTTTTAACTTCTTGTTGTAAAGTTCTCTAGAGTTATAGAAAAAATATTGAAAGGAATTTTATATAGTTAATTTGATTTCATTGTTGTGATTATTATTATTATTACACATTAGTTATTCATTCTGATTACACACCCTCTAAAGCACATCATATCATGCTTCAATTTATGACATTCTACTTAAATAATAATAATTTTTAAAGTTATGACGTAAGCATGATTACTAATACGCATTAAGTAATTACAGACGTGATGCAAATATCTGTTGTCTATAAATTACATAATAATGTATGCGAAATTCACATAAAATGTATATTAATAAAGTATACATGTCAATTAATAATTTCTCAAGTACTTCCAAATATCCCTTGAATTAAAAAAAAAAAAAATGAATTTTGATCAATATCTATTTTTTATTGTACTAGTTATAGGCCATTTTATTATCTATTCTACTAGTTATAGATCATCCATTTATTTTTAAGAATCGAGATGTTTATGTAGCATATTAAATTTGAAAACACTATCCGAAGCATTAAACCAATATGTTTTCATTTTAATGCAAAATGTCTCCTCCTTCTTACAAAAAAGAACGAATAAATTAGTAATGTATGAGAAAACCTTTCTTTATGCATAAAAATTTACATTATGTACATTTTTGTGAATATCTTACAATACCATCTTACAGGCTTTTAGAATTTTGGAATCATTATATGCATTTCTTTCTTGAATCGAATACCATTTTCTTACACATAGTATTATAGATTTCAGACTATACATCCAGTTTAAACAAATTTTAAAGTAATTTTTCGAAATTTAAACGTTGAAATATCTAAAAATGACACAAAAGATATATTAATAATTATGTATTTCTGGCATAAAATTCATGATGTAATAAATAATGATATTTCAAACATTCTTTACCGTAACTCAGAGACTGAAATGCAGTAATATTTTCTAGAGTTGCATGCCAGATGAGAAATATTATTTTACTGAATGATACTGATTTCTTTCTATTACAATATAGCAAACAAATACATTTTAACTGTTTTTAGTTATGTTAAAAATTGTTTAAAATTTGATTCAAATAGATATTTTAGTTTAATGCATGTTTTGCATAATATTATATATATATATCAGGGCCCGAAATTTCAACTCAGATTACACTCGCCGAAAAAAAGGTTGTACTCGCCAGAATATAGAGTTGTCATTTTTTTCTTTTTTGTGCATTTTTTTTTTTCTTTTTATTGTTATTTTTCCTAACTATTTGAAATGTTTTTTCAAATATGCTTAAAATTATATATATTAAAAGTGTGTCGTTTATCATCATGTCGCATAATCATCTATAATTAAAAATCATTATAATGTATTGTATTTGATATTTGAAAAAGATTAAAAATATCTAATAACATAAATGCAGAGAGTCATTAAATAAAAAAAGAAAAATAATAAAAAAAAATCTTTGTTAAACTCTGTCCATTGCCCAAACTCTGTCCCTGTGAAAATCTTTTTATTATGAAAGGTGAAGCTTCTTTATTTACCTACCTATTTAACATTTTACATCAGAAATGTTCTTTTCGTCCTCTTTATTTTTGTAATTAGACGGAATGTCGATGTATATAACTTGTTCATTGTTGTCATTTGAAATAGCCATTTCCAAATAACTTTTTCAATAAAATCATTGCTTACATGCCTACAAATAATTACAAGCGCAAATCCTTGGAGTTTCATTAAAAATTTGAAAAATGTCAACTGTTTTTTGAACATTATTCAATAAAATAAACATAGGCAATATCTTTAAAGGGACTCGCGTTCATTTTCATGCATCAATATCGCATAGGCAAACTTTCACATTTCTCTTTTCTCAGATAGTGGGTGACGGACAAAGAGGTTCTCTGCTCGTCTATTCTCACTCTGATTGGCGAAACCACAGTGAAAGAAACGAATCTACAAAAGAGATTAAAACTTTTATGCATGCGCCAAGCATTTTTCCTTTCCCAGGCTGGGATTAAATATGAGGTTATACGACGGCAAGATTTTGCCATATTTAAATGTATAAAAAGAATACTTCCTGTCACCGTATCGTGTAAGAATTCTACCTATAACTAGACCAACTTTTTACTCGCCACGGCAACAATTTCACTCGCCAATGGCGAGCTGGCGAGCGGAAATTTCGCGCCCTGTACATACACACACACACACACACACACACACACATATATATATATATATATATATATATATATATATATATATATTAAGAAAAAGAATAAGAAACGTAAGAAAGGAAGGATTAAAAAATAATATTTCACCGTAACAGTGAAGATACAAATATTAATAATTATATAGTCTGTTACATTATATAGTCTGCTACATCGATATATCATTAGTTTGGGCTTCATTTGCAATTTTATATCGTAATGCATTTGCATTTCTGATAATGGTGATTTTTCACCCTAAAATGTGTAATATTTACTCCTAATTTAGTATGATTCTGGAAAAATAGTAAAATAATTTTTCACAGGATTATACATTTTTTTTTTTTACTGCATTTTAATTAAAACTTTAATATAAATATTTCTAAAAAATATTTTTTTTTTTATTCCACGAAAATGCCCTCAATTTTCATAAGAAATGTATCAATAAACATTGTGGATACGTATGTAAAGTGTATAATTAATCTAATTCTAATCGAGAATTATTAGAAAAATATTATTTTTAAGTATTCGTCAACATTAAAATCGTAGATAACATATGAATTTTTATTTCATTTTTTCCAGATGTCGATGTTCTCTCTCTTGTTATATATATATAAAAAAAAAGAATAAATAACTATTATTAGGTCCTAAGTTTATTTAAATTAGAGTTCAAACACTATTGGTTTACATATAAGTTTGCTATTTTAAAAAATAATAAAAATCAAATTTTAGCAATTATTTTAAAAATGAAATATAATAGTCACCACATTCATTAATTTAAGCACATCTTTACACATAAAAGATATGTAAACGTTGTCAGCATAATTATAAGTAAACTTTTTATAGCATTTTTACTTCAAGACAAAGATAAGCTAAACAAGTTTTTTGAGTTAGATAATGATTTTTAAAAAAGACATTTAAAAAGAAAAAGGATATGCAACAAATTTAAAATTACATAGAAAACAACCTAGTTATTTCTCTTCTGAAATATTATAAGAACGATGAAAAAGAAGAAGAAGAAAAAATATTCCTTTATTACATTCAGAAATTTATTCTAGAACCTACGTAAAAAGAACTAAATTTTGGTGCTCGTCCTACAAAAAATATAAAAACATATTTGTTGCATTTTAAGCATTTTTATTCTACGTAGTTAAATAATAAAAAAAATAATAAAGTAAAATAAAATAAAAATGTTGATATTTACGTAGAGAAATACGTAGTTTTATAAACCGTGCAAGGAAAATAATATTTTCTTTTTAGTGAACATAAAAATTAAATTTAAAAAGAAGTGTTTTAATATCAAGCCAATTATATTTATAAATGGATAGGCATGTGTATTTTTTTTTTCAATAATTAAACCTTTAGATGTACATTATCTTTGTAAATTTTCAGTTGTGTTTTAAGATTTAAAATCTTGTGAAATAATTTACTCATTATTTATTTAAAGTTAATATTAATTAAACACACGCGTGTATATGTATGTACGTATCTTGTTATGAAAAATATCGATAACCATGTATGAAGAAAGTAGAAATACTTTGTAAAGAAACTGGCAGTTGGTAATCGATGAATGTACTTTATTCAGCGTAGCTTCTCCAAACAGTACAACAAAGCTACGATATCAAAGAATATTCTTGAACAATTCAATAATTCTGACAGCTAAACGACAATTCTCGATGCAGTCAATAAAGTTGTACCAATACATTCCAGAAATGTATTGGTAATAATAATAATAATAATAATAATAATAATAATAATAATAAACAGTCACTTC
Source organism: Salticus scenicus (assembly GCA_963930645.1). Classification (NCBI taxonomy): domain Eukaryota; kingdom Metazoa; phylum Arthropoda; class Arachnida; order Araneae; family Salticidae; genus Salticus; species Salticus scenicus. The sequence goes on along the minus strand of OZ005656.1, from coordinate 225,785,953 downwards.
TTCAACTACAGTAGAATAGATAACGTTAAATACTCTACAGAGAAGGAAATTTGCTGGTTCACGAGCAAAAATCAAGCTTGGAACTCGGCCCGCAGGAGGATATCACTCTTTGAGCTTACACTGTCGCTCGGTCATGGATCAACTTTTATAGTCTTTAGCGACTGTAATTTGACTGCTCTTGAATTCCGTGCTAGAATCTAACGGATAATTCCACAAATTGGCTTATATTTATCTCAGGTTTTCCAAACTTTTAGAAACCTGAATTAACTTTTTCGTTAAATTTGATCTCCAAGTGTCACAAGTTGTTAGAAGTTGTTGACAAAAAGAGCAAGTTTATTCTTATATACTGGATGTGAAAGAACTGCTCTTTTACTTATAATTTAACTGTAAAACTACTTGCACTGTAACAACCCAATTAATCAGAAAAGTAATTCAATCGTTTGAAATAATATATAACTTGCATTTTTTTTTTTTTTAATACATAGGATTCTGATCTTTGTAAAAGTGGGGTACAGTTGGTAACAAAAGTGTCCGAACACTAGCAAAAATTCCTATGTAAAAAAAGTACACGTCATACGGTTCTGTTAAATAAATCCTTATCGAATCATGTTCTATGACTGACTATGAATAGAATTCGACAACGATTTATTTAACAAAACCGTATGAAGTGTACTTTTTTACATAGAAATTTTTGCTAGTGTTCGGACACTTTTGTTACCGACTGTAGATGAACCAGTAACTGACACTTTGACAGATAGTTAATAATAATAAGCTTTCATTTGGTAACTTAAATTAAGTGGTGCCATCTAACAGCAATTTATACATTTATGTTTAGCTTTATGCAGATTTTTTTTCCACCAGGGGCTGTAGATATAGAACATTGGGATTTCCCACTCAGTGCGTAGAAAATTCTGATTCTCAGTGGTTAGCTTAATGTTGAAATTAAGGTAAGCATATTTTTAATCTGGTTCTGTTTGAATCATTTTTCCTTTTAGAAATTAAGCTAAAATGTACTTGGTAAAAGTATATAAAATAAGGCTTTAGATTTATTATTATTATTATTATTATTATTATATATATATATATATATATATATATATATATATATATATATATATTTAAGTTGGGCTATCAGTTACTGGAACAAAAAAAAAAAACACAGTTTCACCAGCAACTGACATGAGTGTCATTAAGGCCATTTTATTTACACAAGATAATTTTAAAAATGATGAGGGGGAATATGATTGTTTATATGCATTAAGTAATTTACAAATTGAATACAAATATCTATTATCTCTAAATATTATAATAACTTATACGAATATCATATAAAGGCATAGAAATAATGTACGTGAATTTAACATTTTTCAACTTTCTCAAAATATTCCTTGAATTTAAAGAAATAGATAATTCTTCAATATACACAATTATTTATCTTACATTTATTTTATAAGAAACGGCATTTTTATGTATCATATCTCATTTGAAAGCACCACCTGAAGCATTAAATCTAACACATTTTAATGTTTTATGCAAAATTTCGCTTTGCCCTTACCAAAATGATGGATAAAATTGCAATGCATAAGAAAACCTTTCTTTATGAGATAAAATTTTAGATAATTTCCATTTTTGTGAATCTCGTGTGGTGCCATTTTATATGCTTATTAGAATTTTAGAATTATTTTTATTTTATTTCATTTTCTGAATGTCGTACCAATTTCTTAAGTCTCATCCTATAGATTTGAGACTGTATAAACACTTTAAAAAATATTAAGGTAAAATGTTTCATATTTTAAACATTGAAATATATTTATATAAAGAACGAAAATACTTATATATTAATACTTGTGTATTTCTGAATTTTCAAGTGTTTTCTCATACGCTCACATTGTCTACGGTAGTTATTGCTCATAGACTACAGTAATTTCATAGATAGTATTTTATCCGGTCATAAACATATCGCAGATATTACAAATGAAATTAGTATATATACATATATATATATATATATATATATTAAATATATTGTTAATATATATATAGATTTAAAACTTTTTAATACCAATACATTTTATATTTTAAAATTTGTTGTTTATATATTTATAATGATGATACTTTAATATAAAAAATATCTCTTTCAAGATTGAAGATTTCGTAATCATAGATATTTATTTTTGAACCCATGTACAGCAAAGAATATGGGTGAATATACTTTGGCAAATATAATGGAACAACTATGTACTAATAATAAAAAATAATAATACACACTAGTAGTAAGCACTAGCAATAAACAAAAAACATTACACTATTTTTTTTCATTATTGACACAATTACAATACATTATTTTAATATACATATACTTCGAATAAGTTTGAAAACGAACTTATTACTTATGAATGGATTAAAATTAAATATTAACTACATTTCCTAAAATAAAAATATTTTTTTCTTTTAAAATTACCTTTGATTACATACTTAGGAAAAAATCACGAAATACCTTTAAATTTAAAATATTAAAAGCAACAATTGTTTCATTACAAAATAAAATAAAATAAAATAAATAAATTATAATAATAATAATAATAATGTAAAAAAATTACAAAATAATAATTTTTAATTCCGTTTAATATATATATATATATATAATATACAATCTAAAGGTAAAAGACATAGGTTTAGAACACCATCATACAATTTGCATTTCGTAATATATATTCAATTAAGTTTAGAATGATTAGTTTATAATCGAATGATTGATTAACCATTTCAGTAATTCATTACGCGTTAAATTTATTATTCAAACCATTCATTTACATAAAGCATATATATATACATATATATATATATATATATATATATATATATATATATATATATATATATATATATATATAATTTCGCTGCTATCTATGTAAATCTTTATTTATAAATATATTGGTAAAATAGTTTGTAGGGTTAGAAAACCTATTCAATGTTTGCATAAACTCACTTTTTTTTTCTTTTTCTTTACTACACATATAGATGCAGGAAATATGTGATTACAAAGAAAGTTTCGTCATTATTTTTTAAATGAAACTATAAAAAATAAAACATTAGAAAATATAAATATCGGCTCTGATCTTATAATATCTCAGTTGCTTTAACTAACAGAAAGTAAGTTAAAGTAACAGTTATAACATTAATAACTTTAATTTATATAATAACAATTAACTATTAAAGGGCCTACAACAAGCACTCAACATTAATTTCGAAAAGCAAGAAAAGCTACAATAATCACTTGCAACAAAACTTTAACACCAGCAAACACTTCTACAAGAACATATTCAGAACACTACAACTAGACATCCTCAGCAACCACTGGAAGAGAACCAAAACATCACAGATCAGCCACAGCCCACTACAGAAAACACAATCTCTTATGCCCAGACCAGCACACACAAGCAAGCCTACACCACAGACCATCCTACAAAGACCGCCAACCAACTCCACAAGAACTTACTATAGGCTGCAGCACAATACAGAAGATTCAGAAGCACCCTGTACATAAAATCACACGCAACCACCGACAGAGGCACCGATATCCTCAACCTGCTGAAGAAACACCACATATCAACTATAGGAAAGATCGAAGGAAAACAAGTATACAGAGCCTCAGTTGACATCAGATGCTCCTCCCCTGAAGAGGCAGTCCTCCTGGCAAAGGATCTGCAGACTTTCCAGGAGATAAAAGAAAAACTGGATATCAAGCCTAAACCCTGCCCCACCATCTGATTCTTGCTCTTGGGAGTGCGATAGACTTAGAGGATGCAGATCTCGTCCAAAAACTCTTTCAGGCCAGCAGCCTCCCTGGGGACCTCCAAGACCTTATCAAACATATAAGAACACAACCCGCCAGAGCAGCACACCTTAAAAACCTAGTTTTTCAAGCCCCGCTGCCCTTTGCAGAAGCTTTTATCAAGTCTCAGGCATTTAATCTGGGCCTCTTAAGATGCATCTTCAGGCCCTACACAAGGGTCCTGAGATGCACTAAATGTCAGTCGCTAGAACACCCAACGTCCAAGTGCAGCGACAAGCTCTTCTGCTCGCAGTGCTCAGGCAGCCACAAGAATGAGGGGTGCAACGCCAGGGCGAGTTGCATCAATTGCCAGAGGTTCAACATTACTAGGAGAAGAAATCACGAAAGAGCCCTTCCCTCAAAACCATCAGGCCTACTCTATGGACTGTCCACTCTATGCGGAGAAAAAGTTTTCCTCCACAGTCTCGGCTCCACCTCCTCCCAGGAAAAGCAGGACGGACTCCCCAAAGCGCCCAACAAGACGCCGCTCCAGATCAACAAAGTCTTACAAGGCTCACTCCAAATCATCCCAAAGAATCCCCTCTAGAAGCCGCAAACACACCTCTCAAAAGAGTGCCAACCAACAAAGAACTTTCAGCAGAGCTTTCCTACAAAGGTCACTCAGCAGGAACTACAGTTCAGTCCCAGGACCCTCTCAGCAAGACTCAAAATATCAGCCATATCCCGACTACCCACTGTACTCTGACTATTACTCTGACTACTACAACTACCCCTATAACCAAGGGTACTACACTGACGGACCCTATGATGGACCCTGTGATGGACCCTACGACGGACCCAACGACGGACCCTACGCTGATGACTCTCGTTATGCTGACGGTCCCTACCACGGCAGCTCAAATCGCACCTCAGGAAGGTAACAGCTTTTATTCCTAAACTAACCCAACCTCTTACCCCAAAATAGTTATTAAAATTAAAAGCTAAAAAGAAAAACAAGAAAGTACTCTCCTCACCTTCCACAGAGGCAACATCCTCTTCTTCTCCCGAACCCCCAGTAAATTTCAATAACCTCAAGATCGTGCAGATCAACCTCAACAGGTGCAAGGCGGCGAACTCGACGGTCCTCACGTTCATGGAGGATAACTCCGTGGACATCGGACTGCTCCAGGACGCATATTGCACCATTGGGGGAGATCTGTACGGCTTCCCTTCTTCCCGGTCCAGTTTCTGCTCTAAAAACAACTCAGCTCACATTATAATTCGATCACAAACCCTTATTTACACTCATCTTTACACTGGGAACCATTGTATTTTTATTACACTGACCACGAAGGAGGGCGAACTGATTATTGGCAGCGCTTACGCAGCCCCGTCAGCGGATTTTGAGGCCTGTTACTGGAATGGCAACATTTAATCACACAAAAGTCACTCTTCATCTGCGGCTGCGACCTCAATGCTAACTCCCCCCTTTGGTGCTCACCGATTGAGAACAGCAGAGGTCGCAGCCTAATAGAATTTATAGCCTCCAATAACCTCTGCCTTGCTAACTTAGAAAACTCTGCTCCCACCTTCCAAAAGTACAATGCCCAGGGCTGGCCAGTCTTCACTCTCTGTAATACAAAGACCCTAGCTCGAATCTTCGACTGGTCAGTCCTGGACATTTTTAATAACACAGATCACAATTACATCACTTACTCTATCAATTCAATACCCACAGTAACATACTCTAAACGGTTTGCCACTAAACGTGGAAACTTCAAGAAATTTAACAAACTTTTACTCAACTCCTCCTTATCACTAACAGACGAACTCAACGCCATTAACAACACCACACAATTAGAAAATTTTACAGTTAATCAAATAGCCTCCATCCAGACAGCCGCGGCCGCAGCATTCAGGCTCAAGAAATCGGGACGGCAGTACGCCTACTCCTTCTGGTCTCCCCAGCTCCGTTCCATGCGTAATCACCTAACCGCCCTAAGAAGACAAGTAAAATACCTTGACCCGTCACTTCTACAACAACACAGACAGAAAATAAAACACCATTCGACAATATTCAAAAAACACATCAACGAAGCCAAACATAACGCATGGAAGAAATTCTGCACATCACAAACACAAATATTCGGCACAGCTCAAAAGTTTTACAGTCAAAAATTCTTCACCCCACCCCAGCTGAAACTGAAACGTCCTCCAGCTCTCTCCTCAAAACGTAACAATCTAGAGTACCTCACAAACATCCTTTTCCCAAGAACCGTCTACCCACAACACCAAGCACCACTCTACTCGGCTCCCTCGGATGTTCCCTTCACGGAGTCTGAGGTTAAAGCCACTCTTCACAGCTTCAACATCAAAAAGGCTCCAGGTCCGGACAACATAGATTTTAAAATCTTACGAAACGTACACTGCACAATGCCACACATCCTTCAGAAATGGACCAATCTATGTCTCAAACACCAATACTTCCCCGAAACGCTCAGAAGAGGTGAAGTGGTGTACTTTTTGAAGCAAGGGAAACTTCCCTCTGAACCCTCATCCTACAGACCTATCTGCCTTCTCCCCACTTTAGGCAAACTATTAGAAAAATTAATTGTAACAAGATTAAACTTTTACCTCGAAACAAACAATCTACTACATCCTAACCAATTTGGGTTCAGAGAGGGCAGATCTTGCGACCAAGCACTACAAGCCATAAAAAGTTCCTGCGCCGTCAGCTGTAATGCATCAAACTACACGACTATCATCTCTCTAGACATTCAAGGAGCCTTCGACAATGTGGAGTGGCCACACATTCTACGCGCCCTACAAGACCTTAACTGTCCGAGTAATCTGGCCGGAATCATCCGCTCATACCTCTCCCATACGAAAATTATTGTCAACTGGGGTGACGGGAATACCGAACATCCCCAAACTAAAGGCTGCCCACAGGGTTCGTGCCTAGGTCCTATCCTGTGGAATCTGATAGCAGACATAATACTCAAAAGCATGAACTCTGCGGGCTTCACAACATTTGCTTATGCGGATGATTTCTCCATGATTGTCTCGGGTCGAACTAGAAAAAACTGTAGGACAAGGCCCAGGAAGCCCTTTCCCACTTCAGTAAACTTTTGAAAGAATTCGACTTAAAATTATCCCCATCTAAAACCAAAACATTAACTCTCGCCTTCCCTAAAGCCCTTAAAAGGACTAGGAATCCCAAGATGCGGATAGACGGCATCAGTGTCAATCATGTCGAAAACATGAAACTCCTTGGCATCACCTTTGACAGGCACCTCAACTGGCTGGCTCACGTAAAAGAAATTAAACTAAAGACTCAAAGTATATACCACAGCTCAGCAAAAATGGTGGGAAAGAGGTGGGGTATCTCCACCTCTCTCCGAAAAACTTGGTATAAAACAATCATCGAGAAAATAATAACCTACGGAGCCGCCATTTGGGGCGGTCACCTGAGAATTGATGCCATTACCTCTCTTGACTCAGCCCAAAGACCCTTCCTCTTGACAATTGCAAGAGGATATAAAACAATATCCACTGATGCCCTCACCGTAATCACTGGGATTCCTCATGCCCACCTGCAGGTCTCGCAGACATATATAAAAACTCAAATCCTACAGCTTAAAGACCCAGAATTAACAAACATCATCTTCCCACAAACCCCCATACAAACTTTGACCTGCAGCTGGGATATTCACCCAGGCAAGGATGTTGCCCTATTCATCACCAGTTGCACTAAAATAGTTTCTGTCCCTCTGCTCCAGTGGCGATCTACACTGATGGTTCCAAAACGGACGCCGCGGTTGCAGCAGCGTTTTGCGTGCTGGACCGTGGCACCGTGGCCCATCGGTGGGCCTGCAGGCTCGAGGACTATAATACAGTCTCCCAAGCGGAAATCTATGCCATAGAAAAAGCAATACGCTGGATTGGCGACTCGAACACGAATGATATCTTTAACATCTTCAGCGATAGTCTCTCAGGCCTTCAGGCAATAGCTCGGCAGCCACCCACAAATTCAACAGATCAAAAAAAATTAACGAATCCTAACTTAACTTGCTCCCTGGCACACGTTTCTGCCCACAGGGGCGTGATCGGCAATGAACTCGCTGACTCCCTTGCAAAAGAAGCAACTGATTTCCCCACCAAGTGTTCCACAATCCCTGCCCCACCCTCCTATGTCAAAAATAGAATCAAAGAAATTATTAATCTCAAATGGCAAAACGTGTGGGATAGTTCAGAGAAGGGTAGGTACACCTTTTAGCTGATCCCACAAGCTCGTATTAATTCCTGGACCCTAACTCCACCTATCACGGCATTTTTAACAGGTCATGGCCCCTTCCCATCTTACCTTTACAAATTCCATTGCCGACGCTCTCCCCTGTGTTCCTGCAGCGAGAAGGGAACTCCGCAACACTATTATTTCCACTGCCCCTTAACAGCACTATATCATATTAGAAATCCCTCTCAGAGACCAATCAATTGGCTGGACAACATTTTAACAAGGAAACCCTTAATTAATAAATTAAATAAAATTTTCTCATTCCTAATGGATTTATGTAATCTAACAAACTAACCTAAAATCACAACTAAAGAAAAATTCTTTCTCCTAAACACATTAATCTTCTATCCCCCTGTTATCTTCCCGTGTGCCCGTGATGCTGCAGTAGCCCTCATAAATGCAAGGGTCTAAACTGGTTGCGTGCCGCTTGTCGCGGAAGGCCACACAGCCTCGCACCCTCTCTCCTATAATCAAGCGGCGCCACGTGTCGCGGGTAGACTTGTGTCTGGCGCCACTCTTGTAAATACCCATGCCCATTTGCATCGCCCCTTGTCGCGGGCTGGCTAAGCCAGGCGATGCATGATGTTTTTTTTTTTTTTTTTTTTTTGATTTCTCAATAAATGTCGGAGCAGCTCACGTGGATTTTCCTGGAAGCGCTCAACACCGCTCTTCGAGCGGTGAGCGGGGGCTGCTCCTTGTTCAATGCTCAATAACAATGTTCAATGTTCAATAACTTTAACATAATTAACTTTAAAGTAACAGTTACGAGTAGAACATTATAAATATAATGAATATATATATATATATAATTAAACAAACGATTTAATATAGATGAAGGCAAATATATACAGCAAACGAGTTCAAGATTAGAATTGAATTAATACAAAACATTAAAATAAGCTAATCAAATTCAAAGATAAAATACAATAGTAAATATATCAAAAAAAAAAAAAATACACAAAAATATAAATATATATAAGGACAAATTTATATGACAAGTAAAATGAACCCCCCCCCCCCCCTCACCAAAAATAAAGAACCTTCTTCGACCGGTAGAATTCCACCAGTTTGTATTTGATTAACCTTATTAAATTTTGTATCGCTAAAAATGTTATATTTAACGGTATAGTTTTTTTTTTTTTTTTTTTTTTTTTTTTTTTTTACAAATTCGCAATATCACGATGGAACCAGCTACATGATTGCTTTCGTCAAAACTTTTCTTAATATGTTTGAGAGAAATTTTAAAGACATTAAGTTTTATAGATATATGAATGACTTAATAGCGATAAACTGTTAAAATTTTGTGAAATATGCTGCTGAAATTTATCCCTCCGATCTTATCTATAACCGCACTGACACTGAGGATAAAATTTCTTCCATGGATTTAAAAATTAAAAAAAAAAAAAAAAAAAAAAAAAAAAAATAGGTAAAAGCTGGTTAATTGGTATTTATGATGAAAGGCGAGATTTTTGCTTTAAATGTTGTAATGTGACGAACTGGTTTTCCTGTATTAATCGTGTTTTAAAAAATATAATGTTTACCCAAATTAACAGAATTAAAATGATTTGCAATAACCATTTAGTCCTGAATTTAGCTCTTGAAAACCTTAAAAATATTTTAACTATCAACCGCTCCCACTAAATAAACATTTCAATCTTCCAGAATATAATCTAACTTAAGGTTGTTTCTTCTTCTTCTCTGGCGACATTTAAGAAATGGTAAGTAGCCCCACTAACCTAAGAGGTTTCTCTTCTCTCTCTCTTTTTTTTTTTTTTTTCAGTGTTTTTCAATTAAAAATCTACAATAAAAGAAATATTATTTTTTTCCTTCGAAAATTATAAAATGTTTATATATATATATATATTTTTTTTTTCTAAATGTTATTCGAAAAAGAAAATGTTCAGATTTAAGTTTTTTTTTTTTTTTTAACCTGTGTATAAGTGTATACAGAATGCGTCTATATATACCGTTATAGTATTTACAAATGTTGCACATCTGCCTTAAATGGTTCTATAAATGCTTATAAGTTACACAGAATTAGCTGTATAGATTTTAGTGTATAACAAGGTTATTGTTCTTGTAGTTCGACATACACTACACATGTCTGCTCGTGCACAGTGATACACACAAAGTAATAAAATAAATATAAACTAGTATGTTGTGGTCATCACAAAAGTTTTTTTCTATATTTTCCTATAAAAGTTCATGGAGTACAAATTATTTATTATTTAATTTTCCCTTTATGAATGCGGACTCTTTTCATCTCTGAGTAACATTGCATTAAATGTCTACGGATTTAAAATTTACCGTACGGATGACATCATTCCCGTTCTTTGGGAAATTTTTGGTGAAATAGCACTACTTAAGCGACGATATGCAACTAAACTGAATCAGTATTATGTCTCTTAAAGGAATTTGACATATAAAGTTTTATTCGATTATACGCAGTAGATCCTGCGATATAGCATTCCCTGAAACTGCATAAATCGCTATATAGTAGCGCCACCTGTTATGTCATTAGCACCAATAGTTGACAGGCCATAATTTACTTCAAGGTGCAACGCATATAGATTTATAAGTAATTATAAGAAGTAGATCCTGAGATACAATTGGAACATTCTTTCCCTCTCTCTCTCTCACACACACACAGAGCCTCTCTGACAGACAGACAGACATATTCTAAAGAGGATCTAATCGTTTTCAAGACTTCTCTCAACGTGTAAATCTATCAAAATCGGAAGTTGTAAGTTATTAAGAATCTATTATTTTAATATTGAAGAAAGTAAAAATAAAAACGTATACAATTGAAGTCCATGGGCAATATTTCTTTTCAGTGCATCGTGGCATACTACACTGCGAAATAATAAAACTAATATAAGAAAAAAAATGTACTGTCAAATTCAGGTGATTTATTGAATTTCTAGAAAAAATAGAAAATAGACTGTGTTGGAAACTTATAGTTTAACAACATGTCCAACCACAAATTTCAGCAATGGTTGTATCCAAAGGCAAAAAAAGTACCATTAAAACTGAAGAATAAAGTAATGTTTCGATTTAACCTGTACAAATGATGCTTAAGAAAAAAAAAATGCTTGTTTTGTAGTTGTGGTCTAATTTGATGCAAATTTATTCTTATTGGTCCATGTGGTATCAGTAGTCTAAAACCTTCTGTTTCTCAGTTTTAACTTATATATATATATATATATATATATATAATCTATAACAAAAAAGTGACGCACCAAAAAGCAGTAATGCAAACTGGATACAAATTGACATACATACAGGTTTTGATGGAATCTAGCACCAATTCATCATTATCGTCGATCCTACGTGCAACTGGTATTTGCATGACTTCAAATACCCATAATAGGCGGCTCAGTGTGGTTGAGCTCAGTCTCCATATCTCTCTATCACTAAGGACTTTTCAAGCATCATAAAAAGGGTCCTACAACCATTTCGGGATTTTACCAATCTAACGCAACAATTGGACAGGATATGACACGATACTTCACAGAAGCACATCTGTCAACTCTATCAATAAATGCCAAGCCGAATAACTGCGTACATGAGGGCCAGAAGTGCACCGACGCATTATTGACTCGTTTACTTTGTGAGGCCCTTACTCTTGATTAAATCATTCAAATTTTCTGAAACTGTAATCAGTTGTTTTTCTCCAAATGTACATCACATCTACCATTTTTTCCTCTTTCGGACCACCCATTCCATCCGATCTACCAATTTTTGTCCCCACTTCTTTTTGGTGCGTCTTTTTTTTTTTTTTTTTTTTGTTATAGAGTGTATGTATATATATGTACATATGTACATTAGGGTGGATCGAAAAACGCGTTTTTTCTGCAATACAAATCTAATAGCGCGGAAAACTTGCGCATAGGCGTCACTTTAAATGAAAAAATATTATTATTTTTTTTTTTTTTTTAAATTTGTAATCGCGCAGAAGGCCTAAAGTTACCAAAAAAGTCAAAATACCGGTAAATTACAAAAAAATGCAAAAACTACTAAAAAATACATTTTTTGTTCTAATAGTGAAAAAAGTGTTTTTAAGAGTGTCCTTAATGCATACAAAATATAATTAGACCCATTCTTGTTTTACTGAATTCGCGCAAAAGGCCTAAAGTTGCGGGTTGTATCGTAAAAAAACGATATTTCATGATTTTCGACGATTTTTAAACATGTGCCAAAACCCATAAAAGTTTTATTTTTAATTTGTAATAGTGTAAACACCATTCAAAATAGTTTTCCCAATCCAGAAATAATACTTTCAGACCTGTTATTCCTTAACTGTATTCGGGCAAAAGGTCTAAATTATAGTATAAGTTAAGTTATAGAGTCCCGTAAAAACGCCGTTTTCCATATCTGATGAGTGTTTATTTAACACATTAAGGTTTGTAATAAGACTCTAACAAGTGATTTACAAAAAAATGTATTAGCCAAACATATCATATTGCAGCTCTCAGCTCATTTCAACATTTAATCTGTTCTGAAATGACCCAGGACTCACAGCGAGGACGTGGCTGCAAGGCGAGTCCCACCTCCACCCTACCCAACCAACCAACCAGGATGAATGTTATTTACAATATTTACAGTATTTATTTACTTTGTACAATGCATATATGTTCGTTGTAGGCAAAAGTTTATTTACATAGACGCCTCTTTGAATTCTGACTTTGAATTAAATGTGGGCATCAGCTGTCTTGATTTTAAAGTAGCTCTAATATAACACTCTCGATTTGCATGCCCGCTCACTTTTTCTGCTGCTTCTGTAACTACTTTTACACACCTCTCAACTGACTGGGTGTGGCATGGGGATTTGAGGTAGTTAAACTCTGGTAGCGCTTTGTCTTTCAATAAAGAAGCAATGTATTCAGTTGGCATCTTGGACAGTAGTGGCGGCTGTGTTAATTTGCAGATTGACCAATCAATTAGTTCGGTATGGTCGTTTGCACTAAAATTTATTGAAGGTATTTTGAAGTCTCTTAGATAACCTTCAGCTGATGGCTCATTTCTGGATTTAAGGATCATCCTGTAGCCAAGTTCTCTAATGTGTGGTCTCTCATCCATTATCATAGCCAACATCATATTTTCAGGGTGGCAGAAGAATGCGTTCCTTTGAATTACTGGTATTTGCTTGATATTGTCCGGTAGATGCCTGGTTGTTTTAACTACCTTCAAAATATGCTTCGGTCCATCTTTCACAGTGTAGTTTTTCTTTATATCAAACCAAACAGGTGCATATGACTTCACTCTGTAATTTGAAAGAGTCTGTAACTCAATTGTTGGACTAGTTTGGGATACATACAATCTTAAAACCTGGTTAGCACAGGTTAGCCAACGAGAGTGGCTCATGCGTCCAGGATCGCTAGCAACCAATTCTGGATTACAGATTAATGAGTTGACCGCTTTTATAATGTCTAGGAGATACTTCTGATCTTTACTCAGATCGTTTTTAGTGATATCAATGACTCCTTCTGATTGTATCGGCTCAAAATCTACAACAGGGAATTTCTCACATCCAGGGAGTTGTTTTCCAACTGGACCGCTAAATGATGCTGGTCATGTTGTCGTTCCATCCAAGTGATCAAACAAATGCCTATAAGGTAACTCGTTAAAATGTCCGCCACTACTCTCCAAGATGCCAACTGAATACATTGCTTCTTTATTGAAAACAAAGCGCTACCAGAGTTTAATTACTTCAATTCCCATGCCACACCTAGCCAGTTGAAAGGTGTGTAAAACTAGTTACAGAAGCAGCAGAAAAAGTGTGCGGGCATGAAAATCGCGATGGTTATATTAGAGCGACTTTAAAATCAAGAAAGCTGATGCCCACATTTAATTCAAAGTCAGAATTCAAGGGGGCTTCTACTTAAATAACCTTTTGACTACAACGAACATATATGCATTGTACAAAGTAAATAAATACTGTAAATATTGTAAATAAAATTCACCCTGGTTGGTTGGTTGGGTAGGGTGGAGGTGGGACTCGCCTTGCAGACACGTCCTCGCTGTGAGTCCTGGGTCATTTCAGCACAGATTAAACGTTGGAATGAGCTGAGAGCTGCAATATGATATGTTTGGCTAATACATTTTTTGTAAATCACTTGTTAGAGTCTTATTACAAACCTTAATGTGTTAAATAACCACGCATCAGATATGGAAAACGGCGTTTTTACGGGACTCTATAACTTAATTTATACTATAATTTAGACCTTTTGCGCGAATACAATTAAGGAATAACAGGTCTGAAAGTATTATTTATGGATTGGGAGAACTATTTTGAATGGTTTTTACGCTATTACAAATTGAAAATAAAATTTTTATGGGTTTTGGCACACGTTTAAAAATCGTCGAAAATCATGAAATATCGTTTTTTTACGATACAACCCGCAACTTTAGGCTTTTTGCGCGAATTCAGTAAAACAAGAATGGGTCTAATTATATTTTGTATGCATTAAGGACACTCTTAAAAACACTTTTTTCACTATTAGAACAAAAAATGTATTTTTTTGTAATTTTTGCATTTTTTTAAAACTTACCGGTATTTTGACTTTTTTGGTAACTTTAGGCCTACTGCGCGATTTCAAATTTTGAAAAAAAAAAAAAATTGTAATATTTTTCCATTTATAATGATGCCTATGCGCAAGTTTTCCGCGCTATTAGAATTGTATTGGAGAAAAAACGCGTTTTTCGATCCACCCTAATGTACATGAGCAGTAAACATGACTATTGCATGTCAGTAGTTCTCTAAGAATACATGCAGCATGCACTTTTAATATAATACTAGCAGGCATCGTCCGCCGCGTTGGGCAGTATATTTAAAGGTTTTCTTTTTAATTAAATAATTGAAACGTTTAAATAAATATATTTCGGTTGGCGATTATTTTCTTCACAGATTTATTATGGGATCTCCTTGACAATATGAAATATTTTTTGAACTTCTCGAATCTGTGCAACAAAACAATTATTAAATCAAACATTCTCGAAAACAGTCAAATATAAATGTTAATACTTCGAATATTCGAATATCCTGGAAACAGTTGAAGCTGTTACTGGTACAGTAAAAGTCACTATTCGATGAATGGCCAAATCAGAGAACGCTTGTAAGTCGTTTTTGCAGCAATCGCTATAACGCACGTAAAAAAACTTCAAGCACATGAAAACAAGAAAAAAAAATCGCTGGACACCCCTGCATCGCTCTGCATGAATCTCAGAACACACGAAACTCGGATCCGCGGCAATCTCTCACGCATGTTTAAAAAATAAATAAATAAAAATCACTTGACACCCCTACCTCGCTGCACTGTTAAAAATTTCAACAGAAAACTCTGTGTAATCTATTATATTAAGTCTTACGTAAAATTACAAAGAAAAATAAACGGAGATGTTAAAAAACTTGTTTTATACATTCATGTTTATGACTAATGTTAATTTAATTAATTATTGGTAAGAATATATTTCTGATCTGGAATGTTTTTTTTTTTTTTTTTTTTTTTTTTTTAAGCAAAAACAGTCATTTTTAATTTGAATTAAAAAATAAATATTAAAATTAGGTAAAAATACAAAATAAATATTGAGAATCTCGATTAATCACTTTTACCTAAGAATTACTGTAAATTTACAGAGACTCTGGATGGATATTTACAATAAATTTACAGACATTTTTAACAGTGTGTGCATGACTCTGAAAACGCATGAAACTTGGATCCGCGGCAATCACTATCACGCATGTTAAAACCAAAAGAAAAAGAAAGAAAAAAGAAAAGAAAGAAAAAAGAAAGAAGAAGAAGAAAACAAAAAGACATAACTGGACACTCCCACCTTGCTGTGCATGAATCTGAAACGCACGAAACTCGTTTTCGCAGCAATCACTTTCAAGCATGAAAAAAAAAAAAAAAAAATCACCGGACAACCCCTACCTCTAATAAAAGAAATCAAATAAACCAATCAAATCTCTCGTAATTCCTCATAGCGTAGCTCTAGTTTAACGTAAAATACACTCAAATAAATAAACCAATCAAATAAACCAATCAAATCTCTTCTAATTCCTCATAACGTAGCTGTAGTTCAATGTAAAATACACTCAAATCAATGAAAATCAAATAAACCAATCAAATCTCTTGTAATTCCTCATAACGTAGTTGTAGTTCAACGTTAAATATACTCAAATCAATGAAAATCAAATAAACCAATCAAATTACTCATAATTCCTCATAACGTAGCTCTAGTTTAACGTAAAGATACTCAAATCAATGAAAATCAAATAAACCAATAAAATCTCTTGTAATTCCTCATAACGTAGCTGTAGTTCGATGTAAAATACACTCAAATCAATGAAAATAAAATAAACCAATCCAATCTCTATTAATTCCTCACAACGTAGCTGTAGTTCAAATCATTAATTACTAAAGAAAAAAAAAAAGAAAAATATTCCAACGAATTTTATGATAGGTAAATTTTATTAATATGTACATTGTATATACTGTTTGAAATAAAAAAAATTTAAGTTTCAAGCAATTTATGCAAAAAAATAAAAAAATAAAAAAATAAAAAAATAAAAAATCATCGGAAATTAAATGCATACTCCTTAAAAAATATTTTTAAAATACAAGTAAAAATACTTTTGTTAATTAGGGAATATATATTGCGTTTTTTAAATTCTGTTCCGCTGTGATTTTTAAATATAATGAACGTTTTTTATAGATTTTTTTTTATTTGTTACGACGAAGAATTTTTGATCACTAAGCAGAATTACAAAGTCTCTAATTAGAAATTTTAACATTGGATTAAAGTTTAATAATAATAATAAAAAAAAAAAATGCTGATTACACTTATAATAGGAATCTTAATTTAATTAATCTTCTTTAAAAAGTACTAATTAACGGGTATTGTATGTGAATATTTTATGCTAGTAAGGAAATTTTCTTTAATATGATTCTTAATATTTAAATCACTGCTCTCTCTCTCTCAAAAAAAAAAAAAAAAAAAAAGTTAGCTTTAAGTGTGAATGCAAGTCATATTATCATCAAAAAATAAAAAGTAACTTAAAATTCGTTTAATAATGCACTTGGAGCTTAAAAAGAAAGACTGCTTTACAGTAAAAATATAATTAGTCAGTTGAAATCTATGTTTAAAAAAAGAAGAGTGAAAATCGTCTTGATAAAAAAATAAATAACTTTTGAAACATAAAAGTTATTTGAATATTCTGTATTATATTAAAATCATTAGTTTCATAAAATATTTTAGTTTTATTTATTTTAAGATTTTACTGTTTTTTTTTTTTTTTTTTTCAATTTTTGTTAACAGTTATTACGCATTATTCAGATCTAGTATACTGTAATGTAAAAAAAAAAAAAAAAAAAAAAAAAATTTAACATTACATAAAAACTTTAGACCGCTTAATTGCCTCAAATTTATGTTGTAACGTTACAGAAATATGTCGTAATAATTCACTACGTTACTATCACAAAAACAAAGAGAGGAAGAAACTGCATTATAATAGAAATTGTGTAACATTGAAAGTTGTGTGTATTTGTAATGCTTTTCCAAATTTCAGTAAAGATAGAACGCATGATTGAAACAAACATTGTATAAAAATAAAATATTTGCAATGTTTCTTCTAGACGGTCATTATGAAGTACATACATATTACATTGTCGTATACTCTATCTCAGGCCTGGCCAACCAAAAACACTTGATGGGCCGCATTGGAAATCTATTTTATTCAGGTGGGCCGCACTGGAAATCTATTTTATTCAGGCGGGCCGCACCATATGTATACATGTGCTAGTGTACATTTATGAGTGTACGTTTGTAAGTGTACGTTTATGACTGTAAGAATCATGTATGCATTCCTTGTTCAGGGAGGGCAAGGTGAAGATTCGGAGCTGAATAAATTAATTTAAATTATTTTCAATCTGAAGTTAACAATAGTATAATTAAAAAGAATTATGTCATATGTATTAAGAACTACAATGAAAAGAATGATTATATTTCATTACAATA
The DNA here is from genome assembly GCA_963930645.1 of Salticus scenicus. Taxonomy (NCBI): domain Eukaryota; kingdom Metazoa; phylum Arthropoda; class Arachnida; order Araneae; family Salticidae; genus Salticus; species Salticus scenicus. The sequence goes on along the minus strand of OZ005656.1, from coordinate 225,767,867 downwards.
GTGTGATTCTTTAGCAAACATAATTGTTGAAAGTTATTTCCACTTCCAAAAGGCAAAACGGATTTCTTAATTTTTATTTTGTTAACTTAAGTTGTTGAACTTTAAATATCGGTAGTTTCCTCGCGGGCCACATGCGGCCCTGGGGCCGCGGTTTGGCCACCCCTGCTCTATCTCACCGCTCAAACTCCCTCATAAAATGTCATACAATTACATTAGTGAATTTTAAAACACGCTTAGTTTAACTAATCATGTGCTGAAAGTTCCGTATTCCAGACAAGTTATGTGTTTTCCAATTGCATTTTGTGGTAAGTGGTTGATTCATCAACTAAAGCACACCTCAACTTTCATGATGGATATGCACGGAGGATTACCCCTTTTTATCAAAAGAGGGGAAAATTGAGAGACAGGTGCGTTAGTTTATGTATTGTCTTATTTCTAAAATTAAAATTTGTATAGCTTTATCTAATTTCAAAAGGTGATTAAAATAATGAAAACGCTTTTGATTTTACATTTCTTGTCTATTTTCTTAAATACATTACATATTATCCTGAAATTTACGTTGTAAAAGAAAAGAAACTTATTATAAAAGGTATTATTTTTCGGAAAACTTGTCACGCAGCGAAAAATGAGACCAAAAAAAAAAAAACAAATTTAAGAAAATATTCATTTGGAATCCATCTTTAAAATGATGCTTGAGATGCATTGTATATATGAATATATATATATATATATATATATATATATATATATATATATATATGCACACACACACACACACACACATACACATAGATAGATAGATACATATGATATTAAATCTGTTCAAAAAGTAAGATACACTCGAATATCCAAGGTCAAAAAGCACATTATTTAGAAGTTCGCTGCAATACAATATGATATACATACAACAAACTATTTATCTTTCCATTGTCTTGAGTCACAAAAGGCATTTGTTGAAATGCTACACTAACTAGTTAAACGTCCTGACCATAGAAACTAGCTCCTTCGATTAACTTAGAATCAGATTGAACTGAACAACATAGAACTAGTGACGGACGATAAAATGCAGACACAAACAGATATTCCATATTTCTGGACAATGTTTTCGACGCTGATTCTACGGGTCATATTTTGCATTGTTGCCCTCTTAAAGGAAACACATGTAACTTATTTTTTGAATACCTTATCTATGTAATTACAATGTTTGTTTTAGTCATCTGTATTTGTATATAAATGCAGTTTATATCAGTGATTTAAGTGCTTGGATTTTTGGACACCCGTATTACGAAACAGAAATTTTTATCATATTTTTATTTATTTATTTAATTATTTATTTAATTATTTATTTAATTATTTATTTAATTATTATTTTATAGAGTAAACATTTTCGTAGAAAAATACTGGTAGCAAAAAAAGTGGAAATCTCTCATCTCTGTTATATTATTTTTATATACATTCTTGTATATTATCATGCAATCAGAGATAAGAATAGCGAAAATCAGAATATACTGTCGGTAACAAAAGTGTCCAAACACTAGCAAAAAATTCCAATGTAAAAAAAAAAAGTAAACTTCATACGGTTTTGTTAATTATATTGTTATCGAATCATGCTCTTACACTGACTAAGAAAAAGATTCTAGAAGGATTTATTTAACAAAACCGTACGAAGGGTACTTTTTTTACATAGGAATTTTCGCCAGTGTTCGGACACTTTTGTTACCGACTGCACGAATATATATATATATATATATATATATATATATATGATTAAATAAATTTACTGGAACTATAATATTAGTATACTGATATACAGAAATATCATTTTAAACTACCTTAATCGAAATATATGATTAATTTCTAATTATGATGATAAAATTAAGGATATTCAGGGTTTTTTAATAGATCTGTTGAAAATGATTATCCCATAGTTTTTTTACATAGTTATATTACAGAGAAATATTTAAAAGATTTGAAATATAAATGATTTTTTTTTTTTCCTTTTTAATTATTCCTTATTTTTGAATTACATTTAGATTTAACACCAATATTTATTGTGTTAGTTTCTTTTATATAATATAGAGGGCGCAATGATATTATATTTTCTGTGGCTTTCGGTTTTGGTTAATCATCTCGCTCATAGATATAGTAATTTATATAGATCCAGTGGCGGTTCTACATTGAGGGCCAACGGGCACGGCCCCACCTAATTTATTTCTCGATTAAAATAGCAATAATAATAATAATTTTGTTTTTTATAACTGTTCAAAAACATATATACAAAATAACTACGTCTATCTTTTTCTTAATCTTCTTTCATTATCATTTATTTGTCAATATATTTTTCCAGCTGTCACAAATCACAGACTGAGAGAGAGACCGCTACTTTTCCCTTTTCCTTTTCTAATACAGCGGGCAGATTTCATCCGGCCCGAATTTGGCGTGTTTATTTGTACAGTTTATTCTACTAAACGATCGGGTTAACATATTTGGCGACTAACTGCTTTACCAGTTTAAGCACGCTGTTATTTTGTCGTCGATGGGCCAGCAGATTCCTGCCCTTTGGAAAAAAACTATAGGGAAAAAAACCTGTCTGTTAACCATGCAATTCACGGATAATATTTGGCGACTTCTGCATTACGTTTTTTTTTTTTTTTTTTTTTTTTTTCCCTCATTGATTTTTCAGTGAATTCTTTATAGTTATATATGACAGTTTAAAATTTTAGTGTTTAAAAAAAGAAATCTGTTAATAGTCAAAAATATTTTCTAGACTAGCCTTTGAGATGAAAGCTTGTATAAGAATTTAAGACCTCTTTAACTAAAGTGTTTTGAATTTAAATGAGGGGAGAAAAAAATAAAAATAAAAATAATATGCGATATTTTTTTCCCCTTCAGAATAGTGTATTAAAACTTTTATGTAAATAAATTGTAAAATTTTTAGATAAATAATTAATGGATTTACATGAATAAATGGATTAAATAGCTGTATAAAATTGTGATTTATTATTATTATTAAAGGATTTTTCTTTTAAATGCGATTTAATAGAAACATCAGCAAAGTTTCTTTTTTCTTTATTTTATTTTCTTTCTTTCTTTCTTTCTTTTTTTAGATGGTAGCCCATTTTATTTCTTTATTTATTGAAAGTTAATTTAAATTATCTAAAATTAAGTGAGAAACATGTTTTTTTTTTTTTTTTTTTTTTTTTTTTTTATATATGTATCCACATTACATTAATCATGACTTTCTAAATTCCAATAGATAAGAAACATGAATATAACACTTGAAATTTTATAATTAAAGGATTTAGGGATATAATTAGCGTAAGCTAAATAATATTACACTCTGAGACATTTGAATTTAAATTTTAATGGTGTGTAGTGTTAGGGTTAAAGCCAGTTGACTAAAAGAGGGTCCTAGACTTGAGTGGAGTACTCTTTGTAGAAATTCTTTCTAAGTGCTACATAGCCCTTTTTATTTGAGTTTTGGAGAAAACCATACTAAACTCCAAACGTATATGTCGGTGAAAGCGATCTAGTATCGAACTTCCGTCTACTAGAATCCAGATATTTAAATTTTGATATTCCATTGATCAGAACGTTGCAGAAGTTTTCAATTGTATTTATAAAACTTTAATTTTTGTGATAATTTTATGCAATGTTTACCATAGTGTTGAATTTAAGATTCGCCATTACAAAAAAAAAAAAAAAAAAAAAAAAAAAAAAATATTCCGAAATTTCGTTTTACATCCCATTTTATTAATGTTTGTTTTTATGTTTGAATAATGAATAGTATTGAAGTTAAATTACGCACCATACGATGGATCGGGCCCCACCTGTGAAAATTTGCACGAGCCGCCACTGTATAGATCTATCATCCCCATGTTAACGAGCAAAGATTTTTGATGCCGAAAAAGTTTTTTGCATCAGCTATTAGAGAGTTAAAACTCGAAAACAGTAATAGAATAGAATGGTAATGAATTTTTAAAATGCTGAAATATTGCGCGGCTTTTAAGTGTTCTAATAAATATATGAAAAGAAATGGGGTAGGTTCCATAAATAAGTTATATTCAAGAAATGTATGAAAATATAATTTTTATAATCAGTTGCTTTGTTATTATTATGAGATAATTACTGTTTTCATATTTAATGGGATACTTTTTTAAATATTATTATTTTTTAAGATTTTATATTAGTAAGTATAATATGAAATTCTCAAAATTCTTTTAAATGTAGCTAACAGCCGCGAAAGTTTTAATATATAACTAGTATGTTGTGGCCACCACAAGACTTTCTTCTATATATAATCCTACACAAATTTACGCAATACAAACAATTTATTAAATTATAATGTATTAAAATTAATTTTCATGATGAATGCAGACGATTTTTGTCTCAAAGAAGTATAATAATAATAAATGCCGAAAGAAAGACAGTTTTGTGCAGACATGAGTATACTAGAGTATAGTAAAAAAAAAAAAAAAAAAAAAAAAAAGTACCTGGAGTTTTCCACTCTCTTTTAGTGCATAAATTTTATTTGCTAAATTGCTTATGTGTATTCCCGTGTATATTCACTCGGGGAAATACATTCATAAGAGAGAATTTTTTTTTTTTTTCACGTAAAATTATATTATTTTTGTTACTTATTTTCAATATTTGTATGATTGAAAACATATATTATATTATCTTATATATATAAAATAATTGAAAAAATAAATAATATATAGTGATATCAGCACAAATTTCTAGTTTTGGATTTAAAAATAAATCTATATTTTTTTTTAATCAAAATTTCTTAAAGTTATATTAAACATTAAATTTGACTCTTTACAAATATTTCAGATTCTAAATACTTATAGAAAATTAATACTTCGTTTAATAAAAATTACAGCGAAATTCTAATGTAGTTATCGTTTTGCAATTGAAAACATGCTTTCAGAAATTCATTCAGAAGTATACGGGTGTTCGACAAAATAATGTAAAAACTTTCCCTTTTTTACGGTTTGTCAAATATCTTTAAAAGTTATTTAGGAATCACAATTTAATAGCTAAAGTTATTGAGCAACTTATATGAAAACCCGAAAAAATCATCGTGTAAATTGAAAACGTCACGAGTGATAGAATATACGGAATTAACAAAATGAAGAGATGAAATAAACATTATAAACAGAACAGAAAAAAATAAAGATATTAGGATTTTTTATCAAAAAACGCTGTAATATCGTCGGGCATTGCTTGAATCAATATAAAAATGTGAGTAAACCCCCTTATAGTTTAGTTTTCTTTTTGAGAGAACTGAAACTCTTTTCATTCTACATCTCTCATAAAGTTTTGAATTCACATGGTATTTGTTTGGGGTTTTCATATACGCTGCTCAATACCTTTGACTATTAAATTATGCAAGTACAGTTTTTATAAAGCCTGAGCATGTGTAGTTAAAAATTATTTAGTCAAAGTGCTCGTATTTAGTAAGATAGTTATCTTTTTTGCATTCTGATTGCTGCACGCTCTGTCTAATATAGTATGTTATATTTCTTGAAAATGGCCTTGTATTGGGTCTTATACCCTACGTGTTATAATTAAAAAAAAGGAAATTGTTTTTGCATTTTTTTTTTTAAGGAAACCGTTATAGCTACATGAATATATGTGGTGGCCTCATAAAAATGTATACAGACAATGAAAAATGTCGTCATAATCACATGCTGCAGCGAAAACATATTTAAAACATTACGTTTTACAGGGTGATCCAAAACATTTTGGCTTTTGTTTAATTTTGCACTGGTCCCTTTTTTCCTTTTAATGAGACAACTTTGACTATAAAATAAATGGTATAACATGTTGTTTACACTACGAAAGTTTCAAGATTATTCTTAAAGAATATTTCAAGATATTTGTCAAAACGTACAAAAAGCGAAAGTGTTCACATTTTTTTGTCCAATACCAGTAATATAATTTATTAACTGATATAAATATATTTTAATAATAATAATAATAATAATAATAATAATAATAATAATAATAATAATAATAATAATAATAATAATAATAATAATAATAATAATAATAATAATGAATCAAAACGTATTCCATGACGGATATATTTTAAGAAGTGATACATATACACACACACAAACACATATATAGAGAGAAAGATAGATAGATAGATATAAATATTTTAAAATAGTTTAAGAATCGTAACGTTATTCTAGAAAGACTATAATAATGAAAAATTAATAATAAAACGAATTTTTATCATGTAAGCTTATCATACAATATCATTCAAACGTCTTATTTCCATATAATAACGATTAATAGCAATAATAATTATCATATTGATAATCCAATAGAACAAAAAACTTAAAAAGAAATTTGAGAATTTGAGAAAATATACTTCTAAACACAAATTTCATTTTTTAACTGAAGTATTTTTAAAAGATTATTCCTCTTTAGTACAAATACTGTGAAGAAAAAAAAATAATAAAATAAAAATTTAATTGAAAAGTTTCTTTATAATATATATATATATATATATATATATATATATATATTTATTTATTTATTTATTCATTTATATTTATATACTGTAAGGAATGTATCCATGTTCCATTACATTACATTTTGAATAAAAGATGAATTAAAAAATCTGTATAATTTTGCATAAAAATACTCACATTAATAAAAAAATAAATAATAAAATAAATAAATAAAAACAGAATGTTTCAGTGCGAAATAATTTTGTGTAGCAATATAAAAGATTGAAACCGGTTCTGTTTACTTCTGCTTGCAATTATCTGCTTGCAATTTAATAAAAACATTCTAGTATTCTCTAATAGCGGATCACACTTTGATCACAATTTGAAAAAAAAAAAAAAAAAAAAAAAGTAAAGGAATGTTTTATACTAATTGGAATATACAATGTAGTAAATTTTTTGCCTTAAAAATATATGTTTATACATTGTAAAAATATCATTAGATATTGAAAACAATATATTTAT